>CM050526.1:17317218-17837218 GCA_027563665.1 Antrozous pallidus
CTCAGTTTATCAGGCCTCAGTTTACATTTCAGTCCCACTTACAGGATGAGTCAGTTTCACTAAGCCTTGGCCTCCTCATTTAAAAAATGAGGGATTCTTGCTTCCCAGAGTTATAGCAGCAGTTAAATGAGAGAACTACGCAAACATCTGAAAGGGCAAACAAAGATTGGGCTTCTCAACTTGTTCATTTTTTCATATTCTTTGAGTTTTCAGTTTCTAGGCAGAAAATCTTCCAGTGCACTCAAGTAAAAAGTCCCAAGGCCTCAAGTATAAAATTGCAGGTGTATACGATCACTTTTTGAACCAGAGCAAAAGTGAAGCTTCCATGTGAAGCTCCCATGTACTGCACAAGTAAGCAATATTGGTTGGCTGTCTTTATATAAATTGTATTATTTAGTAACCCTGCAAAGTGATAGGTATGGTGTCCTTGTGTGATAGCTTAAAGAGATGAAAGTTCAGGGAACTTAAAGTGACTTGCCCTAAGTTTATTCACAGAGCTAAGTCTTAGAAATGGGATTTGAACTCAGGCCCAAAGACCCAAGATAACAGATCTCAAGATTTGGAAATAAAGTTCCAGGCTAATTTGACCTACTTCTAGGGAAGGAGACGTCAATTATTTGATACAGGTAAGAGACAAAAAGCATCTCTTAACCATTCTAATCATTTAGCACTTTAAGATTATATTATTTTCCAGCCTATGATTAATGAGCAAGATTTAATAAGTGGAATTACTTGTAATTAGTTCTTAATTTATGCTACCAAATTTTCATAGAATTTTGTATTTGGCAGTGGTGCAGATCATTACGTAGTTAGTAAAACCACAAAATAAAATTCTAGAGCATGTACATGTTGGATCAGAATCAATGTAAAATAACTAAATAACTGATAATTAGCTAAGACTCCTACACAATACCTAATTGTATAATAATTGAAGAAGGATTTTTAAAATAATTTAGTAGACAGCACTAAATATTTCAAATGCAGAACACAAACTGATGTGCTTTTTTTAATGTTGCTGGATATAGGGCAATTGTCAGAAAACTAACAAGTTGTCTTCCCCAGGTAGGGTGAATGAGCTCAAAATCTGAAGAAAAGAAAAGGCTGCTTGCCATCTGGAGGAGCCATTCAGGGAGTGTGGCCTGAGAGCCTAGAAACTAGAGCCAGGAAGTTCTCAGCTGGGGGACTTGGCTGGCTCTAGCAGCCAGTCAGCCCCTGGGGAAGTGTGCTGCTGCGCTGTCCAAAAGAAAGGCCATCCAGAGAGCACTGCTGGGCCTGGGCCTGGGCCTGGGCCTGAGTGAGGCAGGCCTGCTCCCATAAATTGGCTGGAAAAGGGGGGGTTCCTAGTCTGGTCTGACAGGATCCTCAATTCCATCTGGCTTGTCCCAGAATTCTTACTTTGAGAACCAAAAGTGGGCATTATGGACCAAACTCTGGCCCGTATTTCAGTGACCTAGATAAGCACTAATAAGGACTTTTTCATTCACAAAGGGAAGTACAGTACTTCCTCATCTTCTACCCCAGGAGCCAGGCAACAAGGAATAGCTCAAGCTCTGACTAAAAGGAAGTAGCTTTTATTCAGTTCCTGTTGGTTATTGCCATGTAAAAATAGGTGCCCAGTGTTGTTGGATCTTTTCATTTTTAAAATTTGAAATATATATATATATATTTTGTTGTTTAAAGAATTACACATTGTATTACAAATATCTCCTTTTTCCCCCATTGACCTCCCCCACCAGCACATGTCCTCACCCTCTTAGTGTCTGTGTCCTTTGGTTATGCTTATGTTCATGCATATAAGTCCTTTGTCATTTCTTTGAGGGAAGTCAGAAATCCAGATTTGTGAGAAATTTACCTAATTATAAATCCTAATTCAGTATTTTAGGAAAACCTAGAAGAACCTTTTCTACCTGCAGGTGTTAGAACTGTAAATATTTGCAGCCTTCACTGTCCTCTCGCTTACTTCAAATATTGAAGTCTAGTTCCTGCCCACCCTCCTTTTTTTTAGTTTTCACTCTGTAAAATCAATGGGAAAAATATCCTTGGGTGAGAGTAAAAGGGAGGGGGGAGGGACAGAGAGAGAGAACCATGGATGTGAGAGAGGCATATTGATTGGTTACCTTCCCCACATGCACCTTTGGGGCCAGGAATCGAGCCTGCAGATGAGGGATGTGCCCTTGAAGGATCAAACCCAGGACCCTTCAGTTTGAGGGCCGATGCTCTAACCATGAAGCAAAACTGGCCAGGGCTAGAGTTCTCATCTCTTCTATATTTATATTGGGGGGGGGGGGCGGATTCCACATATGAGTGAGATCATGTGATACTTGTCTTTCTCTGACAGGCTTATTTCACTTAGCATAATACTCTCCAGGTCCCTTCATGCTGTCTCAGAGTAAGAGATCCTTCTTTTTTACTGCTGTGTGGTATTTCATGGTGTGAACGTTTCACAGGCTTTGTATCCACTCATCTATTGATGGGTACTTGGGTTGTTTCCAGATCTTAGCTATTATAACTTGTGCTGCTGTAGTCTTGATCGCCATACATCTTCCCAGCTATTCAGTTATCTCTGCTCCTCCCTCGCCTTCAATACCAGGGACTAAAATCTTCCCTCTCAGAAATATCTTCCAAATCTAGCTCAGCTTCTTCATCTCTGGTGCCACTGCGTTAGTGATGTTCTCTCAGCTGAACTGTAAGGGTAGTCTGAACTGTTTCTGGGAACTTCAGAGCTAAGCATCAGAAAGATCAGCTTTAGATAGGTTTGGGGGGGGGATGAAATCTGCTTTTGGAGGTAAAATAGGTAATCTTTCAGAATAAAGACTAGTATGGGAAGTAGACCCACAGCAATAGGTCATTTTAGTTGAGAACAAGAAGTATGAGCCCCTGGCTAGGTAGTTCAGTTGGTTGGAGCATTGTCCTGTATAACAAAAGGTCTCAGGTTTGATTTCCGGTCAGGACACATTTAGATTGTGGGTTTGATCCCCAGTTGGGGCACATATGAGAGGCAACTGATTATTCTCTCACTCTCTCTCTAAAATCAATAAAAATAGTGGTTGAGCGTTGACCAGGAGGTCACGGCTGAGCCATCAGGGCCCATGCCTGCGCTGCAGGCTCCATCTCCGGGTGTGTGTGTGTGTGTGTGTGCGCGCGTGTGCGCGCGCGCGCAGGAGGTAGCCAATCGATGATACTCTCGTTATTGATGTTTCTGTCTCTCTCCCTCCCAGAAATCAATAATTAGTTAACTGCCCACGTCCAAAATGGAAACCATCTCCACACACCACGATATTTTAAATTTAATTTAAAAATTAATTTACAATGAATATTATAAAAATAAATATGTTATTCACAATTCAGGTGGTTCTTGAATATTTTTAGCTGAAAATTCTCATGAAAAATGGCTTTAAAGTTGGTCAGGGCTGCCACCTAAGGAAAATTTTTTTTTTATAGACATGCATGGCATGTGGGGGAGGTACTTCATTTGCGTTTACAGACACTTATGGCCTACAATGGGTTAAAAAAACATTTAAAATCAATAAAAACATATCCTCGGGTGAGGATTAAAAAAAAGTATGAGGCCTTTTCTGATAAAGCACAGGAAAACTTTTTCCCCTTTGACATAATTTCATTTTATAAAAGTAATGCATTGTCACTATTTGAAATTTATAAAATAATGAATAATTTACAATTCCAATACTCAAATGGAATTATTTTACATTTTACCTGTCTTAGTATTTTTATACATGTATATATTTTTAAATAGTAAATGTGGGATCATATTGTATATTGCTGTTTCATAATCTTTTGCATTTAGCAACATATTATGATAACCTTTGCTAATTATAAAATTAGTCTGTGTCAGAAAACTTGTGAAAATAAAAATTACCAGTAATCACTGCCCAAAGACAGTCATCATTAATATTTTGATTTATTGACAACCTTGTTTTCTTCACATGCCGTTTGCCGATTGTTACTTCACTCAACCAGTTGTCCCTTGTTGGAAATTTAGGTTTCCTGCTTTTCACTATTGTATTAAATGCTTTAGTGAATACCTTTATACAGATATTTATGTTTTGTTATTGCTTTAGTATAAGTTTATGTGAAAATCACTGAAGCAGCCCTGGCCGTGTGGCTCAGTTGGTTGGGCACTGTGCCCTGCACTGGAGGGTTGCCTGTCCAATTCCTGGTCAGGACACATGCCCAGGTTTTGGGCTCAGTCTCTTGTTGGGCGTGAAGGAGGCAGCCAGCCAATGTCTCGCTCTCACATCCAAGTTTTTAAAAATCACTGAAGCAGAAGATATGACTCTCTTAAAGGTTCTTTTTTAAAAATATACTTTTTTAATTGATTTCAGAGAAGAAGGGAGAGGGAGAGAGAAACATCAATGATGAGAGAGAAGCACGGATTGGCTGCCTCCTGCAGGGGGCAGAGCCCCCAACCCAGGCGCGTCCCCTGACCGACCGGGGCGCAGACTGTGACCTCCTGGTTCACAGGTCGAGGTTCAAACAGCCACGCCGTGCGGGCTTTTAGAGGTTCTGTATACACTTTGCTAATTGGCTCACTAAAATGGTTGTACTAGTTTACATTTTTATAAGTGCTTGTGTTTACCACACATTTGATAGAAGACTAATTTTTAGAAACCCTTTTAATATATAGGCAAGAATATTTTCATTGTTTTAATTTTATTATGGCAAGTTCAAACATTTTTCATATATTTACACATTTATGTTGTACATAATACTTCATATATTGTTTTATAAATTTTAAATTATGTTCTGTGCTCATGTTTCTATCCAGGTGTTTTTTTATTGAATTGCAAAGGCACATCTTACCAGTATTTTCCTCCATTTTGTCATTAACCTTTTCCTTTTATTTATGGTGATTTTGTTTGTTTTTACAGTTAAGGAGCTTTTAGAGGGTTTATGTAATCAAATCTGTCAGGCTCTTCCTTTATATTTCCTTTGTTTGCCTTTATGGGTAGACACCTCCTTACCTAGGAGCAACAAAAATGTCTGCCTATATTATGGCTCTTTGGGGCATTATTTTTTATATTTAACACTTGAATTGATGTTGGTTTATGGTTTGAGGTTTAAGGACCTGTTTAACAAATGGTTCAGTTATCACAGAGTAACACATTAGAAAGATGACTGGCAAGCTCCACCACTGCCATCTGAGATGTCTCTGATGGGTATAGGGACGGGAGCAGACTGTGAGGTTGGGTGGATATACTGTTGGGTGGAGGGGTGTGGCTCCTGGAGTATCCCTCGCACTACCTAGAATAGACTCTTCCAATGGGGCCTGGGGCATTGGTAAGAATTCTGGTTGCAGGCATGGAGCTGAACCCTGGATCCGGCAGTCTGTTCAGTGACAGGTCACTGCTCTGGACTTTGCATAGTCTTCTGCAAGGGCATCAGTTAGAGGGCAGGTAGCTGATCTCTTGGTTTTTAAAGACTTGATCCTGCAGCCTTGCTTTTAGGTATGAGCTTGGATTGCTGGGACAGTAGAACTAGTCCTTTCTGGGGGGCAGTGATTCCATTCCAACCCTGAATCCTGAGAGGGGCCTTCCCTATCATCAACATCCCCCCACCCCAACTGATCCAGCTGGCTCTTGACTCATTTTGTAAGACTATCTTTCTCTACTAACTTTGTCCAGTCTCACTCCCGTAACCCTAGTTTACTCTAAAGCCACAACTTCCTTCCCCGCACTCCTCCAGAGGACTAACTGAAGCCCTCATTCTTTCCCTTGTGCCTTTTTCCACTTTATCAGCTTCCTCCTTCCTAAGTGATCCACATCCTAAGTCTCTCTAGCTGCATAGTGGCTGGCCTCTGGTTTCTCAGAAAAGCTCATAGTGCCTGGCTCCTCCCTTTTTGCTTTTGAACTTCGTATCTTTCCTTATTACTCAGTGTCCACACCCAGGGCGGTTGACTGGATAAAAATCTGCCCCTTCCCCAGTCACCTTTTTAGGCCAGCTCCCCCTGAAGTATCCGGCCTACCCCGGCCCAGTTAGACTCCTAATTCCTCCGAGTGGCCTGAGGCAGTGCAGTGTCCTCTGAGAGCCTCTGCTTTGCCTTCTCACTCATTTGCTAAGCTTGCTTATTGAGCACCACTGAGCAGAGTTAGTGACGTTCCTGTCTTCAGCCTGGGAGGAAGAGGCTATCTCCCTCCCATAACCCATTTCTGTGGGGTCTTCTACCCCAGCTGGCCTGTTTCACAGTCAAAGGAGAACCAGGCCACCTCTCATCCCAGCTGACACTAAGCAGCTTTGAGACCTTGGATATCTTCCCTTGGAGTTTGGACTCCGTGATCGCAACTCTTCCAGCTATGACAACGTGTGAGGCAATGAAGAGGGGAAAGTACATGAATGGCAAGGTGGAACTTGACTCTACCTGTTTTGTAGGTTCAGGAAAGTCCTTTGACAACTCACCAGGAGTGGAGGATGGTAGGTAAAGATTTGGAAACTTAGGGCTCTAGAGAGCCCACTTCACTGATGATTGAATGAGTACCCTATAGGATTCACCTCTATTAAAGTAATTCAAAACCCTGGTCATCATTCAGGGTAGGCTTATCAGGAATCAGGTTCAGCTAGCTAACCCTACTTTAAATCCACTCAATTTTTCTATTCTTTCTTACAAAAAATATTATTGGGGACCCTAACTTTTTAAAATGAGTATCTCAGTACTCTATGAGTCTTTATGTAATCATATGATTTTATGCTACATCCAGTGCTATGGTAAAGAGCAAAGCTAACCTTTTGTAGGTATTGTATGGGGTTCTGCTCTGTGACCTTTACCCCACTCTGGCTTACCAAAGAAAGGGTCACCTGCCTGGGCTATAAGGATACCCAGCCCAGTGCTGGCACATGTTAGGCACACAATAAATACTTGTTAAATGAATAGTGTCTGGTGTGTCTCTGGGTGGACTGGTCGTCTGCTCCTTCCTCTTAATCTCACAGCTAGCTGACTTTCTCTTTCTGGTCTTGTTTTAATTACGATAGGTGAAAAGCGCCCTAAAGTCACTTGCAAAATTTCAGAGGTCAGGCATGGAATGTTAGGACATCTGGGATCTAGTCTGAATGCCTATATACATGGCTTTGTTGGAGTAAATGGGAGGCATGGAAGATAGTCTCATTAGGAAATGTCTCTCGCTCAGCATATTAAAAAGTTGAGGGATAGGATCTGGGCATTAGGGTGCACACACCTGGAGAAGGAAGACTGAAAACAGAAATCTCATGAAAAAGCACTCCTTGATGATGGCCCAGGTTTCTTCTGCCTCAAAGGTATTAGCACCTAGAAGGCACAAAGAAACTTTAGAACAACTGTTTTTGAGGTGCCTGGGCTTTGGATCATTCCCAAAATGTGCTAACCTTTCTGCTAAAACATAAAAAATAATTCTTTTCCCATTCCGTTGAATGAATGCAATTGGCAGCTTCTACCTTAGTTCCACCTCCTTGGAACAGGAAGCTGAGGCTAAAACATTAAACTGCCCTTCTGTTCATTCCCCTCTCCTTTTATTCCTCATCCATCACCTTGACAGAGAGATCTGCCCATTCCAACTAGGAGAATCTTAGTTGATGGGGAAAAATCTGACCATTTTCAGACTTCTGTAGGCAACGGATAGGCCCAGAAAGAGCCTCCTTTCTGAACTCTTGCTTTTGCCTAACATCCCCTGGCTGCTGTCCCCACGTGACCCAGATAAACAGATGATCATGTGAAGCCAGTAAGGCTGTTTGTTTTAAATAGCAAGCATCTCCACTAAGCTCTGGAGCAGATGGGGTATTGGGGGCAAGGGAGAGGCTGGCATTTGAATCTGTTCACTTTTATCTCCTGCTTCCCCACTAAAGAAAAAGTGTCTTTAGAATATTACTTTGAAAAGTGGTGCCTTTTAAATATGATGGAGCTGGCCGTGACAAGAGGAGTCAGGAAAATGGGACTTCAGCCTCTAGAGACTTGAAGAGCTGTACGTGTGCCATGACTACTTGAGGACAGAAGGGTAGCTCTTGAGCACCCTGGGTCACTGGGCAGAATGGTCCAGTGCTTACCCCAAACAAAATGAGAACTTGATCAACAACATTATTTCAGCCCACTATTATATATTCTGTGTACCCTCCCTCCCCCATCATACACACCTATATATTGCCTTTAAACTTGCCATTTTCTCCCGTTTTGCAGTTGGCCAGGCCCAATAATACCAGTTGCAGGTTGCAGGTTGCAGGCACCTCAAAGGAAGCAATGTCAAAACCAGCACAGATCCAGCCCTTCCAGGAAAAGGGTATTTATCCATCCCATGGAGAAGAACTGTCAGATTTAATACCTGTTAATTTCCAACTTTCATCATAAACAGAGCCAGTGGCATCCAGGCATTTGTGTGTGTAATGCCTCTCCATGTTCCGGTGTAGATGCTGGGACATGGACAGTGGAAAGGTCAGAGCCCTTTGTAGATGTGCTGGGAAACAACCTCTTTCCTCTCATTTACCAGGATCTGTGTAGATTTTTTTCTTTTATTGATTGATTGAGAGACACTGATTTATTGTCCCTCTTATTTATGCATTCATTGATTGATTCTTATACGTGCCCTGACTGGGATCAAACCCACAACCTTGGTATATTGGAGGAAGCTCTAACCAACTGAGCTATTTCACCAGAGCATATACGGATTTTATTTCCCTCAAAGGTAAGGAGCAAAGCCTATGTACCAGCTTTCAATGGGTCCAGCCCTCCTCTAGTCGCCAAATTAAGAATTTATCCCTTTAAGGTACAGTGGGAATGGAAGGGAATGGATTGGCAGGGTGGTTGGCCAAAGAGACTTCCTCATAAAAGTTTGCTTTTTGGTTTTGTATGATGGTAATGCCCAGGCCGTGGGATCTTAAAACCAAATGGCATTGTCCCACTGCACTGGTTAACAAAGAAAGAAATGTGTGGCCAGGACTGAGAGGGCCCCGGCCTGCTGGCATTGGGACAATAGAGCTGAATGTGCACCGGAGTACTCCAAACAGGCCTTCAGCAGGCCTGTGCCAGTGACTACAAGCTACCTAGGTTTCTGCAACTTCCTTCAAAGCAGAACAGCAGAGTTTCAGGTAAAGATTTCCGTGGTTCTAATCACATATTAAATGGTCAAACTCCTTCCCATGGGAGCAATTTGATATTCCTCCAGGACTTTTTTTCTAATTGGGGACCCTGCCCTAGAACTGCCTTCAAAAGAGCCATTTTGGAGTCAGGAATAAATGCTCCCTACGGAGCAACTGGAATACTGAGTCCTTTCTAGTTTCTAGGCCTGTTTCCTTACCTGCAAGACGAGGATTTGACCCAAGCTGACCTCAAAGTTCTAACTTTCTGCTTGCAAACCCAAACACTAGCGTAAGAAGCGGTAAGAAGGATGCCGGCTGGGAGGTAGACGGGGGAAGGCCAGCCCTTTGGGTGACCCCGGTAGAGGCCGGCCAAGAGGCCCCGCCCCCGCGCTCCGCCCGCAGCCTCTGGCCCGGCCACCAGGAGGGCCGGGCTTCCGCCCTCCACGTTGTTGTTCCCGATTTGGGCCACGCCCCTTGGTCCGGGCTGGGGATGCCTCGCCATAAGCACTCCGCCCGGGTCCCAGAGTAATGGGTGGCTTCTGGGGTGGCACAGTTTGAGCCTCCATCCACATCAGGGACCAGTGGACAGAGTTAAGGGGAAGGAAAGGGAGATACTTTGTTTTAAATGAGGCCTAGTGAAAAGTCAAGGCTAGGCCTCAGGGCACAACTGCGGAATTTCATTCCGACGTTCCATCTCCCGTTCTCACAGTAGCCCCATCCGCACCTGCGAAAGTGACCCTGCTAAACACTGGCCCTTTAAACAGACGGCCGGCGGCGCGGGGTGTCCATGTGGAGCTGCTCCATGCCGTGTTGTCCTGCCCGCCCATTGGCCCGTGGCCCGATGACGTCGCCTAATAGAATGCTAACGCACTGCGGGGGGAGGAATGGAAACAAAACGCGGAATCGGATCGCCACTCCGCTCCCTCCAAGTTCTCTGGCAGCCTCCGGCTGTCAGCTCCGCCCAGGGGCGGGTCCCGGGGCCAATTGCGACAGCCGGGTGGTTGCAGGAATTAGGTCACGTGTGGGTAGGGAGCGGAGACCCAAAGATCAGTCGGTCTCCACCATCCTAATGTATCCCTGACCTAAAATGTCCTTATTTGAGTTACTTAAGTGACGAATTTTCCACCTTTCCTTTCCTCCAGCAGGACAAATTACGTTGTGAATGATCCACACACACAGCCACAAACCTTGTTCAACTTGTGGCATCCAATCGGGGCGGAGCGAGGCGGGAAAGCGGAAATGAAGGGCGCGAACCCGGCCCGAGCTTCCACCCCCACACAGGCCACGTGTGCTCGCGCCGTAAGTGGGTGGGGACAGCTGGCTCCCGACTCCGCCCCTCCCTCCGTGAGACGCTGCGGCCTTGCGGGTGGGGGCTCCGGTCCGGGCTTTGGCTGCGGCCCCGGTGTAGTAGCGGGGGCGGCGGCCGGGGGTAGCGCGGCTCCTTCCCTTGTTGTGTGTGTCGGTGCCTCCTCGCCATCTTGTTGCAAAGCCTTTTCTTGTCGGCGGGACTCCCGGGGGCCGCGGGGCGGGAGGTAATAGAAGGAAGGAAGAGAGGGAGGGGAAGGAAGAAGGCAGTGCCGCCTTTTTTTTTCTTTGCATCATATTATTTTAAATTAGCAAATTATATTTTGCAAACATTTTGGGAGACATTGATTTTCCTGCCCGTGCTCCCCCGTTCTTGCCTGCCGAGTGCGCTGCGCCGCCCAGCCCTGTCGCCCCCCGGAGGTGATCCCTCCCTCCTGCCTGCCCGCCAGCCTGTCCTGTGCCTGGCTCGCGGGCCGCAGTCTTGGCCCCGGCGCGCCCCCGGCAGCTCTCAGCGCGATGAGCATAGAGACGCTACTGGAGGCGGCCCGCTTCCTGGAATGGCAAGCGCAGCAACAACAGAGAGCACGTGGTGAGCGGCGGGGCTGGGCCCCTGGGGCACCCGGGAAGGGGAGGCGAACGACCCAGGTCCCCGAACCCACGCCGAGACCGCGGACAAGACCCTCTCTCGGGCGGCCCGCGAAGCCAGCAGTGCAAGGCTCGTCGCAAGAGCCGCCGCCCGGGGAGGGAGGAGTGTGGTGGGCAGGGAAATTAATTAATGACTTCATTAGCATGCAGCGAGGGACCCGGCTCCTGTGAGCGCCACCCCAGCTGCCTGCCACCCCTTGTGCACCTTTTGTAGGGCGCCTTTCGCGTGGGTCAGTGCACCTTCGGTAGCTTTGAATATGTGAGAGCCGGGGGTGGGGTAAGCAATGGTGTTGCGTGGGGGTGGCAGACCTGTGTGTGCGTGCGTGTGTGCACGGGGGATGTGTGATGGGAGCCTGGAGGAGAGCAGATGAACGGACGTGTACATGGGCGAGTGTACAGTGCACACGAGTGGGCGTGTGTGTAACAGAGTGTGGGGTAGAAATTACTCTACGCGGAGCAACTCCCCAGCTCCCCTCGCCTTATGGGGCGGGTGTGGGGGGCACTCCTGGCAGATCTACGCGCCTCTGGGGCGGAGGCGGCCTTTGCAGAATGAAATGACATCGCGTGTCTTATGATCCTGGCCAGCCCCGCCTGACCCCGCCTCCCAGAGCTTGGGCTGGGTCTAGCATCGGGGGTTTGGGTGAGAGCCGGCTGATTGGGTGCTTGAAAAACGGCCTGCAGGTCGCTGGGGGCAGCCTCTGGGTCCTCCTCTCTGCGCCCCACTTTAGCCGGTGTGGAATGTGGCGTGTCTGCGCGTTCCATACCCGCTTTCGGCTGGAATGTTGCGTGTGTCTGCGTACCAAGCCCGTTGGTTACACCGGCTGGTGACGTGGACGGACCACGCCCCCGACCACGTGCACGGGGGACACTCCCGCTAGGGACGCCGCGGCCCGGCCCCTCCTCGCTGCCTCGCGCTCGACCGGAGGCGGGGTCTGGGCGGGGCTGGCCAGAGGCCTGGCGCCGGGTTGGGCCCTGGCTCTGGTCGCTGAGTCTCTCTTGGGGAGAGCCTTTTTCCTGTGAAGGAGGAGCTGGGCTTACCTGTCGGTTCTCGCCCCAACCTCCTGTTTTTGATCATGAGACGAGGGAAACCCTCAGAATTGCAGAGCAACAGGACATTTAGAGCTCACACGTTCCCACTGACCCCAAAACGTTCTCACCGGGATCTCCTGGCAGCATCCCCGGTCACATTGTGGAATGAGCCTGGCTAGGAAGGGGCAAACTTTGGCGCTTCCTGGACAGGGGAAAGAGGAAGATTTCGGATGCCCCCAATCCCCACTCGCCTTTGCTGATGACCCCTAGCTGCAGGGTGCTGCAGAAAAGGGGGCTGGGGAAAGACCTCCGGCTTCCGTGCTGCTGCTAGGGCCTCATCCCTCATCAGTCGGTGTGTGCAGCATCGGGGGACTCCTGCCCTCCTTAACCCTCCCCCTCCCAACCCTTCAGGCGGGTTGTTGAAGATTTCGCTTCGCCCTCCTTTCCTTTCTCTCTGCCTATTGTTGCTTCAATGATGAGTCATGCAGGAGCTAGTAGTGTGAGTTGTGTGCACGCGCGCGTGCGCGCACGCGCCTGCTGTCGCGCCGCCAGTGCTGCGGCCAGTGAGGGGAGTCGCAGCCGCCCAGGGACCGGGGGCAGCGAGTCGGATGGCCTAGTTGGCTCCACGGATCTCTCAAGGTCAAAAGTCACTCCGGATATGTGAGACTGAGATACTTTTTTCTGAACTGATAGACTAAGACATGAACCCAAACCCCTCTCCCCCTTGTCTTTGGGGTCCAGAGTAGGGTCAGGCGTTGGATAGTGTTGGTGGTGACTAAGAACTGCGTGCCTAGAAGCAGGAGGAGGAGCTTGCGCAAGATTTGTAGAGACTGAGTCACCTGCTGCCACCAATACAAGAATACCTATTGTGTCCCCATTGTGTACCAGGCACTGGGCTAGAGGTGAACAGGATTGACCCTGACCTTGTCTAAAGGAATTACTTCATCTTTACTTTACCTGCAGGCTAGTTGCTCATATGGGAAAAGGGAGAAGACCCCCCACTATAGTCTGTCCACCCTTTCCAAAATAAGTAAGTCCACAGCTGACCAGTAAGGACAGGGAGGATGTGTGCAACTCTATGAAGGAACCTGGGAATGGTTCTCTCCTAAGAAGTTGCAGAGCCCTGCCCTCTCCCCCACATGGTGAGACCTGGAGGTGAGTTGAAGCTAGTTTAGCTGCCCAGTCACAGCTTGTTGGTGGGGCAGGTTCTTAGTGGATGGGTGGATGCTGGAAAGCCAAATCTACACGAAGACTCATGTACAGATGGCTAGATCAGGCGACGGCAATTTAATTTCCATTATTCATTTTCTCCTTGACGGCCTGTCCTCACACTGGGAATGGGAAGAGTGGGACAGGAGGGAATGGTGCACGAGCCTTCTGATCAGAACTGCTATCCCAGGTTATGTACCTGATGAGCAGCTATGAACAGGGAGCCTCTTATGCACGCCCCCATTTAAACTCAAGGGTCAGTTTCCTGACCTAGAGCAGCCAGATTGCTCACATGATGAACCTGAGGATGTGTGTATGAGAGAGAGGGAAGGTAAGGGCAAGGTCATCCTGGTGGTTAGCAAGAGGGGTGTTCATTTCCCACATTCATGGAGATGGCTCCACTGGGGGACCCTTTTCTACCTTGATGGTAGCTGGCCAAGTGTCCAAGGCTTCTGACCTAGTTGCACCCTGGACCTGCCTTATGTGCCAAGCTCACTGTTAGCATGCAAGAGGGGAGAATGACCCTGATCATTTGGGGCCACCAGGTGTGGATGTCTCAAGCTCCAGCCCTGTGCCAGCTGAGCCCCTGGGTCACAGTCTCTGGGGCTGGCTGAAGGGAGCATAATGCCAGTACACTCCACTGACCCCTGGGGATCACCCCAGAGAGGTCATGCCAAATTCCCTGGGGTGGGGTGGGGTACAGCCTCTGGGCAGAGCCCAGGGAAGTTATCAGAGTATGTGGGAGTGAGAAGTGAGTGCACCCATAGGTGCATCAGAGCATTATTTTAAAGAACATAAACCCATATGCTCTTGAGGGAGGCCCGGAGGGACTGCCAGCTTGCTTCCCCTAGACCAATGGTCAGCAAACTCATTAGTCAACAGGGCCAAATATCAACAGTACAATTGAAATTTCTTTTGAGCCAAATTTTTTAAACTTTTTCTAACACCACTTCTTCAAGCTGTACTCGCCCAGGCGGTGGTATTTTGTGGAAGAGCCACACTCATGGGACCAAAGAGCCGCATGTGGCTCACAAGCCCGTTTGCCCACCACGGCCCTAGACTGTCTTCACTTCCACAGCGCACTGGGAGAGGGTAGCCACCGGGCTGGGATTGAGTCAGAGCTGGTGG
Source organism: Antrozous pallidus (assembly GCA_027563665.1). Taxonomy (NCBI): domain Eukaryota; kingdom Metazoa; phylum Chordata; class Mammalia; order Chiroptera; family Vespertilionidae; genus Antrozous; species Antrozous pallidus. The sequence continues at coordinate 17,331,589 of CM050526.1, forward strand.
GGAGGAGGCAGGAAGCGTTGGTGGGCGGGATCTGGCCTGGGCTATCCGTTCTTTACCACCGGGGAAGATTTTTCGTGCTGACCCGCGTGTGAGAGTTTGGCCTTTCACTTGGGTCCTTTCTGGCACCTGTGAGGCACACCTCCTCGGCTTTAGGAGAGAAAGCGTAGATGAGGAGGTTGTCATCTCCTGGGTCCGTGGTCAGCAACTGAGGCTCGCGAGCCACATGCGGCTCTTTGGCCCCTTGAGTGTGGCTCTTTCACAAAATATCATGGCCTGGGCAAGTCTATTTTGAAGAAGTGGCGTTAGAAGTTTAAGTTTTAAAAATTTGGCTCTCAAAAGAAATTTCAGTCGTTGACATTTGGCTCTGTTGACTAGTTTGTCGACCACTGTCCTGGATGAACTTTGGAGTTGCTTTAAAAAATGGGGAATATGAGGTTTGCCTTCAATCTGAGTTCCCAGGTCGCCTATCCTTGGGATTGGGGCCCTGTCTCTCCCCCTAAATATGGGAGAGTGGAATACTTGACCTAAGGCCAATGAAAATTTGGGGCCTGGTTCAAAGGGATGGAGGTGGGGACTGTGTTGGGCTCTGAGTTCCAGGGTCTTGTCTTGAGTGTGGGGAGCAGAGAGGTGAAGATGGGTGCAGAGAAGTGGACTAGGGATGTCCCAGGCTGGGCCTGAGAAGGGCTCCATAAGTGGAACTTAGCAGGTTTCTTTCCCAGTGTGTTTCTGTAGGACGCTGGAGCAGAGAGCTGGTTTTCTTTGGGGCTGTAACTTAAGTCAGTGCTGATTGGAAAGGCCTCCCCTAATTGGAGTAGGCCTGCTCTAGCCTGGCAGCTCCCCTTCCTGAAGGGCAGGGGAGACAGATGCAGAGGAGGCCGGTGCTGACCTGTCCAGCTCCTGAGCTCTGGCTGCTGAGAAACCACTGAGTGCTTCCCTTCTCAGAGCACAATCCCCCTCTACTTCCTCCTTTGCCTCTTTGTGGGGGGAGGGGCCCAGAGCAGGCCTGGCTCACTCAAGTTGTTGATTGGCTAAAGGACTCTGATCTCTAAGGTTTTCTGGGGCCCGGGAGCCTAACAGACAAGTGGGGGTTGATGCCCTCCTGCTGAGGGAGGCGGTTTGCCAACCCCATCCCTCAGCCCCACCCCTTGTGGGTGGCCTGTTTGGGGCGTGTCCCTGCTGTCAGCTGGGTTAGTTTGCAGTGTGATGAATCCCGGCAGGAGGGAGGGCAGGTTGACCAGCCTGCTCCCTGGCGGGGAGGGGGGGGGGGGGCTGCAGCCGCTCCCCAGGGTCCTGGCCCAGCCCTGTAGCCAGGAGCCCTAAAATGGGGCAGAGCAGCATGGGCCACTTCCCTTAACCCTCTTCCCAGCCAGCTGCTCAACAGGCCTCCCTTTCCTGCAGGGCTCTTTCAGCAGAGATGCTGGGTGAGAGTGCAGTGTTGGCTGAGCTCGTTGCCTCTATTAAAAAGGCCATGGCTTTCCTTTCTGTCTGCCCTGTACTTTTCTAGTTTATGCTGCTGGGTGAGGTGGGTGGGATTTGAGGGAAACGAGTATCAGCATGACAAAGGACAGAGAAGGACCAATTTGTTTTGTAGGGTTCCTGAGGTAACCAGAGGCGTTGGGACATAGCCTTAGGAGTCCTGAGCCTATTTTCCTCATGTGTGAGCTGAAGGTGATGTCCCTGTCCCACCTGTGGTTCGGGACTCTTGTGAGGACCCAGCTGTGTGTGTAGACACCTGGTGAGCAAATGTTGGCACAGTAAGTGCCAGGCATCCACGCTGTGTCAAAGAGATCTGGCTGGGTCTACCCATTTTACCTGTGACTTGCTGTGGACCCTCAACAGATCACTTTGCCTCTCTGAGCTAATTGATCTCAATCTGTGAAATGACGGTACTGCTTGCCTTCATACACACACACATATTATTGCTTTCAGAGAGAGGGAAAGAGAGATAGAAACATCTATGATAAGAATCACCGATAGGCTGCTTCCTGCACACACACACACACCCACGCCCCTCACCGGAGATCGAGCCCACAACCTGATTATGTGCCCTGACTGGAATTGAACCTGGGACCCTTCAGTCTGCAGGTGGATGCTCTATCCACTGAGCAAAACCAGCTAGGGCAGTACTGCTTGCCTTCTATTGGTAAATATTGTTGGAGGTCTTGACCAGAAGCTATGATCTGTCATGGACTGGCCTCTGCCCAACTCATCTATCACCCTTTTGCTCCTGACCCTTGTTCATCAACTGCCTAACCTTTCAATCTTCAAGTGGCTAAGCCTCCAGCATCCTCTCTGACAGCTCCCATTCCACCAAGGCCCGTCTTCTCTCCTAGCCCGGATGATGATCCCGTTACTTGCCCCTTCGGCCACCCTCCAGGCCTTGAACTCCCTAAAGGCAGGGACTGGGTCTATTTCTTTGCTCATTGCTGTTCCACCAGCACTTAGCCCAGAGCCAAGCTGGGTATGGATGGATATTTGTGGCATCTCATGCTGAGCAGAGGTGTCACTGAGCCCTGGCTGCCACAAGGTCAGAGAGGATGGGTTATGCTCTGCTGGGGAAGGACAGGTGAAGCTGGGGCCCAGGACTGTTGGTCCTGCTCAGACAGTCCTTGTGTTCCCTCTGCGTAGAGGAGCAGGAGCGCCTTCGCTTGGAACGGGAGCAGGAGCAGAAGAAGGCCAGCAGCCTGGCCAGGCTGGCCCATGCCCTGCCTGTGGAGGAGCCCCGCATCGAGGCACCACCCCTGCCTCTGTCGCCACCAGCACCCCCACCAGCACCCCCACCAGCACTTGCCACCCCCACCCCACTGACTGTCATTCCTATTCCAGTAGTGACCAATTCCCCTCAGCCCCTGCCCCCACCCCCTCCACTGCCCCCTGCAGCCCAGCCTCTGCCCCTGGCACCTCGACAACCCACCCTGGTTAACACCCCTGGACTCAGCATTAAGGATTCTGCTCCCCTGCCCACCAGGCCGCAGATGCCCACCCCTGCACCTCTACTGCCAGACTCCAAGCCCACTGGCAGCCCCAAGCCTTTGCAGCCCCTCCCCACACCCATCCTGACCATAGCACCACACCCTGGAGTCCAGCCCCAGCTGGCCCCCCAGCAGCCACCCCCACCCACTCTTGGGACCCTGAAGTTGGCACCAACTGAAGAAGTCAAATCCAGCGAACAGAAGAAGAGGCCTGGGGGGTAAGTGAGGTGTGACCGAGTTGGGCTGGTAGAATGGAAAGAACTGGCCGCCCCCACGGGCTGTGTGTACAAGAGAAGGTACCCGCCCAAGCTAGCCCTTTAGAACTATGCCCTCTCTACCTCCAACCAAAAATGGCCCTCCTAGATTTGCACATTCTCACTGTGCCGTGCCCATTGGGCAATGGGGAATGGATGAGTATTGCCCTCAGCTCTCTGGCGTCTGTGTTTTCTGATTCTGTCCAAGGCTGGAGCTGATAGTATTTGTAGGCCTTTGGAAAGAGTGTTGCATTATGGGTCTCCTGGGAGAGGGCTGGGATCGACTGGATATTTCTTTGAGCCCAAGGAGCCCTCTGTCTCAGAGGTGGGATGGTTAAAGGGGTTGTGAATTATGAGCATACATGTGCCCTCCACGGGGCGAACATCTCCCCTTGCTGCTTTTATAGAAAGTCCGGAGGAAAGGCCTGTGGCATTTGGGCTGTGGGGAAGGGGCAGGAAGGCCACCTGATGGGGCCCTCCTCCCTGAGCCTCCTGTCTGTCTGGGTTGCAGGATCGGAACCAGAGAAGTCCACAACAAACTGGAGAAGAACAGGTGTGTGTGCGTGGTGTGTGTGATCTGGTTCTACCCTTGGTCCCCCAAGCTCTGCTTGGCCTTCCCTCCCCTCCCCCGCCGCGCCCCCACTCCCCCAGCCCCGGCTGACCAGGGATGCTCGCCCTCCTCTCCTCAGGAGGGCCCACCTGAAGGAATGCTTTGAGACCCTGAAGCGCAATATTCCCAACGTGGACGACAAGAAGACCTCGAATCTGAGCGTGCTGCGGACGGCACTGCGGTACATCCAGGTACGGGGCGGGGAGAGGCGGGCGGTAGCGTCGGCCGCCGCGCAGCGCCAGCTCCCTCCCCACTCCCGCGGCCTCCGCCCCTCGCGCAGCTCCGCCCGCCTCCACGCGGGCGCCGAGCACATGGCCGGCTGACGTCAGCGGGGCTCCCCGCCCGGGAGGGGGCGGGGGGACGCGTGCGCCTGCGCAGGGAGGGCGGCCCCGCCGGACAGCCCAGCAGAGCCCCGCCAACGGCCGGCCTTCGAGCTCAGTGACTAACCCGTGCCCGGCCCGCTCTGCCGCCTGACGCCGCGGGTGGGGAGGGCGTGGGGTGGCCCGCGCCTCCGCCCGCCCGCAGTGCGGGCACGGAACCGGATTCCAACCGCTTGGTGGGTGGGGTCCCCTGGGCGTGGCTCCTTCCACTCGGCGGCGCGCCGATGAAACCCCCCATTTTCACCCCGGAAGGATTACAACTGAGGTGCACGACCCGTTAAACCTGGGGTTTGGGAAATGCGGTGACAGCCCCTGCGGCACCGAATCCTTAAAGATGACGGTTTCCTTTCCTCAGGATTGTTTAAAAAAAAAGAAAAAAAAAGCCCTTTCCGAGCTGCCTTCCTGGCTGTGTCCTCTCCCTTCGGGCATCGGTTCTCAGTACGAGGCGGGGGGCGCCCGTCAGATAAGACTGTTGCCATGACGGCCCGAGTTTCGGTTTCCCTGGAAACCAGCCGTAGGTTCGCGTGCGGGGAAGGAGGCTGTGGGGGTGGGGCGGAGCGGCACGCACGGCTGAAGCAGAGACGGAGTCGGAATCGGCCGTTGGGGGAGTGGGAGGGAGGGCCCAGGCTCCCTGCCCGCGCGGGGCGGGGGCGGGGGCGCCGCGGGTCTCCCTGTCGGCGGGCTCGGGAAGCCTGAGGGCTGGGCTGGAGGCCAGCGGGGGAGCGCCACCCCTCCCTCGGCCTCAGCTGCGGGGTCACAGCCCTGAGGTAACCGCTGCCTGACTTGCTGAAGGGCGGGCGCACGCACGGCTTCTAGACTGCTCCCAGCGGCTGCCTCTCTCCCGCGAGCGCCCTTCCGCCCGCCCTCTGGCCGAAGGGGCGGGGCTGGCGCGCTTCCCAGCACCCGGGAAGGGCGGGGCCGGGCCCGGGGATTGGTCGGGTCGGGTGGGGGCGGAGCTCCTGAGCGCGCGGAGGTGGGGTGCGGCCCGGGGGGTGACACAGCAAAGCCAGGTCCGCGTGGGTGTGCGCGTGCTCCAGGAGGGGCGGGGCGCCGGCGTCTGGAAAGGCTCGGGAGGGGGAGGGAAGCGGCCGGGCCGTGGTTTTAGGACCGTACCCCGGAGACATTTCTGGGATGTTTTTGCAGAATTTGGACTTTAATGTAAACTACTGGTCTTTCAGTGATGTAGCCTGGGAGCAAGTCTCTGTTCAAATGCTGTGTGTGTGTATTCCAGTTTCTTCTGTACTGTTGTGACGCTAAATAGGAAAAAAAAAGTGTCTTCATCATGGGAATGTTAGGAGGATTGGCCTTCTATAAATATCAACTTAATAGCAGTTATTGAGAAATGGGAAGGTTCCTCTTTATAGATACATACTTAGGGAAGGAAGTCTTGCTGGCATGAGGTGTGGGTTTGAAAGTATATCATAGAGATTCAGTGGAACCAGCAAACTCGGGATATTTGCTTGGGCTGAATCGGAAGCAAGTTGGATGCAGGCTGTCCATAGAGATGCTTGTCCTAAGGCTGACAATGGAAGCAGAAACTTACAAGGCTGTCTAAATCCTCAACTTCACTCATTTATTCATTCATTCAAGCACTTATGGACAGTCCTGTGTCTGATCCTGAGGATAATGCAGGGCGCAGAGAGAAAAGTGCGGGTCTCTGTCCTCATTGGTTTGGTCTTGTGTTAGATTATAAAGACATAAACCAAACAGAGGACTGTGCCATGAGAGCGCAATAAGGATGGGAATTGCAGGATTTGTTCTGGGGAGTTGTTGCTGAGGACAGAGCATTTGACTTGAGATCTGAAGGTCTCAGGCTGACCTAAGCAAAGTAGAGGGTAGAGAGCACAACACAGGCCAGAGTTTCTCCAGCAAGAGGATTGCCATACAGGGATGGGAGGCAGCAGGGTGCGAGATGGAGGTTGAGAAAGAAAACTGGAGAGACCACGTAGGGCGTGTACACTGGCCTTTGGTGGTGTGCTGAGGCAGGAAGCTGTGGGAAGATTAGTTCCCGGCCAGACCCAGAGTAGCTAGGAGGTGGTAAAATATTTGGAAAAAAATGACAGTTAAGTGGATAGAGACAGGAAGAGGACCAGTAAGCAGGTACCAAACCACACATCCAGAGAGTCTTGGGAAGGAAATGGGTTTAAAATGAAGCACTGTGTGTCCAGTTGGTGTTGCTCAATGGTTGAGCCTCAACCCGTGAACCAGAGGGTCACCAGTTTTGATTCCCAGTCAGGGCACATGCCTGGGCTTCGGGCTTGATCCCCAGTAAAGGGTGTGTAGGAGGCAACTGATCTATGATTCTCTCTCATCATTGATGTTTCTATATCTCTCTCTGAAGTCAACTTAAAAAATATTAAAATGAAGCAGACTAAAGTTACACCCTGGGAAAACTTTCAGGGGCTTCTAGGCCTGTGGGGAACTGGGCTGGGTGAGAAAAGGAGGTGTGGGCCCCTGATGTTCTCTCTCCCTGGGCCAGAAGTCTACCTTTCCTGCTGGCAGGTGGAGATCGGGAGGGCCACTTCCAGCCCACAGCAGCCCGGTTGGAGTGAGGGTTGACCCACCACAGGCCCTGTTATTGATGAGGCCTCTACTGACGCCATGTCTAGCAGTGGCCTCTTTGGGTGAGAAGCCAGACAGGTGTGTGTGGGTAAGAGGAGGGGGTCTTTCTGGCAGAAATATGGGGAGAAGCAGGTTAATCTCAAAACCAGGAAGATAGAGGGGGCTGTGTGGCCTGGGACAGGCTATAGACGTGTAAAGCTACCAGGTTTCAGGCTCCTGTAGAGCGTGGCTGTGTTGAGCTTTGTGTTTCAGGTGTCTCTCACTGGTCAAGTAGGGAATTAAGAGCTGTAGGAGGGGATGTGGGGAAGTTGGGCCTAGTTGGTGTGTAGAGTTTAAGACATTGCTATGCCCAAGAGGAGCAGGTGAACAATCGAGAGGCTGCCCTTGGGAAATGAAAAGGAGAGACAGGATAGAGGTGGGAGCTGACACACACATCCTCACAGATTCTTCCCCTGGGGCCAAATGAGACATTGTCCATACCTCTGTCCTGGCCACTGGTGGAGTCAGGGGCTATGAGCTCACTACGGAAGAGTCCTTGCCTTCTCTCACAGGGTCAGACAGGACAGTGTGTGTGCGGTGGAAACTAAACATGAAATATCTTGTGATATGAGTCATCGTCTGGATTAAGTGTAACCTGACAGTTTCATTAAATGCTCAGGTACATGGGTGGATGTCAGGAGGATGTGTTGTTCAGGGCAGTGGAGGAGGTGGGGCCCAAGTATGGTCTTGGAGCACGAGCAGGCAGAGAGAAGGCTGAGAAGGGAAGATCCACATGTGAGCATCTGGATACATAAGATTGGGAGAGGCAAACTAAGACAAAGTGGTGAGTTTGGTATAGGAAGAGCCAGTGAGCTCTGCACCTAGCCATGACTGGCAAGCCTTGGAAGCTAGAAGCTCAAGATCAGTTCAGGTAAGAGACCCAGGAGGTAGCAGGGCAGGACTGTCTGTGTCATCTGGTTGACCCAGCAGTCATGATATGCCTGGGCTGAGGAGAAGCCAGCAACAGGGATGCCTTTAAAACCTAGGTTGGTTTAATGGTTTCAGAGTCAGGAGGTCATGGAGGATGGGTGAGACTTGGGGTGGAAGGCAGCCAAGAAATAGGACATGAGCTGGCATTTTGGAGTTGCTATTAAGCCTCATACAAAGGGAAACGAGACCTTTCTGATAGGGAGCAGTGCCACAGTCTGAGAGATGGGGCATCCAGCTCCTCTGTAAGGGGTCAGCCTAAGGGGCACAAGGTCCCCTGTGGCCCTGGAGAACTCGAGGGAGAGGTGGCCCTTGTATAAGGGTGTTCTTAGCGAAGTGGGTGACATCAGCTTCTCGGGTGAGAGTGACCTGGAACCTGGGGTGCTCAGTCAAGTCAGCAGTGCTGTCCAGCACCCCAAGAGCCATTTCTCATTGATCATTGCAACTCAGGTACAGGTGTTAAAGGAGGAGCACATTCCAGGGCTGAGGGTTGTTCAGTAGCCTGCGGAGTCTTGGGGCTGCGGGCAGTGTGAAAACAGAGGCCGGGAGGAGTCCCAGGTGGGCACCTCAAGGGAGGTCGGAGAGGAGGTGCCGCTGGGGGCCAGATAGAGGCAGATCAAGAAGATGAAATGTAGGGGTTTTACAAAGTCTAGGGGTCATCCTCTAAGAACACTGAAGTTAAGTAGACTAGTGAATAATGAAGTGGAGAAAAGGGCTGGCCCATTTGGGGTCCTATGGGGAATGGGTTCCAAGGAGGGTAGCTTACGGCATCAGTGGGTGACATAATGGTATGAATGGTGGTATGCAGTACCCGAGAAATCTGTTATATACCTTTTGTCATCTGCAGAATGGAGGGAGGTGCTGCCAGGAGGGTGGGTGGGGCAAGAGGCAGCGAAGCCCTTCAGGATAGAGTTGACGTGGAGAAGGGGAAGTCGCTGACCTGGATCTGTGCATTTTTGACGCCTGCCGGAGAGCCCACAGTCCCTGGGACACTGAGCCTCACTGGGCAGAAGATGGCCCAGGAGGCAGGTGTGGTCTCCTGCAGCCCCCTAGTCACTGCAGACCCACCCCTGTGGGTCAGGGGATCTGGAAGCAAAGGTGGCTGTAGGGGGATGTTCGCAGTACTGTGGGCCCTGAGGTTGCTGCTCAGAGTATCCTGCTTTTCCTTGCCTTGCTCTCCAGTCCCTAAAGAGGAAGGAGAAGGAATATGAGCATGAGATGGAGCGGCTGGCACGGGAGAAGATTGCCACGCAGCAGCGGTTAGCAGAGCTCAAACATGAGCTGAGCCAGTGGATGGATGTACTGGAGATTGACCGTGTGCTCCGACAGACAGGCCAGCCCGAGGACGACCAGGCTTCCACCTCTACTGCCTCCGGTGAGCCCCACCTCTCAAATGTCAGGCTTTCTGGCCAGGCGTTCGCCTGCCGGAAAAGATGCCCTCCCACTCCAGCCCCATGATGTCCCCAGGCCCTGGGGGCATTTATTTCTCCAGCCCGGTGTTTCCAAGCTCTCTGACCTATCCCTGTCCTCGTGTCCCCACAGAGGGCGAGGACAACATAGACGAGGATATGGAGGAGGACCAGGCCGGCCGGGGCCTGCCCCAGCTGAGCCATCGCCCCCACCCGGAGCTGCCGAAGCCACCACCCAGCTCTGCCCCTGCGCCTCTGCCTCCCCACCCACACCCCCACACCCAGCCTGTGGCCCTGTCTCCTGCCCATCTGCCTGGGCAGCAGCCGCCGCCACAGCAGAAGACACCTCTGCCGGCTCCTCCCCCACCAGCTGCCACTGCCCAGACGCTGGTGCCAGCTCCAGCTCATTTGGTGGCTGCATCTGGGGGAGGCTCCACAGTCATCGCCCACACAGCCACCACCCACGCCTCAGTCATCCAGACTGTAAACCACGTTCTCCAGGGGCCAGGCGGCAAGCACATCGCCCACATTGCCCCCTCGGCCCCCAGTCCTGCTGTGCAGCTGGCACCTGCCACACCCCCTATTGGCCACATCACAGTGCATCCTGCTACCCTTAACCACGTGGCCCACCTTGGCTCCCAGCTTCCCCTATACCCTCAGCCTGTGGCAGTGAGCCAGCCCGTGGCGGTGAGCCACATTGCCCACACCCTCTCACACCAGCAAGTGAATGGCACAGCTGGGCTGGGCCCCCCCCCCACCGTCATGGCCAAGCCAGCTGTGGGGGCTCAGGTGGTGCACCACCCCCAGCTGGTAGGCCAGACAGTGCTCAACCCTGTGACCATGGTCACCATGCCCTCCTTCCCGGTCAGCACACTCAAGCTGGCTTGAGGATGAGGTCACTCAGAGGCCCCCAGTGGGGGCAAGGAGGGGGACCTGTCCCCACACTCTCCCACCAGCTCCACACATTCCAGTCCAGCCCAGGCCCACCCCACCCACACCCACCCCCAGGCCTCCTAGGGGAAGGGGGTGCAGAGACTCTGAGCCAGGGGAGGGAGGGGCCACCCCAGGTTGCTGGGCACAGGGCAGGGGTTAGCCCACTGCACTAGGACTTGTAAAGTGATGAGAGACGCCCTGGTGGACGTGCTGCCGATTCAGCCTGGTGCTGTTCCTGCCTCCCCACCGTGTCCCCTGAAACAGTTTGGTGTGGATGTCATGTTCTCTGCCTTCTCCCTCCCCTGCTGCCTTCCTGTGCTGCTGCTGCTATTACTCTGTCTGGTGACATGGCTGAGGATCTGGGCCCTCCCTCCTGAGCCTCAGCCTCTCTTCCCAGGCCTATGGAGGGGAGAGGAGGAGCTGACCTGAAGCAACTTGGCTCAGAAAGTTGGGGAGCACTGTGGGCCTTATTCTAAGTACAGGTGAGAAGTCCTAGGAGTGGCTGGTCTGGAGTCCTATGCAGACACGTGGGTGCCCAGCCCGGGGCTTGCCAACCCAGTTGCAGTCACTGTGATTCTTTACAGCAGAAACTAGTTAGGATTTTTCTACCAACAGTAAACCAAACCCAAGCTGTTGCCAAGCTTCTGAGCCTTTCACCCCTTACTACTGGGCTCCTGACCTCAAGAGGGCAGGCTGAGGGTGGGGTGGGTGGGAAAGGAGGGGCTTGGCTGTCCCCATCATCCCCACCATCCCCAGCCTGGGCCTGGACTGAGAGCTGCCCTGGACCCCTGTTCCCATCCCTAGGCGTAGCTTTTGGCTTCCAGAAGGCTGTCACTCCCCCAGTTCCCTGGCCTCTGCTTAATGCTCTGCGCTCCCCTGAGGGATGGGTGCCAGGGTGCCACCTGCGAGACATGGACCAGCATCTGGTCTGGGTTCCAGGAGCCTGAAGCCACACTTTTGAGGCATATAGGAAGTGAAAGGGCAGGGGTTCCTCTAGGCTCCCAACCCTTTCCCAAACAGGCCCTGGGGACCCGTAGAGGGAGCAGAGCCCAGTGCAGGGCTGCTGCTTCTGCCCCAACAACTTTGTCTCTGGTATCATCTCTTTGCCCTGAACGTTGCCCTCCTCCAGTGGGCGTCACTGCATGTGCTCTCCCTGGTGGGGGCTTCTGTGTGCCACTGCTTTCCTCTGAGGAAAGATCCTTAGTTGAGCCAAGGGCAGGGCTGAGCTTGGGGTGGAGAGGAGGGGAGCTGGTGTGTAGGGGATGCTGTTTTCCCTGCCTCCAGGGAAGGGAAACTTTGACTTATTTTTTTAAAATATATTTTTATTGATTTTGGAGAGGGAGGGAGAGAGAAACATCGATGAGAGAGAATCATTGATCGGCTGCCTCCTGCACACCCCAACTGGGGATTGAGCCCCAACCTAGGCATGTGTCCTGACTGGGAATCGAACCATGACCTGGTCCATAGGTTGATGCTCAACCACTGAGCCACTCTGGCTGGGTGGGTTCTCTTTTTATGTAGGTATTGATTACAAGTGGCCTTGTGTCAGACACACCGTTACACACGTGCACACTTGGCTCCCCACCTGGACACACCAATGGCCTTTCAGTGTGGAGAGAGGACGAGAGTGACCCTAGGGGTGAAGTTTGCACTGACAGGCTGGGGTTGGGTAAGTGTTGGGGCCCAGGATATTTTGGAGTGGCCCCAGCAGAGGTATTGGATAGATTTATATGCCTAAGAACTCCCTTTCAGTTCCTCCCTGGTCCTGGAGACCTCCCAGGGGAATTTCTCCTGTGTCTCTCCTGGGGGAGGCCTTTCAGATGCCTTAGAGGCCTCCAGGAGAGTCCCATACCGCCCCCAGTCCCACGCAGCGCTCCCACCTCACAAGCTTGCTGCCTTCCTGCACTTGCAGCCGCCAGCACCACCCCGTTTCTCTGTGGAGCCAGTTCCCCTCCCCCTGTGATTACAATGGAAAGAACGGAGAAGGGCAGGCCTGGTGTCCAGGGAATAGTCAAACTGGTGAACCGCCTCTCCTCAGCTCCGTTCACCTCCCTACATCCTGAGGCTGGTCCAGAGTTAAAACTTGTGTCAGCCAGTCACCCCTTGGGCCTGCACAGATACCTCATCCGCCCGCTGCCCGTGCCCCTCTCCGTCCCCAGCAGTGGGGGCTCTGAATCTAGTGCCGAATGACTATGTCCAGACTGGTGATGATGTGTGTTGCTGTTCTTGTTTGTGAATGCTGTGACTCTGTGCCCGAGAGGGCAGCCGCCCAGCTCTTTGGGCATCTCCCTTCTGAGAGCTATCAGGACCACATCTGTCCTCACCCTGTGGGACCGCCTGCCCCTGCCCTTCCCCTCCCTAGCCCTTCCAGCCTGGGGGACATGCGCACACACACATCTTACCTCTCATGCGTGTTTTACTTTTTGATGTTCAGAGTGGCTCACTGGCTGGGAATCTTTACCTCGGGGAGAGGGGGAGGTTGGTTCCTTGGGGGGGAGGGGGCCAAAGAAGGGCAGGGAATGCCTGGAGGGAAACGGGGGCGGGGGTCACCAGAACCCCTGCTCTCTCCAGGAACAGCTGCTGCTCCCCCATCCCAGGGTCCCACCCCCATCCCCCAAAGAGGTGGCCCTTGTTTACAGTGAGGACTCGGTCACTGTGTCTCCGTTTCCTGAAATATAAATCGTAGTGACCCCAGACTGTAGAGATTTTTATGTGTTTGGATACATCTGCTGTGTGGGAAAAAAAAAAAAAAACTACAAAAAACCCTACTTTTGTACATATTGTATTTTTACTATTGAACTGTATTCTAGTGGCTGTTCATGCTCCAAGACTTTAGGTATTGAGACATGAATACTATCCATGTAATAAGCACTTGCCTGGAATAAAATATAAAATTGAAATAAACCTGCACTGAAACCTGAGATGGAGCTGCTAGCCTGCAGCATCTGAGTCCTTTTGTTGAAAAAGGAGGCAGAGACCTCCAGCAAGAAGCACCAGGCCCCTTTCCCTGTTGGTGTTTGTGGGATGGTCCTCAAGCAGCTTCGGGGCTGGTCGATTTTAGAAGAAGGTTGGAGACCCTCCTGCTCTGACGCCAGTGTTGAATTATCAGGCCCCCAGCACTGCAGTTCTGGTCGTCTTACGCTTTTACAGTGCTTCCTCAGACCATTTTTATAAACACTGCCTTGTTTTATCTCATAACAACAGTGAAGTAAAGCCAAGAGCCAGCCCGTTCTGGAGAAAAGGTAACGGGGTTGAGATGGCTAAGGGAGGTTAGAGACAGCCAGCCTGGGAGGGACCTTGTGTCTTCAGTCAGACCTCGACTTGTGCAGGGCTCTCCCTGAGCACATGCCACCCTGCCCTGGGGCCTGTTCCAATGGAAAAGAAGGTGAGGAAGGGACACATTCATGGGGTACACGTTAGGACAGGTCAACTGGGGTCTGTATGGCTGTCCTTTCAGGGGAGGGAACAAGAGGAATAGGTCAAAGCCATGTTCTAAGGTGGCCTGCAAACCAAGTTTTGGAAAACCTTTGTCTCTAGCTACATCTTCCCAGTTTAGGGGAAACTGACCCTTTGGCAGGCTGTCTCAGGAATAAGTAGGAAGGTGTGGGAGCAATTAGCAGGGCCTAACAACAGACCAGGCAGGCTGCTTTGTCCTGCCTTTCTTAACTCTCTGACACCTGTCCCACTCCTAGCCCCAGCCAGGGGTACTGACTCAGTTTCTCTTTCGAGGGTGAGTCAGGAATAGAGAGAGAGAGTGATGTCATCCTCAAAGAAGTTAGTGGTGGCCATGAATGTATTGGAGTTCCATTATTTGAAGAAAAGCCAGCCTCAAAAGGTCAGACAGTGCCCCATAATTCCACCAGCCCTTTTCACTTGTGAAATACTGGCTCCCTCTACTGGTAGCTTCAGGGAGAGATGGGTGCCTTCAATTAAGAGAAGGTCAAAACTTAATTATTTCCTGCGCATCCTTTCAATGTCAGACACCATGCCCAGCATTGGGACAGAAATGAAGACTGCCCCCAGTAATGATGACCCAGTATCATCTGAGAGCTATCACTATCATAAGGGTTGGCAAAAACTCCCCTTCCTGCACTCAAAGCACAGACTCCCACCCCAGCTCAGCTGGAGCTGCAAGAAGGGCCTACAGCCAGGGCAATGGAAAAAAGCAAAAATTCCAATAACCCAGGAGCTGCCATTGAACAGCTCTGCTCGCTCTGTGAAAGAGGAAGCCTTACTAGAGTTGGAGGGATGATGTTTGCTCTCCTCACACTCCCTGCTCTCCTATCCACACACACATTACCTTCAACTGACTCATCCTTCTAGTTCTAGAAGCCTTTCAGGGCCTGGGAGTGCCAGCACTTCTGAGCAAGAATGTGTGAAGGAACTAGGCTACATGCAGAATAATGTACCAGGGCCTTTAGTGAACTTTGAGTAGAATAATGTACCAGGGCCTTTAGTGAACTTTGAGGAGGAGTCACAGCAGAGGGAATTCTGATTGCTCCAGGCATCAAGATCAACTTGGGAAAGGGGTGTTCTTTGAGGAGCTTATAAGGTTCCCTGGTCCCAGAGCTCCCTGTGTCAATTGGTTTCCTTGCATGGGCAGCTAGGAGTGAGTTGACAATAGGCCCTCACGCCTATTGTCAGCTGGCGATGGGAGCCTCTGCCTGGGCATGGGCAGTCAGTCCTCTGGAGTGGGGAGCAGGCAGGCAGGATAGTCAGGGGCCCTTTCCATGCCTCAGCAGGTTTGACTTCTTGAGGCTTCCCCCCTAAGTTTGAAGCAGACATCTCAAAGACAGTGTTCACTGAGCAGGGTCCTTCCCCATTGGCTGGAGGGGCTGGGAGGCTCCAGCTTATTACAGCTATTCAGGAGGTCAGACTGTGGAAGGCATGGGACAGGGACCTTCACTAATCCAGAGGATGCAGAAGCCATTTGTCAGTCTGAGACGTCAGTCTGAGACTGCTGGCTCTAAGGGTTCTCTCTGGGCCTCCCTATTATCCCCACCCCAACCAGCCCATAGCCGAGGTCCCCCTCTTTTGGAAAATTTGGTTCTCTCTTTTTGCCATCCTTGTCTCATGGGTTGACCTTCTTTACTGTTCTATTGTGGAGATAGTATTCCCACACAGTCACTCGCCGTCCAGCACTAGCCCACAAGCAGCCCCCAGAGCCTCAAGCATTGCCAAATGCTGTGTTTATTTGGTTTGTTACACTGAAGAGTATAGTTTCTGAGCCAAAAATCATACACACTCTGCTCCTCACAAAACCACCGAGTCACTAAGGCAGGCACACAATGGCCACCATGCTTGGTGGAGGCTGAGGACTCACAGACAAGAGTGGGCAATGGGGCGGGCTGGCCCCCAAACAGGCCGTGCAGTGCCTGGGACAGGGGTGGGATGGGGGGGCTGTGCTGGATGCAAAAAGGCTGCTGGGTCCTTTGTTTGTTTGTTTGTTTCTTAAATGCAGGAAGTCTCCAGACCTTAGTGGTTGCTGGGCAGGCCCCAACCCCTGTGGCAGAATAGTCTCCTGGCCTGGGGCAAGGCCCAGTCTCCATGTGTTGGGTGCAGGGGTGGGGATGGCAGAACAAGCAGCATAACCCCTCCCCTAATGAGTGAGGCTCTTCCATGGGGATTTCTGGGTCCTTGGGCCTCTGGACATCCTGAGAAGCAGGTGGAAGGCAGAGCTAACCTTGCTTTTCACCAGCAACCAACAAGGAAGACCCAGGCACCTCCTCCTTCCAGCCTTAGGACTCAATGGATGCCTGGCATAGACGATGAGATGCCCTCAAGTTTTGGGGCCACCTTTGAGAGGAGGCTGTGACAGGATCCCCTCCCTAAGGAATCACCTGCGATTCCTCTTGAGAGGTAGTGCTCCAACCACATTCCAGATCCTTAGGCTGGCAAAGTGTCATGTATACAGTTTTCAGGGATGCATCTAATGCATAAAGCAAGAGCAAGGTGGCAGGAGTGAGACTGTACAGATACACATGGGTACACTGTACAGGCTAGGGGAGGGCATGGGGTCACCTCAGGTGGCCAAAGGCAGTGGCAGTGCTGCTGAAGTGGGCTGCTCTGCCCCACAGTCTCCGAGGGCGTCCTGGAAGGTGGCCCAGGAAACACGCCCAAACTCACAGCCATTCTGGCTGCCCCGACTGGGATTGGTGCACACACATGCATTGGGCCTATACAGGGACTATCAGAAGAAATACAAGAGTCCCCTTGTCTCACACAGCCCTCACCAGTGGGGCCCAGGCAACTCTAGCCCTGGTGACTCTCAAGACCCCAGGCTGACTCAAGAGAGAGCATGGGGCACTCAGGCTAAGGCTGCAGGGGCAGTGGGGCTATTTCCAGGTGTTTGAGAGGGGAGAAGAGTAGGTGTTGCCCAGGTCAGCTGCTCCCTGAGGTTGCCCTTTCCCCTCCTGGCCCTGACCTGAGGGTAACCTGGCCCCTGACTTGCCCTTCAGGGCCAGAACTTCCCGGAGTCGGATCCCAGGCTCACACTTTGTTAGGAACACACCTAGGGTTGGGTTGGCAGGCAGGGTTGGCTGAGAGGTGGGGCAGTCTCTGCTGTGGCCCCTGCACCTCTCCCCATGGAGCCAGGGCCAGGAGCCTAGGCTCTGGCTTGCTGCTGCTTCCTGGCCCTCACTTGTTCTCTATGAGCATCTGCACCTTGTGGACGAGGTCCCGGGCAATCCGCAGGATCTCCTGGGCATCGTGATGCTCAGCTCGTTCTGGAGGAAACATGGGTAACTGTGGGGATGCCGGAGCGAGGGCAAGAGTCTGGGAAGAGCCTTCTGGCTGCCCACCCTACTCCATTTCCACCTGCTGGACTCCTGACATCTGTGTACGGGGAGGGGACCCGGTATTTCTGAGCCTCTCCAACCCAGCCCAGGCCAGGAGTGGAGGCCCCTATCCCCTTACTGGGGACAGTCAGATGGCTGGACAAGCTCCTACCATTGAAGAACTTGATGATGTCGGTGAAATCCATGTTGTTGTCACGGATAATCTCACGGTAGGCCTCCACCAGGGCCAGGGCAATGAATAGGACAAAGTGCTCTGACGAGATGTGCTGGGCCGCCCAGATCACCTCCCACACAGCAAACACATCCTCATACAGCAGCTCTGGGGGCGGAAAGGGGCTAAGCTGAGCCTGGCCGCCCATGGCCTCTAGTGGGGCCACATACGGAGACAGAGCTCCAAGGGCCAAAGTTCTGGGGTTCTCTCCATTACGCAGGCAGGTCTAAGACGGGGAGGTTCTATGCCTCAGGCCAAGACCCTGCCCTTCTCCTTGGTAATTCCTGCACATGAGGCTCCTGCAGAGAAGAGCCTATTCTTCTCTTCACTAAAGCAGCTCTGCTTTTAGAAACCTCGGTGCACAGGAGAGATTTGGTTTGAAAAACAGTTCCAAAAGCCATTGCCTGAGGGTGATTTTCTACTCTGTCTCCACTTTGGATTCACCTAAAGAGCTTTTAAAATATCGATGCCCAGGCAGCCACCCACACTAGTAGTCTGAGGCCAGGTAGAGCCTAGAGCATTGACGTTTCCAAAAATTCCCCCAAGTTGCCCTAGCTGGTTTGGCCCAGTGGACAGAGTGTCAGCCTAGGGACTGAAGAGTCGCAGGTTTGATTCTGGCCAAGGGCACATGCCTGGGTTTCGGGCTCAATCCCCAGTAGGGAGCATGCAGGAGGCAGCTGATCAATGATTCTCTCATCATTGATGTTTCTGTCTCTCTCTCCTTCTCCCTTCCTCTCTGAAATATATTAAAAAATAAAAATAAAAAGTTCCCCAAGTGGTTCTAAAGTTCAGTGACTTTGGGACAAAAGGGTCACCCATAGCCCCTGACCCCAGGCCCGCCATCCAAACCTCCTCTTACCTCTCTTAAAATCCAGCAGGAACCAGCGGTAACAGAAGTAGAAATGGGTGTAATCTCCATTCTGATGCATCAGTTCAAACAGCTCTGAGTCCAAGATCTTGTATGAGTGGGAAAAGAGAGAAGGACTGAGCTGAAGTGCCTCTTCCCTGCTGCCCCCACCCTCCACCAGTCCTCTTCTGCTGTGGTGCCTGGTAGCTGTGCTTGAGCCCCTCTAGTCCCTTAGGCTGCATCTGCAACCCCACCCATCTCTCTTGAGTTGTAGTCTTTTTGGAGTTATACCATTTTCTGGATGTTTGATTTTTTTCTTTTTGTCCTTATCAAAGGATATGTTTATTGATTTTTGAGAGAGAGAGAGAGAGAGAGAGAGAGAGAGAGAGGTGAGAGATGGTAAATTGATTGGTTACCTCCTGCATGCACAACGACCAGGGATCGAACCCTCAATCTAGGCATGTGTCCTGACTGGGATTCCAATCTGAACCTTTTGCTGTACAATGCTCCAACCAACTGAGCCACTGGCCAGGGCTCTGGGTGTTTGACTTCATCAACCATACTATTCACCAGAACTTTCATGAGCACAGGCATTTACATATTGACATTCCTCTCCATTTTAACATGTGTTTCCAGAAACAAACTCATAGGCAGGAGAACAAACTGACGGTTGCCAGATGGGAAGGGTTTGGGGGCTGGGTGGAAAAGGTGAAGGGATTAAGATGTACAAATTGTTAGTAACAAAATGGTCATGAGGATGTAAGCTACAGTATAGGGAATACAGTCAATATCACTGTAATAACTATGGTACCAGGTGGGTACCACTTATGTGGGCATCACATGTCTCATAAGTTAGGAATATGTCTAACCACTATGCTGTACACCTGAAACTAATATAATATTGAATGACAAGGGGGATCCAAGAAAGCAGCAGAGTAGGTGTAAGTTACACTCACCCCTCCCAGGTCCAAACTGGAATTACAACTAAATTATAAAACAATCTGAATAATCAAATGAACAGAAGTCTTGTTACCAAGGACTTACAGAAGAAGCCACAGGAGACTGGTAGGAGGGGCAGAGGCGGGAAAGGGCTGGCCCCGCTCCCAGGTGTGGCGGCTGAGACTCTGAAGGGACGTCTCAGCTGCAAAAAGAAGCTGGGAAGCATGAGGTCTCAACCCCACATGGGGCTTCCCAGTCTGGAACACCAGAGCCATGAATAGAAGCCCACATTAACTACTGTGAGCTTCAGTTTCAACCATAATTGGGGCGGGGGGGGGGGGGGAATGTGTCTTTGATATGGAAGAAATTAAGCTTATACATAAAAGAAGTGTTTGGACCACTCCCTGGCCTCCTTGTGGCAGACAGACAAGCCCAGTGGTGCCTGGTCACGTGCCCACGAGCAGCTACAGTCCTCACCTGGATGAGGGAGCGCATGTTAGCAAAGTGGGTGTCCATGGCGCCCCCATTGGGGAAGTTCTGGCTCATCCTCTTCATGAGGTGGCTGAAACAGCTGTAGGTCAGCTGATCTGAGGGGAGACAGGAATGAGGCCACAGGGCAGGAGACCCTAACACTTCACAGGGGGCCCAGAGGACAGGGCTGGCTACTATTCCTACCCTCTAGACCTAGCAGTCTTCTTTTCTTCTCCAGCTTATGTCAACCCCGCCCCATGCCTGAGGCCCATGCCATGTGGGAACTCCCTCTTTCCCGGCCCCATCCCTCACCATTATCAAGGATGACGAGGAGCGGAGCCAGCAGATCACACATGCCCTGCACGTAGCCCAGGTCCAGGTGTTCCCACACGTAGCTGAAATCCCAGGGACGGAGTCACTGTAGGTGTGTGCCAGCCCCATCCCCTTAGGGATCCCCAGGGAGATGGGCTTTAGAGTAGCCTGCTCCCCAGAAGTCAGCCTTCCCAGATCCGAAAGCACTGGGAGTACCATGGTGAACAACTAGCCCTGTCTTCAAGGCACACAAGGGGTCAGGAAAAGAGACAAGGCTGGGGTGGGGCAGGGTGGGGCGGGGGAGCCGTGGAGTGAGGGAAAACGGAGAAGGCTTCCTGAAAAACCTGTGAGTGAAGAGGGCGGGGAGGGGGCACTGCAGGAGGAAGGGCTCCCCCCAGAGGGAGTCCAATGTGATTCTGATGCAACGAGGGAGCAGGGCACTGCTGACCTAACCTCTCACTGAGCAGGGTCCCTGCCATCCACCCTGAGCCCTGCCCTACAATGGCACCTGCACATGATGTCTCTGAGCCTCTCGAGGTTGGGGGGTGTGAAGTACCAGTAGTTGCGGTCACATCGCTGCACATCCTTGTCTATGCGGTGCAGGTTTAAGGCCACGGTGTCCAATAGTTCCATCTGAAAGAGTGGAAGGCCCTCAGGGCAAGCTGGGGCCTGAGATGATGCCCACAGGAAAGGCAGGGAGCCAAGAACTCAGAGAACAGAGTCCTCTGGGTCTCTGAGAGATGGCTCCAGGCCCTCTAAGACAGGCACCCCACCTTCCACCTGCCAGCCTGCCCCCAAGCCTTGGAATGGCAGGAGGGCTCTGGGGCCAGCTGAGAACAGTGGCTGGGAATGGCCACCTACAGTGTAGGCAGCAGCGCACATAGCCGCAAGCTCCTCTCCTGCCTTCTCCTGGCTGGGATCTTGGGGCTCAGAGAAAGCGTGGACTGCAGGTTCCGGCCTGTCGGAGCCTTCCTCCCCACCGCAGTCCTCCTCGAAGCCCACACTTGTCCCCTCATCTATGCTCGACTGGATGCCTGAGGCCACGGAATAATTGCGAGAGGAAGGCAGTCCTGAGTCTGGAGAATCAAACTCCACTGACTGCTGCTGCTCCACCAGGGCCGTGCCCAGGGGCCCTGCTCCGGCTGCCTCCTCGGGCTCTGGTCTGCAGTCCTCAGTGCCTGGGGGCTTCGGGGGCTCCGGGTCATCCACAGAGATAAACACCTGGTGGGGAGAACAGATGGTGGGGCTCGTACCTGCACCCCAGCCCCTTCCCTCAGCTCAGTGTCTCCTTCCTGGGGTCAGAATAAGTGAGAGGGATGGAGAATTCTCTTCACACCTCCTATTTTACTCCATGGCCTCCAGCACTGCCTCCCCTGGGTACCAAGCCTCCCCTCTGGCCCAGCTGGCCAGGTGGAGAAATGAGGTTCCAGGCCAACATGAAGACTTCAGTTCTATCCAGTCCCTTCCTCTGCTTCTTCCTGGGGCCTGAGAAAGGGGGACACCCAGGCTTCCTGTGGCTGCTTCAGGAAGAAGGAAGACTGTTGGTATGGACACACAACGGTACTGATGGCAGTGTGAACTGTGTCATTCCACAAATACCTGAAGTCATGAGGCTGTCTTGGTCAGGAGAGCTTCCTCCATGTGCTGGTGTGTGTGCGTGTGCGTGTGCGTGTGCGTGTGCGTGTGCGCGTGTGCGCGGGGCAGCCTGGAGGCGTTAGGAAAACCAACAAGGCAAGGAACTTTTCTAGAAAGGACAAGCTGAGGAGAGGTCAGAAGCGAAAGGAAACATATTGTGCTGACTGGAAACAGGCCTCACCATGGACCAGTACAGGGAAAAGAAGAGAGGTATATCCAGCCTGGCTTTTACTTTTTTTTCTATTTGGACCACGTAGGGAAAGGGGTGCTAAAAGGAGTTTTCACTTTGGGTGAGAAGCATGAGCTGTCGTTGGGTTAGTCTCAGGTAAGGCCATGAGGCCGAGGCAATGGGAGCCCAGAGCAGGGCGAGCGAGGCCACTGCTGTCTGTGAGCTGAGCAGCTGGCACTGGTACCGACGCGGCAGCAGAGAGGAGAACAGGCTCCCCAACAGGGGATTAAGAACAAAGCACATGGAAAGGAGAGTGTGCCTTGGTGTTACATCTGTTTCAGTCTTGCTCCAGTTTGAGATTTGTTAATATTAGGAAAAATTTAGTAAAGTAGCTAGAATACACATATCTAAAGCAGCAATTTTAAAGAAAAAAATATGCTAGTAAAAGAGTATCCTTGGGCCTGAGACTTCTGTCACGCCAGTTTGTTTAGGCTTGTTCACCCAGAGCAGGGGTGACTCCACGAGAGCTAGGCAGGCTCTGAACTGCCTTTGCACATCAGTTCTGTGAGATGGTGACGGACACCACAGAGCCGGGAGATCTTGCCAGCGGACACCAATAGCACCCTCTCCGGGCTCCCCTGGCCTCTAGCATCAGCTCTCAGGGAAGCCACCACAATCAAAGGGCAGGAGGGCCGAAGGGGGACACTGAGGCCCAGAGATGGGAAGACATCACTCATCTTGTCAGTAGTAGCCCTGGGACTAGACCCAGGGCTGCCTATTCTTAGCCTTGAGGCTTCACTAGGAGCAGGGAGGACTCTCCTAATCCCCATAACTCCATCTTTCCCTCCTAGTCCATTAAAACCGATCACAACGCACTATCTCACTTTATTCCTGCAACACCCAGAGAAAGAAAGACAGAGACACATAAGCCACTCTCCGAGGGCTCACTGCAGTGAGTACTAGGGCTGCTGCCCAGGACTCCTGCGTGTGAAACGCTGCTGGCTCACCCCACCCCCCTCTCCTGCCGGCTCCCGGGTCCCCGCTGGCTCACATCGTTGCTTATGGTGGAGTCTCGGTGGATGAGGCGCTGCACGTGGCTGTCGATGCTGCTGCCCGAGGAGAACTTGGTGAGTGTGGCTGGGTGCGCCTCCCGCTCCCGCTGCCTCACCACCACCTCGCAGGCCTTCCACTCCGCCAACACCCGCTGGTACCTCGCTGCCACCACGGCATCCACCTGCACTCGGACACACCGTGACACACCATGGGGGAGGAGTGCACCAGGCCCTCCTCTGCAGGAGCTAGGACAGCTGAAGATGAGGCTGGGGCCCAGCAGGGAGGACAGTGGGGTGTCTCTGTGAACCCTCCCCTGCCACGTTTCTTTCCACTGAGCTTGTTTGGGTCCCTTGGCCCAACTCTCCTCCCCCCACCCCCCCGCCATGGGAAAGAGCTCCCCTTACCTGCTCCATCTCCTTCTTGCTGGAGCCAAACTTGTAGTGGCCAAGCAGAAAGGGCCAGACCTCCTTGCGGATCTCGTGCTCCACGCCTCCGTAGTAAACCTGCCGCAGCAGCTCCAGCTCCTTGTAGTTCTGAGGGACCCAGAGAGTAGAGACTGTGCAGTCCCTGCAGTCCCCCTCTGGGTGACCCACCCCAGGGAGAGCTGGGGCTGGGAACTGACTCGGTCACCGCTGAAGCCCATGGAGACCCTGTGTTGTGCAGCCATATCCCCCTGCCCCACATTAGAGCTGGCTGGGACCTACTTCAACCCCCTCCTTCCAGGGAAGAAACGAAGCCCAGAGAGGTGCAGAGATCTGCCCAAGGCTGTGGGGTAATGGGGAAGCAGAATGGACTCCCCGCCCCGGCTATCTGAGATTCCGCCATGACCCGGCCACTCCAAGGCCATTGGTCTTGGCCTGTCAGCCCGACCACGACTGTGATTCACCTGAATGCCCAGTTGCCCTGTGGCAGCTGCGCCCAGAGCAGACACTCTGCACCCACCACTGCCCGCCCCAGCCCCAGCCCCAGCCCCTGACCTGGCCCTGGCCCACAGCGTGCACCTTTTCGTCCTTCTGATACTTGCTCCACACGTCCTTGGTGAGGCCCCCGGAGGCCCCTGGGGGGCGGGCAGGCGGGATGATGTTGTGATGCACCAGCGCTGACAGGTGGGTCCGCACCGTGGACAGGTGGCGGCAGTATGCCAGCCCTGGGGGTGGAGGGGTGAGCCAGGAGGCCATGACCAGGATGCCTCCCCCTGACCCTGCCTCCCATGGCCCCACCTCACCCCACACTCACAGCCGTAGAAGGCCCGGGACACGATCTGCCTCTTCATGCTCTCACACAGTAGCCTGAGGGGCAACCTGTGGAATCAACCTGGCTCAGAGAGCTGTGGCTCTTGCTTTGGGAGGAGGGTGGGAAGTGAGGACACTGAGGGGAACAGGTACGGCACTCGGGGTGGTGCGGGGAGCAGGACCCATAGCCCAGCAGCATGTCAGGGGGCTCCCTGTTGCTGCCAGCCACCTGCACAGGTTCCCTGGCTGATGACCTCACTCCGATCCTCCTGGTTGGAGCTGCTGAGGGTTCAGCCTCTCCTCCAACCCTCCAGGGGAGCTTGGGCAACTAATTTCACCTCATGTTAATGAATTTTGGTTTCCTCACTTGAAAAATGGAGAGAAGCATCTCTGAGTCATCAGGAGTGGCAGGTAAAAAGAAATAACAGGTCCAATCAAGCAGCTGACAAGAGCCTCAAGTGCTGGCACACAGACACCATTCCCATGCCTTTCCCAGAACATGGCTGGTGCCTAGATGTCTGCTGCGTGTCCCCAGACACACAGCCTGATGATGGGACCTGTGTCCACACTGGGAAGGGGAGCTCACAAGTATTGAGCACCTATGTGTCAGGCACAGCTGAGTACTCACACGGTTATATACCTCATGGAGTCTTCACAAGAACCTAAGGAAGCAGGTGGCTTGGCCCCCATTTTACAGATTGGGAAACTGAGGCTCAGAAACATAGAGACTCTGTAATTTGCCAAAGTCACATGGATAGCAGAAACGAAATTCAAACCCAGGTCTGACCGACTTGAGGCCACCCGTCAGGCAAGTGGCACAGCCCCTAAGGACAGACTGGCACACACACATGGATCAACACACTCACACGGAGTGTCTCCCTGCCCACTCACCGGTCGGGGACACAGCTGCAGAGGTTGGGAGTTGCATACGGGGAGCTACTGGAGGAGCAGGAGAAGCAGGAGGAGCCCTGGCTACACATGGGATCTAGGTGCCAGGCTGGCAGGCTGAGCCCAAAGCCCTGCATCTCGATCATGTCAGCAGCATCTGAGGACAGGAGGGGGCCATGGTCAGGGCCTGACAGGCCTCCCCCACAGCCACTCTGCAGCATGCCCACCTCTGTGCCCAGAGCTGCAGCATGAAACCGCCCATTGGTGGGGAACCACAGGGGTAGTGTCTACCTGGTCCAGGACCCAGAGATGGCGATGGTGCAGAGGGAGGGTGCCTGACACATCCCAGCCCCCACCTAACCTTTCTGTGTGTGATACAATACTTTGAGCTGTGCATGACTGTGTCTGTTCTCTCCATCTTGCTATTAGGAAAGGAAAATGCTTTTCTAGAGTCTGGCAGAGAAAGAAAGAGAAGGAACAACAAAAGCCTAAGCTCTCTAAAATGCTGCCAGTGGGCATGGCTTCCGATGGTTCAGCCTGGTCCTCTTAGACACTCAGAGGCACAGGGAGGTGCCTGGACCTGGAACTGCAAACTCTGAGCAGAGTCTCCACTGATCAGAGGCCTGGAGGACCCCTGAGGGTTCCAGACCTGGTAGCCAGTGCCTCAGGGTCAGGGCTCTCTGTGCAGGCCAGGCACCCCTGCTGCCCGCTGCTGTGGGTCCTTCCTGTGTTCTCCATCCTTGCCTAACCTGACTGCACTCAGTGTGGTGGCCTCCTACAAACACACAGGTGAGCTGACAGGAAGGGCCAAAGTCCCAGGGCTGCCAGATTCCCCTACGGATGAGAGTTCCACCAGCCAGAAGAATGTCCCCAGGTGCAGCTTCAGAAGACAGCTCCTTGGACACATTTACACCAAAGGTAGATGGAGCCTTTCAGCCTGCCCAGCTGATTGGAATCAGAACTCAAGATCATTGAGAGCTTGTAGGGCCCAATTGGAGCAAGGCACTGCTCGGGGGGGTGGGGGGGAGGAAGGGGGGGCTCGGCAGGTCCAGTGAGCCACAAAGATGAAGCAAAGTGAGGGCAGGAAGTGAAAGGACTAGGAGATGGCACTAGGAGGGAGGAGGGGACAGAGAAGAGTGAAGAACAGGGAAAGACAGCTGTGTGTGTGATGAATTCTTTCAAGCAGTATTTCTTCCTGGGCCCTGGCCTGCTGAGTCTGGAGCAGAGGAAGGCCTGGCTTCTGTGGGAGCCATACTCCAGCTCTGGGGGTGCCCTGGTGAGAGGGGCTGAGCTGAGCCCTCCAGTCCCCTCAGGGGCTGCCCCATGTTGGCCAGGAATCTCTTCCCAGACCTGTGGTGGGATTTTTGTAGATCTGGCCCTTCAGCTCCACCAGGAGGCAAATTAAGGGAACATACTTGGTGTGGAGGGGCTGTGGCTCTGGGAGTGAGCAGTTGCAGGCTGTGCGGAAGACTCTGGGAAGAAGTGGGGAGGGGTGGACAGATGCAAGTGGGGTGGGACAAGAGCCCAGCTCATGCCCCTACAGCAGGCAGGAGAGAGGCCAGTCTTGAGAGGAGTTGGGGTGGGAGCAGGCCCAGCCAGGCAGGCAGCAGGCAGCAGGCGGGCAGGCAGTGAGGGGCTACAGGTGCAGAGGGCAGAGGGTGGGCACACAGGAAAACGAGCTCATGCCCAGAAAGCAGGGCTCAGCCAGGGCAAGTCTCCTGGGTCAATGCTCTTCACCTTAATTCTCCAGGAAGGAGCTGAACCAGCCAGCATTGAATATGCATCTCTGAATTAACCCAGTGCAGACAGCTGGAGCTCTGGAGTGACTGGGCAAGGGGCAGCAGGCTGGGTGAGGGCGCTGCTGGGTCAGCTTTGACTCTGACTCTCTCCTCTGAGCTTGAGGGAAGTCTGAAGCAAAACAATCAGGGTGGTTGAACCCCACAGCCCCTAAGACTCCGAGTGAAAGGTGCCTGGCCTGGAGCAGAATTAGAGTGAACAGCATTTCTGCTCTGTGGGGAGGCAGCAGGAGAAGGGGGAAGGGAAAGGAGAGGAGAGTCTGGACACCTGCCACTTGATTCACATGCACAAGTCAAGCATGTTGCAGGCCTGAAAAGCAACGGCTAGCAGGATGGACTCAACAGTGTTGTCATTATGGAATGAGTGGAAGAGGGCTCTCACACCATTTCCCCAACCACCTGCTGATTCCTCCCCTTTCCCAAGTCTTAGAGTCCCAGGAGCGGCATATTGGCACACTGGGTAGGCTGGCACTAGTTCCCCATAAGCCCTGAGGCCTCTGCACCCTGTGGGCCTGAAGGTTTCTCTGACCCTGGAGGCCTCAGCATGAAGACTAGTCAGGAATTGGCTTCCTAACACTAAGTCTTCTAAGACAGGGGCTTGGCTGGGACCCCTCCCCTTTCCAACCCCAGCCAGTTCCAGGGGGTAAGAAGGGTCAGCCCGGGCTCTCCTGACTCACCCTTCCCACACTGTTTACAGTCAGTCAGCCTATAATAAGCATCAGCCCCAAGCCCAGTCTTATAAGGAACCAGATGGCAGGCCATGTGCAGGCAATAAACATCACAAGTGAGATCCCCCTGCATTCCCAACCAGGCTGGCCTGCAGGTCCCACTGGAATGGCTGGGAGGGAAGATAGACATGAAGGCAGGCATATGGTGAGTAAAGGGCAGCTGAGCTGGCAGGGTGTGCTGAGGGTGCACTAGGTCACGGACTTGGTCACCCACGGATGGGGAGACTTATTGGCATGGCGATAGGGAAGTTCCCCTAAACTCTAAGAGAGCTGGCCCTTCATAACCAATATCCCTTGAGCACCCTACCCTGGCTTAGCCCGCACAGGTTCCCTGGCTGATGATCACACTCCAAAAAAGAGAGCGGTTCCCCCTCCACCAGCCTAGCTCTGTGCTAAAATGGGCAACGGACAGGTGGTTGTGAGCACTGTGCTGTGTCCTTTACAATGAAGGGACCTCTGCAGCTGTGCTCTCTGAAGTCCGTGAATGGAACACACCTGATTTAATTCTAGATTTCATACTAAAGCACCAGGCAGTGCCTGCTGGAAAACCCAGGCCTGCTGGGTAAACAGAGCCCCGGGTCTCCTTCCAGGAGGGCCCCACCCCCTACCCAGGAGGGGCCTGGTACTTCTGTTCTATTTCTGTTGAGTTAGGAGTCAGAGGCACAGGGCCCAGAGGCCAGTCAGCCCAGTCAGCAGGAGAGAAAGAGCGACAGTGTCTTGGGTTTGTCTAAGAGTGGGAACAGGGCTCAGACAGCCATTCAGTTTCCAAGGGACAACCAG
The DNA here is from genome assembly GCA_027563665.1 of Antrozous pallidus. Classification (NCBI taxonomy): domain Eukaryota; kingdom Metazoa; phylum Chordata; class Mammalia; order Chiroptera; family Vespertilionidae; genus Antrozous; species Antrozous pallidus. The sequence continues at coordinate 17,359,533 of CM050526.1, forward strand.
ATCATCAGGCCTTCTCCCTGCGGGATCTCTTCCTTCTCCTTACAGAGCCCAGAGCCAACTGCATTTTGTTTGGTCCCCTCTTCTTGCAGCATATCCTCCTTCTACCCTCCCAGATCTGCCTCCTGATGGAAGGGAACCACCTGAGGTGCAGGTCCCATAATGCCAACACTGCAGTTCGAGCCCCTGCGGTGGGTGGCCGGTGGGCCCAGGGTATGGGGCCGAGGGAAGGGGGAGGTCAGGGAGAAAGGGAGGGATAAAAACCTTTCATCGGATTGGGAGCTGTGAGGTTCCGCGAGCAGATCATTGAGAGCATCGCGTGTAGTTTATCCTCCTCTTCCTCATCATCGTCCACCGAGGCCGCGCGGCTGGCCGCTAGGTGGTGGTAGTTAATAGTGACTGCTCAAAGAGAACAGCGAGAGAGCAAAGCATAAGGACCCTGGTCCTGGGGCAGGAGGGACCGGATCCGTCCTCCTGGGGAGCAGAATGGAGTTCGGGTCACCCTGAGCCTGCAGGGATGGAAGACAGGAGACCTGAGAGTCCTTTGATTTACTGGGGAGAGTATGGAAGAAAGTGGGGGGGGGATGGCAGCAGCTACAGAGCTCCACTTTTTGAAGAAGGCCCTCTCTAGGAAGAACAGAGAAGAGAAAACTGATGGGGGAGCCAGGGTAGTGAAAGATGGGGACCAGTTGGGACAGGCTAGCAGCTCTAGAGCTCCCGGGCCTGGCTCAGGCTGGGCGTGACTGTCAGCAGATGGATCCTGATCACCCTTCAACTTGTGTCATGGTCAGGCTGGGCCAAATCAGAAGATTACCCCAAATCTTCCCCTTCAGACTATAAATCCAAACTTCTCCTCCAAGGATTTCCCAGAGCTGCTCTCGAGGAGCCTGAGTCACCCGCTGGGTTTCAGCTCTTTGGCACCTGGCTTGCTCTCCAAGGAGATGAAGTGACCAGAAACGGGAAATGCCAAGGCTTACGAGAGAAAGTGCAGCCTGAACAACCTCAGCGAGCAATAGGCTGAGATTAAATGCCAGGTTTGCAAATGTGTCTCCTAGTCAGGCACAAGGAGGGGAGAAGGGAGTCCCCACATCTTTGCCCTTCAAGCCTGTTGGGACTCCTTGTACTGTGGCTATGTGTTTACAGTCTGGGTAATCTGCCTGTTAATACAGAGACAACTGTTGACAACTTATTGGCACAAGTTAGGAAATTTAGGAAGCAGGTGGTCTGGCAAATGCTCCGGGCTGGCAAATTTCCTGACCTTCTTCCCAAGATCAGTGAGTCTGGCCCGGAGAAACCTGTGGGGAGCAGAGAGCACTCTGACCAGAAAGGGAACTCTGGGCTTGGTGGACACCTTTTAGGATCCAGATGTGTATGTCCAGGTAGGACAGGACCCACAAGTGCCAAGCTACTTTCAGCTCCAGTCCCCCCAGCTGAAAGCCTCACCCTCTTGAGATGCACTCCCTATTCCAGTTGTGGCTCCTCTCATCAGCAGCTGGTTTGAAGAGGGCTGTGGCTCTGGTGGAGTCAGTGAACAATGTGCACCATCCAAAAAGAAGCAATGTCCCCGCACCCAGGCCACTGTGTGGAGGTCAGGCAGGGGGCCGGGTGAAATGGAGAGTCCTCCACCCTCTGTATCTAGTCTCTCCACATTCCTCCCTTGGGGCACGGCGTGAATGGATGACTAAGAGAATATTGTGTAGAGACCCCTGGATCAGTTGAGCCAAGAGTCTTGGAGTGACAAGGGAAGGGAAAGACAGCAGGTAGAAGAGAAGCAAATTCTCGGGGGGGATGATCTGCAGAAAAAGGTCCAAGGAGAGGCCAAGTACTGAACCCGTCCTGGTCAGTGGACCTCGCCTGCTGCCTCTCCTGGGCGATGCTGTTCTCCCCACCCCCCAAGCATCTCTCTCTCCACAGAGGAAGTATGGGACACTCACTGTGCTCATGCCTGTGACCAGGGTAAATGATCCGGAACACGTAGTCTGTGGCCCAGCCTGTGCCCATCTCGTTCACATCTATGGCCCGCGTGCTGCCACGTTTCCGTAGCTTGGGGAACACCTTCCCCTGGGGAAGAAGAGGTGGGCAGTTAGCCTGTCCAAGGCAGAGTCCATTCCAGGGTCCCACCCAAGGCTGCTCCTAGGAACTCTGTGTGGGGAAAGGAAGGGAGGTGGGCAGAGAAGCCCGCCTCACACACCCCTTCACCCAGAGCCTCCCAAGCCCTGCGTACCTTCCCCTGCTGGGTCCACAGTGGGGGCTCCAGCTGTCCCCGAGGCAGAAGCCCATTCTCCAGGCAGGACAGAAAGGAGAGTAGGTGTCCCCCTTGTGGGAAGTGCAGCGGTGGCTTCTGGATGCCATCCTGGCTAACCAGGACCAGCGTGCCACCGTTCTCTGGGGGAGGGGGAGAGTGAACATGGGTGAGCAACACTGGGCCTCCAAGACCTCCCAACCACCGCGGGAACACAGCTGGCCACGCCTCCAGACTGGGTAGGAGGACAGTAGGGCTAGAGTGTGGGGATGACCAAAAGAGGACAGACATTCAACAGGCCATGCACAGTGTGTGACTGGAGAAGGCAGTCTCTTCCCCCACCCCGGTGCCCAGGACGAGGGAGGCTCACTTTGCTGGTGGCAGTGGATGCAGACAATCTGACTGAAGGGCACAACCAGGGCATAGTCCCAGTAAACGCTGGAAAGGAACCAAATTGGTGTCACCGTGTCACAAGACCAGCCAACCTGCCTTCCTCATTTCCTGGCCCAACACCCGTGAAACCACCCTGTAGACACGATGACCATAGCTGAGAAGTGACCTCAGCCAGCTCCGTGCTGCCCTCATGGCACGGAGCCTGGCAGCCTTAGATGCCTCGAGCTTGGCTCAGGCAAACCTCTTAATGTCCAGGACTGGCTGGATCTTAGAGAGCTTGGGAATATCTCCAGGCCTCGTCTCTCTCTCTGCAATTCTTGGCATCGGGTAAGGTGTGAGCCTGCCTCTTGGAGCAGACTGGGCCTCTCCAGCCCCCTGCCTGGTGGCAAGCTCCCACTCCCTTCCCTGGCTCCTGTGGTGAGTCTCAAAGCCCCCACCTCTTTTCCAGCTCAGAGTCCCCCAGAGTCCCATTCATGAGCTGGTTGGGAGTCCACTTCAGGGTTAGGCTCTCTGCAGACTGGTGCAGGGAGAGGTAGCCGGGGACAGCCTCCATGTCCTCCTTCTGCAGGGAGGAGACACATCAGAAGACAGAAACGATGAGGGGCTGAGAGGCTCCAGGATGGCCAATGGAAAACGAGCTCCAGGTGGGAGTGGGGGAGGCCCAGCTAGTCCAACCCAGGATCCTGGAATGGGGCCCGGCAGAAGCAGGGGAGATATGAGCCACACAGAGATGTAGGCATACACTCTTCCTGGTTGGCCTGGTGCCACTGGCTCTGCCCTGTCAGCTTCCTGGATGCCAGATATGTCCTGGGCCAGCCATACCCAAGCTGCTTGCTGGCTGCCATTCCCATCCCCGGATGCTCTGGTTCTCAGCCAGAACAGATGCCATTTCTGGCTCCCGCCCATTCAAGATTGGGCATTAATCAGTGAATTGGGGGACAGGGTGGGGGCTTTTCTCTAGTCAAGCCCCTTAAGAAAGGGATGGATGTGGCTGGAACCTAGGCCCTGGGCCCTCAGGGGAGGATGAGGGCGAGCACTAAGCTTTCCTACCGGCTGCACCAGCACGTTGTTCTTGCCATAGAGCAGCCGTGTCCTGGAGTTCTGGTGCAGGGATTCCACATACTCTCGGGCGCAGGTAGCCAGCCTGTCCTCCGACGTGCTGCCACTCGAGTGCCGCTTCCGGATCTGCACAAAGTCCCAGCTCAGCCCCAGCCCTGGGAAATCAGCCTTAGAGGCAGGACCCTAGGTTTCCAGGCAGATCCTCTCTAGCTGACCCCGGGGTCCTCCTGCCCCTGGTTTGCTCTCAGCCACCCTCTGCTCTCTAGCCGAAACCAGTGGTGTGCTCCTGGCATTAAGAGCTGGTGTGGGAAAGGCTCTTCTGGATGGCTACTACCTTGGGATCTCCAAGCCCCAGCCTGTATCTTCAAGGAACACGGTGACCAGCTTCCCCTCCCTACAGGCCCCTGGGCATAATCAAGATGTGCACAAGGGGTAGGGAAGGGATGCCTACTCCTAGGGCTGGGCGCTTCGCAGGGGAGTCCTGGCGATTAGGGGGACCCCGGATACGGTGCCTCTGGACCAGCTCATCAGCAGAAGGGTCGGTCCAGTAGTGATCGGCTGTCTTGAGCTTGGTATACTCCAAAGCACAAGGTCCCACTGTGGAGACAGGGACAGCCAGCTCGGATGGTTCCCCCTCAGCACCTGACCCTCTGCTCCCACTGGCCCAGTGTAGGCCGCTCTGCTCTCAGACTCACCTAGAAGAGAGGCCAAGATGGGGCCAAACACAGGGTCTGCCAGTAATGCCTCCTTCTCGTAGTACTTGCTGCCAGTGGGAGAGACAGACAGGGGGACTGCTGGGCTCCCGGACTCATTCCAGGACAGTCAAGCTCACCAAGTAGGGACATCCCCACAGAGACCAAATGCATGTCAGTCCCCAAGAAGAAGTAAACCCATAAGAACTGAGTTTTGGGGGGAGGGGGGCGGTTAAGAGATCAACCAAAGAACTTGTGTGCATGCATATAAGCATAACCAATGCACACAGACAGTAGTGGGGGGGGGGGCTATTATGGGGGGAGGGGAACAGGCTGGGAGAGATAAATGGGGGAAAAGGAGACATATGTGATAGTTTCAACGATAAAGAACTTTTTTAAAAAAGAAAGAAAAGCAAAAAGCAAACAAACAAGCAAGAACTGAGCCTGGTGAGGTGTGTGATGTAGCCCATGCTTTCGTGGTGCGGCAGGGGTGATGGGGCATGCTCACTGGCTATGGTGGACAGCCAAGCCTGCGAAGTGGGATGAAGGGATGTTCAGGAGCTGGGCCCCAGGGAGGGGCATTCACCTGCAGTTCTCCACCAGGTACTGTACGACCCTGTCCAGCACCTTCTCGATGAGCGCTGTGCGGACCCATATGTGTTTCAAGGCCTGCGGGCTGAGGGATGGGGCCTTCCCACTGGTAGAGCCCTGTCTCCGCAGGGCCTCCTGGTTACCCACCAAGGTTTTCCTGCAAAGTGGGGTGGGCTTTAAGAATGCAAGAGCCCAGGGTTGAGCCCCAGACTGGTGGCACTAGGAGTGCAGTTTGGTGCCACAAGATGAGAACCCAGAGGACTGACTCGGTGGAAGTGCTGAAGGCCTTGTGCCTAAAAGTGGCCAAGGCTCACCCTTAGGCTGGAGGCCCTGCAAGAAATGAGCCCAGGAAGCCAACATGGGAAGTAGCAAATACCAAATGGTAAGAGGCGAAGGAAGGGGGAAGAGGCAGGCCCAGGGCTCACCTGCCCTCTACTTGTTGCTGCAGCTCCTGCACCTTGTGGCAAATCTCCCCAGCCACTGGGCATGTCTTCCCCACCTTGGTGAACAGAGCTGCCACCTTGTCACTGCGCAGGAAGCCAGCGGCACGGCGTCTCAGCTGATGCAGGAAGCAAGCCTCCACCGCACCTAGGCCACAAAGGAAACCAGCACCTGAGCCTGGGGAGGCGGGGGAAAAAGAGAACACTCCCCTTCCCCACACCAAGGGAGGGCAGGCCTGACCTAGGAATAGGAGGTGGGGTGTCAGTTTTAGGCAGGCCAGGAAGATATACCGACCTCCTTCCATAATCCCCCTCCCTGTCCATCTGCCTGCCCTGAATGGACCTGTAAGGGCCCCACGCCAGGCCATCTCTCACTCACTCGGTGTGTACATGCCTCCTGTGTGCAGCATTGCCCTGGGGCTGTGAGGACCAAAGTTGCCAGTTCCAGCTGGCACAGGTAGCTCTACCCCAGCCCACTCACAGGACTGGACATGCAGGGAGCACCCAGCACACAGCCCTCCTGGAAAGCATGGATGCTGTGGTTGCTAAGAAACGGGTTCCAGAGAAGGAGCTGAAATATTGACGAAGCCATTGCAGAGATCAGATCCGACAGCAGCCCCTGAATTATTGATGAGCCCCACGGCCAAGAGTGAGAGATTTCTATTTCCCATGCAGGGAGGGCTTCCATTCATTCATTCACTCATTCATTCATGTTTAGGGGGTAGGCTTCCTCTCTCCACCTGGATACTGCTGTCTGTAGACAGACTCCACAGGAAGGAAAGAAGGGCTTGGTGGGGGAGAGTGGGGAGTTCTCCTGGCCATGAATAGAATCTAAAAATATTAGTGTGTATATTCGGGGGAAGAGGGGACTTGGCCATTACTGAGGCCAAGTTAATTGCTTTACAAGCAAGGAGGAAAAAGCTCAGAAAAGGGGGAGGGATCTGATCACAGAAACATAGTGGCTGAGCTCCCCCACAGGTGGGAGAAGGGGGCTCCCTTCCCTTCACAGGTGCTCCTTTCTCGAGGATGGAAAACAGTGCTGTGCTGGAGGCAGGGAGGCGGACTAACAACGTGTGAAACTGGCGGGCCCGCTCATCCGATCTCCGGGAAACCTGTGTAAGTGACTTCAGCTCGGAACCTCCGTTTATCATCTGAGAAATGAGGAATACTTCTAAGGACTGGTCTGAAGTGTTACACGAGGTGAAGTGTGTAAAATCTCTTGCACAGGGTCTCACACGCAGGAGGCACTTGGTCCCCGTCGGTTCCTGACTCCTCACCCTTGTTTGCCGAGACCCTGTTCTGCAGCTAACGATCAGGACTGGGACTTGGCAAGACCTCTCCCTGGCTGAGGGAGGAGGGGATGCCCTGGAGACGGATCACAGCCTGCCCCAGAGGTGGGTGCAGAAACTGTCCTCTTGGAGAACAGCGGAAATGAAGCCCATCAGTTATTGTGACTAGTGTTGTTAGAAACCCAAACCTAGGACATAATTGCTGAAAACAAGCTCTCACCTGATTTTTGCCTTCATTTTGATAACTGACAGGGAGTCACTGCTGTCCTATAAAAATGAGCTTTGTTTGGCCCACTCGTACTGAAATAAAAATGGTGGAGAGTCCCTGGAAGCCAGGCAGCTCGTGAGAGCACCCCAGGGGTGGGGAAAGAGGCAGGACCCCTCCCTTTCCTGAGTGCTTCCAGCTAGAGCTCTTCCTGCTCTGGTCTCAGAGGATGTGTTTTATAGGTGTGGCCTCTCCTGCACATGTGCAGGCAGACAGATATAGCTATACATCTGATGTGTGTACGGGGCATGTGGTGGAATTTCCGCTTAAGGGTCCACATATTCTTTTCCACAGCCAGTCTCCTGGGCCCCTGGGGGTCTCATGTGGCCCTGGATGTGCAGGGGAGAGACCCCTTTGTCCGTCTCATGGCCCTGGGGCTGTTGCAGCAACAAGTCCACACCTGTGGAAAGGTGGTGACTGTTCCCTTAGGCTTGCACTCCCCACTCAGAGCACTGAATAGGGAGAGTAGCAGCAGGTGGCACTGATCCTGCAGGGAATCGAGTGCATTGGTGATGTGACTAATGGCTGGGATAATTAGTCATTAACCTTCCCACCTTCCCCAGGAGATAGAATGCAGCCACACTGGGGAGCCTGGGAATGGCAGGCAGTGGCACACCCATCCCGCTTGGCCTCACCCATCTTCCTAGTCAGCCTCTGAACACAGGCATTTAGATTCTCTGGAGTAAGCAAAGGCATTCCCCTGCAATCACTCCAAGTAGGGAAATATTGATAAGCCCAAATATCATGCCCAGTCCCCCCTTCTCACCCTACAGCTCCTAATTTCCTTCTGTGAAACCCAGGAAAAGTGCTCAGGCAATGTCTGGGGAAAGAGAAATCCCTCTCATCCCCCACAGAGAATCAGCATATGCAGTGCAAAATGTTACTGTGTGCAGCATGTAGGCAAAATAATGACATAATAGAAGTAATAACAACAATACTAATAAATGAGAATTACTATTCTAAGAGGGTTAGGGGGTGGGTTTCTGAGGCTGCAGTGATCCCCTGAAATTGCTCCAGCATTGTATGGAGAGTGCTTTTATTTCGCATGAGTATCGCTTTTAGCTTCTAAAAGGGATACCTGACCCCCAAAAGTTTAAGACCCTTGCTCTAAGAATTTTTTTAAATATTTTAATCTTTATTGTTCAGGTTATTAATTACATTGCTCCCCTTTTTTTTGCCCCTATGGCTCTCCTTCACCCGGTACCCATCGCACCCTCTGCCCTTACCTCCCCCCGACTGTCCTCTCCCATAGGTACATGATTTTTGTCCAGTCTCTTGCTGCACCTCCCATACCCCTTTTCTCCCCAAGAATTGTCAGTCCATTCCCTTTCTATGCCCATGATTCTGTTATATTCATCAGTTTATCATGTTCATCAGATTTTTAATTCACTTGATTTTTAGGTTCATTTGTTGATAGATGTGTATTTGTTGTTCATAATTTTTATTTTTACCTTTTTCTTCTTCCTCTTGTTAAAGAATACCTGTCAGCATTTCATATAATAGTGGTTTGGCAGTGATGAATTCCTTTAGCTTTTTCTTATCTGCAAAGCACTTTATCTGACCTCCAATTCTGAATGATAGCTGTGCTGGGTAGAGCAATCTTGGTTGTAGACTCTTGCTATTCATCACTTTGAATATTTCTTGCCACTCCCATCTGGCCTGCATAGTTCCTGTTGAGAAATCTGCTGATAATCTCATGGGTGCTCCCTTATAGGTAACTGTTTTTCTCTTGCTGCTTTTAATAGTCTCTTTTTGTCTTTTGCTCTTGGCATTTTAATTATGATGTGTCTTGGTGTGGTCCTCTTTAGATTCCTATAGTTTGGGGTTCGGTGCGTTTCTTGGACTTTAAAGTCAATTTCTTTTACCAGGTGTGGGAAGTTTTCGGTCACTATTTCTTCAAGTAGGTTTTCATTATATTGCTCTCTCTCTTTTTCTGGCACCCCTATAATTCAGATGTTGGTATGCTTGAGGTTATCTCAGAGGCTCCTTACACTATCTTCAATTTTTTGGATTCTTTTTGCTTCTTGCTTTTCTGGCTGAGTGGATTTTGCTTCTTTGTATTTCAAATCTTTGACTTGATTCTTGTGGTCCTGTGGACTGCTTTTAGGTCTTTGTATAATATTTTTTATCTCAGTCAGTGTATGCTTAATTTCTAGTTGGTCCTTTTTCATATCCTCGAGGGTCTTGTTCATTCCTCAAAGGTCTTGTTCATATCCTTGAAGGTCTCATTAAGTTCATCGTCCTTTTCTAGGACCCTCTTGAAAAACCTTATAACCGTGGTTTTGAACTGTGGGTCCAGTCGTTTTTTCCCCTCCATTTCTTTCACATGTGATTTCTTTCCATGTCTCTGCATTTCAGTTGCTTCCCTGAATTGGTCAATTAGCTTTGTGTGGTAGATGTCCTCTAAGGGACAGTGGCTCAGCCTCCCCAGTGACCTGAGGTGGATACTCTTGCTGCAGCTTTTTATGGGTTGCACAGTCTTGCTGAAGTTAAGCCCAGCTTACTGTTGTTAGCACTAGGAGGGTTTGACCTCCAGGCCAATTGGCTGTGAGGGTCAGCTGTTCTCAGGTTGGATGGGCGGAATCTCCGGGCTGAGCAGGCAGCCTTGATTTCCTGTCAGCTCCACCCTATGTGGCACCTGGGACTCTGTGCCGGGTGGTAATGGCTGCAAGCACCTCTGAGAGAAAGCTGCTGCCGAGCTCTATCCACTGCCAGACAATTCAGCCTCTCCCCAAATGAGTCTGCACACCCAAAGTCTCACCCAGGGTTGTAAAACAATGCAGTCCAGTGGTTTCCCATCTTTCTTTTTTTTCTCCTGAACAAGAGAGCAAGTCACGATTCCTCTCTGCTCACTCGCATGCTTCCGCAGTTCCCAAGTCTAGGCGCCCTCTCCGCAAGCCTGCAGACCTCTGCAGTGCCCGAGTTTCAGCATGTTTCCTCCTTACTGTCCAGTTTCACCCAGGATGAATGTGGGTTCCCCGGATCTCGCTCGGAACTGGGGAATCAGTGCAGTGGGATGCCTTTGTCTCCCTCCCCATTTGAGAAAACCAGCCGGGTATCCAGCCGCCCGCCCTTTCCGCTGGCGCACACGGCTCTGCACCTCTGACTCTGCACGTATCCTCAACTCTGCCCTCCGCCACTCCTCTGAGTCACAGTGTCCTATCTTTACTTTTATTTATGGAATTTCACTCAGCCAGCTTTCCGGTGATTCTGGATGATGTTCGTTCTGTCGTTAAGTTGTAGTTTTGAAATTGCTGTGTGGGGCAGCAAGATAGGTGTTTACCTATGCCACCATCTTGGTTCCTCTGCTCTAAGGTTTTTAATTTGAGCAGAATCAGACATTCAAAAATCAGAGATGCAAACACAGACTCTCTCTCTCTTACTATACAGTGAATGCCGCACTCACAGCTGCAGTTCCAGACCCATCAGTAAAAGTGTCCAACTCTCCACTGTCCTTGCTCCCCAGGGAGAAGTCTATACAGAGGCCTGTGCCTCTTCTCTCCTCCTTGGCCCAGAGCACCAAGCAGTAAGAACTGGGTGCCTTACTCCTCTTCCTGCCCCAGATGGCCACTATGACTCACCCCCAGGGAGGAGGGCCTGGCAGGAGACACCCATCACAGCTAAAGCACCAGTGAGCAGGGCCTATCCCCCTCTAACTGAGCTGTGTGGGCCCTCGTCACCCAGACATAAAGGCTTTAGGACCCCCTGTCCCAGTGTGTCCAGGAACCACCTACAGCCACTCTGGATGCACTAGAATAGGAGGGACACAGCCCTGACATCATTCAGCTCATTTCATATGGGAAACACACACACTAATAAAAACCAACAGTTTTCAGTCATTAGTTGGGGTGGAAAGGTTTGGGCGAATGACTCAAAATAGAAACAGAGACATGACTCAAGCAGGATCCTTTTTATCTCCCCACCCTGGCCTTCTGAGTTATGGTACCAGATGAGCCCAGGGTACCCTCTCTACTTATCATCTGTCCACTGATAGGAAGGTCAGGAAACCGCAACTCTGGGCAGAAGTGGAACTAATTTTATTTTTTAAATATTTTTATTGATTTTATTTTTGAGAGGCAGAGAGAAAGGGAAACATTGATTGGCTGCCTCCTGCATGTCTCCTACCAGGATTTGAACCTGCAATATTTTGGTGCACGGACAACATTCAACTGAGCCACAATGGCCAGGGCAGAGTGGAACTAATTTTAACTCTAGCGCTTTGCTATGGACATTTCCTTCCTCTAAAAGGTCTGGTACCACCTTCCCAGAGAAAGGCTAGGAACTACAGGCCCAGACTAGCCCTGCGACTCTCCCTCACCAGCCTCAGACGTGTCTCTAAAGTCTATGATGTTACAAGGTTAACAAAGCTAAATGAGTGGAGACCACAAGTACTAATGACATCTGATAAGGCCCCTTCTCCAAACCCCTTACATCCTGATACAATCATTCCAATTTGGGATGGAGGAGACATTGGTAGATAGGGATGAAAAGGACTTGGGGAGAGGAACCAAGATGTCGGCATTGGTAAACACCTATCTTGCTGCCCCACACAGCAATTTCAAAACTACAACTTAATGACAGAACAAACATCATCCAGAATCACCGGAAAGCTGGCTGAGTAGAAATTCCACAAATAAAAGTAAAGATAGGACACTGTGACTCAGAGGAGCGACAGAGGGCAACGTTGAAGATACTCGCAGAGTCAGAGGTTTGAAGCCCTGTGCGCTTGCGCGCACACGCGAGCGAGTGCACGAGCGGAGAGGGTGGGAGGCTGCAAAGACAAAGGTGTCCCACTGTACTGATTCCCCAGTTCCAGGTGAGGTCCAGGGAACCCACACTCATACGGGGTGAAACTGGACAGTAGGGAAGCACGCTGAAACTCGGGCACTGCAAAGGTCTTCGAGATTGTGGAGGGGGCGAGCTTGTGGAGAGTGCACATAAACTTCGGAACAGAAGTGTGAGAGCACGCAGAGAGGACTCGTGACTTGTTCTCTCGTTCGGAAAACCACCAGGCTGCATTGTTTTACAACCCTGGGTGAGACTTTGAGTGTGCAGACTCATTTGGAGAGAGGCTGAATTGTCTGGCAGTGGATAGAGCTCGGCAGCAGCTTTCTCTCAGAGGTGCTTGCAGCCATTACCACCTGGCACAGAGACCCACGTGCCACATAGGGTAGAGCTGACGCTGCCTGCTCAGCCTGGAGACTCCGCCCATCCAACCTGAGCACAGCTGACCCTCACAGCCAATTGGCCTGGAGGTCAAACCCTCCTAGTGCTAACAACAACAATCTAGGCTTAACTTCAACAAGACTGTGCAACCCATAAAGGGCTGCAGCAAGAGTATCCACCTCAGGTCACTGGGGAGGCTGAGCCACTGTCCCTTAGAGGACATCTACCACACAAAGCTAATTGACCAATTCAGGGAAACAGCTGAAATGCAGAGACCTGGAAAGAAATCACATGTGAAAGAAATGGAGGGGAAAAAACGACTGGACCCACAGTTCAAAACCATGGTTATAAGGTTCTTCAAGAGGGTCCTAGAAAAGGACGATGAACTTAATGAGACCTTCAAGGATATGAACAAGACCTACGAGGAAATGAACGAGACCCTCAAGGATATGAAAAAGGACCAACTAGAAATTAAGCAGACACTGACTGAGATAAAAAATATTATTCAAAGACCTAAAAGCAAGAACGAAGTCAAAGATTTGAAATACAAAGAAGCAAAATCCACTCAGCCAGAAAAGCAAGAAGCCAAAAGAATCCAAAAAATTGAAGATAGTGTAAGAGGCCTCTGGGACAACCTCAAGCATACCAACATCTGAATTATAGGGGTGCCAGAAAAAGAGAGAGAGCAAGATAATGCAAACCTATTTGAAGAAATAGTGACCGAAAACTTCCCACACCTGGTGAAAGAAATTGACTTAATAGTCCAAGAAGCGCACCGAACCCCAAACTATAGGAATCCAAAGAGGACCACACCAAGACACATCATAATTAAAATGCCAAGAGCAAAAGACAAAAAGAGACTATTAAAAGCAGCAAGAGAAAAACAGTTAGTTACCTATAAGGGAGCACCCATATGACTCTCAGCAGATTTCTCAACAGGAACTATGCAGGCCAGACGGGAGTGGCAAGAAATATTCAAAGTGATGAATAGCAAGAGTCTACAACCAAGATTGCTCTACCCAGCACAGCTATCATTCAGAATTGGAGGTCAGATAAAGTGCTTTGCAGATAAGAAAAAGCTAAAGGAATTCATCACTGCCAAACCAATATTATATGAAATGCTGACAGGTATTCTTTAAGAAGAGGAAGAAGAAAAAGGTAAACATAAAAATTATGAACAACAAATACACATCTATCAACAAATGAACCTAAAAATCAAGTGAATTAAAAATCTGATGAACAGGATGAACTGGTGAATATAACAGAATCATGGGCATAGAGAGGGAATGGACTGACAACTCTTGGGGAGTAAAGGGGTGTGGGAGGTGCAGCAAGAGACTGGACAAAAATCATTCACCTATGGGAGAGGATAGTGGGGGAAGGTGAGGGTGGAGGGTGGGATGGGTACCGGGTGGAGGGGAGCTATGGGGGGGCAAAGGGGGAACGATGTAATTAATAAACTGAACAATAAAGATTAAATTAAAAGAAAAACAGAAAGGAAGAAAGGACTTGGGAAGTTCCTGAATCTTTTCATACCTTGCTGGAGACAGGGTTTATTGGTACCACTCCTGTGCAAGCACTGTCATCACTGCAGGTAACCTCTGACCCAGTAACCCCTCTTCAAAGAATCTAGTCTACAGATATAACTGCCCTGGTTACTTAGTGAAACAGCAAAAGGCTAAAAACTATCCATATGTGTATCAATAAAAAAGTTAAATATACATGCTACATTCACAGAGGAGAATGTTATATAACTCCGAAAATAAATGAGCATACTCTCTAGACACTAATAATGGAAAGGTCTCCCAGAGTAAGATGCAGAGCGGTATGACTGATGGCATGATATCTTGATTACAAAAAGGGTGGAGTAGATAAGGAATACAGTTTTTTATTAGTATAAAAAATTCTGTAAGGATACACAAGAAACAAAAGTGGTAGTGGTCACCTGTATGTGAATTTGTAGATGGAGAATAAGTGGGTGAATGAGGACAGGGAAAAGAGTGGGACTTTTCACTGTATATCTTTTGTATAATTTTGCTTTTTGAAGCAAGTAAATATATCACCAACTCAAAATAATCTATAATAACAAAAGCATAATATGCTAATTAGACCAGAACAATCTTCCAGACACCCTTCAGGATGAAGCCAGGGATTCGAGGGCTGAGGAGAGCTATCGTGGCTGAGAGGGCCAAGCCCCTTGCACAAATTTCGTGCATCGGGCCTCTAATAATTATAATAATTGAGTAGGTGACCATCCAAGCCAGATACGAGTATTCCATTATGAGATGATGCCAATGATTCTCTCCAACCTGGAGGTGAATCAAAACTCTCAAAACCCAGAAAGGCTGCATCTGTCCATGGGGCACCCTTTCCTTCATCAGCTCCCTCAGCAAACAGGGTCTCCTGATTGGCTGTTTCCCATCCCCACGGTAGCATCTAGGCTCTGCTAGGTCATCTGAGCTAGGCAGACCAGAGAAACAATTCAGTGGGCTGTGACAAACTGAGGTGTCTCCAGAGCCCACAGGAATGGACAAAAACTATGGCTGCCCAGGAAATACAGCAGTGCTTGAGAAGGATCTTCAATCAGCTCAGGGGTTCCCATAAACAACCCTGCCTTTCACCTGTATATCTATATTTCAAGCTATGCTCAGGAGCCAAGAGGCCTGGACAAGCTCAGACTCATAATAGGACAACTTGCTGAATGACCTTCAAGGATCTAGGCCAGTTGATTGAAGTAGAGGGACACAGCACCCAGAGTTATTAGCACAGCATCGCATGCCGGCTAGGCCCAGGGCTCTGAGCCAGGAGGGGTTCTTTCCTAATGGGAGGAGCAGGTGTGGCAAGTGTTCTCTGCTCCCCCACCTCTGCCAGCTGCTATCTGCGCAACGGAGCGTTCAGTTGTAGTTGCCATAGAAAACCCAAGCGAGGAACGCCCTGGTGGAGCAGCCAGCCACAGGTGGCTGGGTGTGGTCCTGGAGTTGGGGGGGACACTACTCAGAGCAGAATTTTTCAAAGCCAAATGCCTGGGATAATGGAACCAAGATAGTCAGAAGAAGGGCAGTCTCCCTGGGGAGAAAGGAAAGGGTGGATAGGTGGCCTCTTTTTAAGTTAGGAACTTCCTTCAACTGCTAATGGAGAAAGTCGGTGTTTATCTGCAGCGATGAGGTGGGAGGAGCAAAGATCCTAGGCCAGGCCTCAGCAGTCTGTCCTCTCCCCCATCCCTGGCTAGTACTTCCACCCAGGGATTTGTAACTGCTGCCTCCACTCTGAATGAGCCTTTCTGTGGCAACTAGAGTACATTTTCTCTCAGCCTACACTGGTGATGCTGGCTGTTTGTTTCAGTTAGGGGGGCAGCATTTAGCCTTGCTTAACACCCTAAACCAAGAAAGCACTGTCCCGATATTCCAGAACCAAGCAGGTGAAGGAAATGAAATTCATACCACACATAACCACCTTCCTTGCCGCCCTGGGAATGTAAGGCAGGGTAGGCACACACAGAGCTCACAACAGCTTCCCAGGGAACCAAGCCAGTGCTGGCCTCGCACAGCTTGGCAAGGGAGGAACTGTCTCCCAGAATTCACTGGTGAACTGAGCTCTGTCTCCATGGGGGCCAACTCCATCTCAATGTATATCTGTCCCTAGGCAGGCCTTACCAGTGAGAGCTATCCCTGGGCAGCACACACAGGCTTTGGATCAAGACAGATATGGGTTCAAACTCTCTCCTTACTAGCTATTTGACTTTGTACAAATCACTAAATCTCTCTGCACTTCAGCTACAATTGGGAGAAAGAACAGGTCCCATCTTGATGGGGGTGGTGAGTGACCAAAGGCATCAGTATCTGCAGAGGTGCAAAAGGCTCTTGATTGCTGCCCAGCACACTGAAGACCATCATGAACGCTGGTGCCTTTCCTCCTGGTGCCTCAAGCTCATCCCCTGCCCTCCCCCCTGTACTACAGATGGCCTGTCTGTGCTCCTCCCTAGGGCCATTCCTCCCCCCTGCGTACTGGTACCAGACTCTTCCACCTCTCAAGGGCATGGCTCCAGCAATCACCCCTTCTCTTTCCTGTATCTTTAATGTCTTCCTATGAGACATTTTTCATTTGTACATAAACATTCTGTAATTTTTCCAACTTAAAAAAAAAACACAAAAAACACCACCACCACCATCAGTATCACCCCTCTTGGCCCTATATCCTCATTCAGGTGTTGAACCATTCAGCTGCTCCCCTTTATGTCAAATGTCTATATCCACTATCTCCATCTCTTCCTTCTCCCATCCTCTCATCATCCCTGTTCTTTCATTTTATTATGGAAAATTCCAAATATATACAAACAAGGACAATATAGCACACCCTATGTATCCACCACCCTGACTTAAGCAATGATCAAACTGTGACCAATCGTGTTTCAGTTACACCAATCCCAACCACTTTTTGTTTACCCCAGATTACTTTGAAATAAATTTTAGACATCATATACTTTTATCTATAAATACTTCAGTATATATCTCTAAATGATGACTGTCTAAAAACATGTGCATGATACTTATTAAATTTTCTGATTTAGTTCTTGGAGTTCAATTTCTCTGACTGTCCAGATGCTTTAAACTTCCAGAAACACAGATTGCCAAATGGAATCCTGGAGCAAGGTCTAGGAGGCTTCATGGGGAAGGTTGTAGGATCACTTCCAAGAACAAAGTAGAATATCATTGGTGATGACGATAGCAACATTATTGAGCACCTACTGCATACCTGGCTCCATGCAGTGTACGTTACCCACATCATTCCTTTAATCCTCACTTCAACCCTCTGGGGTAGGCTCAGAGTTGCTGAAAAATCGCATACCCGCTTAGTGACCAGGTCAGGGTGTGAACCCAGGTCTGTTGGACTCCAAAGTCTCAGCTACAGACCATCATTAAGTGCCCTCAGCCATGCCCCAAAACAGGTGAGGGGAGCCAGTTCCCCAGAGGGCCTTCTTTCCTACTCATTCATTTCTGGAAGGAAGGCAAAAGCCAGATATCCCAAGAATGAGCTGTTCATTCAATGCAGGTGGGAAGAAGAGAGCAGGAATCCCTTCCACTGAAAAGAGGCGCACTAAACACTGCCTGGAGTCTGAATCTCAGAATGTGTTGAAACATCTCTGGCTGCAGTATCCCAGGTGGGGAGCAATCCTTCCGAGGCACCTGCTTCTCTCCCAGCTCATTAGCATTTCCTTGTCATTCCCCAGAGGAGCTCACTGCAGCCTGCAGCCGACCTTCCCAGCTAATGACAGCTGCTTAGCAACAGGGAGCTGGTTAATAAAGCCCTGATATTGTTCCCAGCTCCACAGACTCCACCCCTATCTCCCATTACAGCTCATCCTCAGCCTGAAGCAACCCCCAAGTTGACAGATCTTTGATCAGCTCAAGGAGGGCCAGGAATCTGGAGACTGAGGGGCAGGGCTGCCCAGGCCTGGCCTGGGCCCTGCCCTCAGTGCCTCCTGAGGAGAGGAGACAATTATGAGTCTGAGAGCCAATGGTGCCAGGCCAGGAACTTCTCCATGGACCTTATAAATTCCCTCTACCACCAAAGTAACAATCCAACCTCAGTGCCCCATCAGAATTAAAAAAAAAAAAGATAAAGAGAAGTATGGCACACCTCGTTTTATTGCACTTGGCTTTATTATGCTTCACAGATGTTGCATTTTTTACAAAGTGAAGGCAAGGACCCCTCCCCCTCATCAGCAAAAAGATTATGGCCTGCTTTATTGTGCACGGTCTGAAACAGAACCCACAATATCTTTGAGGTATTGTGGAGGCACACACACCCAGAGCTGCAAGAGGGGAGGGCAGATGCAGAGAAAACCAGTCCTCATGGGTTCATACCTAAATTGAGTATGACCTCTTTAAGCACATACATTATTGCAAATGCAAAGTTCAAAGATGAAACTTGGGACAATTTGCTGCTTAACCCTGACCTTGAGTTGCCCACAAGCAGCTTGACCTCTGGGGGAAGGAATGGCAGAAGGGGTTCCACAAGCCACCGGGAAAACAAGAAGCATTATTTTGAATCAGCAGACGTCGACATTAAAGTAAAAGTTTCAAAGACTGTATTATGAAACAAAATGTGAAACTGACATTACTTGACAAATCATTCAGTGGTAGGTTTGTACATACCCTCCAAGCCATAGTCTTCAGAGGAGGGGAGCAGGAGTAGTCACACAGGGCCTGACCCTCTGGCCTGGGGGTTCAGCAGGGCTGCCTCAGAGCAGCACTGTAACTGCCTTCTGTGGTCAGAGAACAGCACACAGAGAACCCTTTCTATGGTCTGTACCTGCCGGGGCCTGATCAGTTTCTGCACAGGCAGGTTTAGGAACAACCACAGTCAACATACAACAATGCCAAGGTCCAGCCAGTCCTGGGAGTCTCACTCCTTCCCATGGGTAAAAGGAACCAAGGTCTGGGGCAGCTGTCCTGAGTTTGCCCAGGGCCAGGTTGGTCTTGTTTTATTTTGAGAGTATGCTTATGAAAGCTGGGACAGTGAAACAAGGAAGGGCTTGGGACTGCAGAAGCAACAGGAGAGCCCAGGGTGGGCTGCTTTGGCTCACTGAGAAGCCAGAGAAA
The DNA here is from genome assembly GCA_027563665.1 of Antrozous pallidus. Lineage (NCBI taxonomy): Eukaryota > Metazoa > Chordata > Mammalia > Chiroptera > Vespertilionidae > Antrozous > Antrozous pallidus. Next base: position 17,378,269 of record CM050526.1, read on the forward strand.
AGGGGCCTTGGAGACAGGTTCAGGGGGTTAGCCTGGGACAAGCTGCCACTGCCCATTGCTCCCCTGGTTGCAAGTCTTGTGGGGATCCTTAAAGTGTAGGAGGTGCATGCCTGTGGGGGAGGAGAAAGGTGAAAGAAGAGGCATGGAGTGTGCAGTGCCCAGGGGCCAGGTCTTGACTCAAGGTTTCTTCAGTTCCATTTCTAAACCTCTCCAGAAAGGTTCTGTTTCCAGCTCAAATGTCTCTGTTCTAAGGAAGTTCAGAGAAGCTCATCTTGTTCAGGCCTTGCCCTCCTTTGCCAAGAACAGAGGGGCCCAGGACCCCATCACTCCCCAAAGCTCTAGGGAATGAGTACACCACAAGGTCCACAGAGAAGTTCCTCGCTTGGCACAAAAGGTTCTCAGACTCCTAATTGTCTCCTCTCACGACACATTACGGGCAGAGCTGCCCAGTCTCCAGGTTCCTGGCCCTCTCTGCGAAGATACAAGTCTGTACAGCCTTCACTCTGCTCCCAATCTCTCATAAACTTCTCTGCATCCCCATTTCTCCCAGAAAAAAGATGACTTCTGGATATGGCTAGTCCAGCAAGACCCAGTGAAAGACTGAATCTGCTTCAGACTAAAAATGTGTTCCTGAACATTTTTCCAGCGGATGGAGGAAACTGGCATATCAGAATCTCCAAAAAGCCAAACGGGTAAAGTATTCCCTCAGTGTGTATCTACTCTTCCCTCTGCCTGCCCCCCAGGTATCCCTGATTACGATTCCACTGTGTGATGTATCAAATGGCTTGCAGGCAGGAAAAAAAGGTTGGTAATCCTGCTTTCACCAACCTGGTTGAGCCCAAACTGAGATTCACCTCACTGACTAGACCAATTTTGACACAGTGTGAGGATTCCTTTTTCAGTGGCTCTCAGGTGCTCCAGCCCCTCCTGCTAATGTTCCCCTCTGGGACTGTGCACTAAGCCCAAGGCAGAGGCAGCCAATTGGCAGAGGCTTGCACATGCCTTTTGTGTGGCCCACACAACTTTTTAAAAAGGAGTATTAGTTATCAGCATTTAAAAATTGGGAAATTTCATATAAAAGCCCAGATTTTGGGGTTCTCTTAAAGTCAAATAAGCCATGGCACACCCAGGCTGGCTTTCCTGCAGGAGCTGGGTGGTGCTGCCTTCTTCAAAGAGGGCAAGCACTGTCCAGTTCAGTCCAGCCCAGCTCCCACCATGCCAGTTGCTTTGTGCCTGGCCAGCTTCCTGGTTGATCTTTCTCATCCCACCCTGTAGGTTTACACTCCTGGACCCAAGGCACCTCTTGCAATCCAGCTGAACAGGGTTCCTCTTGCTCCTTTAGACCCCTTGAGACTTGGGTCTACTCATAAATCTTTTTCTACTTTAGCGATTGAATCTGGTTGAAAGAAGAATCATTCCTTTTGAGAGTGATACCCTACCTGCTGGAGAGCCCTGGGCTTCCACGCAGGAGAAAAAAGTGAAAGCCTTACTGGGTTAGACTGATTAGAAGGGAGCTGACAGTTTCTTTTCACTCTGATTGGCCTAATGTGGGATGTCCATAGCTTTCCTCCCTGCTTCTTTCCCCCGACTCCTCCATGGCCACCCATGTGTGGCGCCCATGCACAAGCTGTTTGTACTAATTTTTGGTTTTTTTGTGTGTTTGATGTGGGTGCTTTAGACAAAGTCTAGTACTAAACCATGCAAAATTGGGCTGCCAGCAAAGCCCTCTGGTGACAATGACAGACTGTGGCTGACATCAGGGGAGCACAGCACAAGTAGAAAGGAGTAGAATTCTAATATTCTTCAAAGCCAATTATTACAAGACTAGAGGCCCGGTGCATGAAATTCATGCACGGGGGTTGGGGAGATCCTCCTCAGCCCAGCCTGCACCCTCTCTAATCTGGTACCCCTTGGGGGATGTCCAACTGCCAGTTTATGCCCAATCCTGGGGATCAAACCTAAACCAGCTGTCGGACATCCCTCTCGCAATCCTGGACCACCAACTACTAATCGCTCACCTGCCTGCCTGCCTGGTCGCCCCTAACTCCCGCCTCCCACTGGCCTGATCACCCCTCACTGCCTCTGCATGCTGGGCTAATCACCCCTAACTGTCCCTCCTGCTGGCCAGGTTGCCCCCAACTGCCCCCCCCCACTGCCCTAGACACCCCTCACTGCCTCTGCATGCCAGCTAGGTCACCCCCAACTGCTCCCCCCTGCCACCCTGGTTGCCCCTCACGGCCTCCTCACTGGCCTGTTCGCCTCACGCAGCCTCCTGTTCATTCATTTGGTGGTCCCTCACTAACCCCCTTGCTGGCCTGGTTGCACGCAGCCATCTTGTGAGGGTGTGATGGTCAATTTGCATATTACCTCTTTATTATATAGGATTAGCATGCTTTCCTCCTAGCAAAGGTTCTACCCAAGAAAAGATGAGATCAGACTGTTCCCTGAAAATCTGTGAATCATTACATCATCTCAAAGAACTGGGGAAACTTACCCAAAGGGGAGATGGTAGGAACTCAAATCCTACAAACCTAGCTTCAGCCTCAACATCCAAAGAGGGAGGAAAGAGAAGCATTGTCTGAGCTCTTACAACACTAGGAACGTTCCCACGCATCATCTCAGTCCCACAAAAACTCCTTGAGCTGGGAACCATCATCCTATTTTTGGAGGAGCAAACTGAGGGTGGCAAATGTTAAGACACTTGACCAAGATGACTTAGAAGTAAGCAGAACATCAGGATTTGTGTGAGTCCTTAGCCTGCCACTCAGGCTCTGCTCAGAGGCTGCCTCTCCCCGATCAGCCTCCCACATCTCTCTGCTTTATTTTTCTTCATAGCTATTATCATACCTGTTATTGCATGATGTACTTATATGTATACTTTATTTCCTGTCTCCCCACAGAATATAAGCCTCTGTGACAGAGACTATCCATCTTGTTGCCTTTGTTTCTCTGTCTGGCACCTGGTGTACCTTTGTCTGTATTGCTGGACTGATGGGAAGGACAGCTCTTCCTGCCTCACCATGCTACTGTACTGTCAAAAGCATGCCCTCCCTTATTTGCTCTTTTCTCCCCTTCCCCTCAAAATTCACAACTTCCTTTCCACAAACCTCTAACACCAATCTTAGAGGCCAAGTAAAAAAAAATATAGCAAGGCAAATGGCTCTGTGTTCCTTCAGAAAGAGAGTTGTAAGGAAAGTTAAACCCTGGAAATCCAAGAAAACTCTGCTGTGTGTAGAGGCAGGCTTGCTCCTACAAAGGCAAAAGTGTTCATGTTGAGGAGGAAGTGATGGTTTATTGCAGACTTCTTTTAAAGCGGGAGAAAGTCTGTAATAAACCATCACAGATAGCTTTGGCTATCCCTCCTATCCTCATGCATGCTGTTTTGCACCCAATCAAGTACTTGGAGATTTGGGATGCTGAAGGAACACAGGTGGGACTAATTAGAAAGTAGATGTGGCACAGAAAGCCTCCAAAAAGTACAAATGCATCCCCGAAGTTCATGTAAGGACAAACCAGAGCAGTGGTCCCAAACCCAAATTATCTAGGACAATGGCTCCTGAAGTGTGGTCCTTGGACCAGCAGCATCAGCATCATATGTGAATTTGTCAGAAATGCACATTCTCAGACCCATCCAGGCCTACCAGAATCAGAAACTCCAATGTCGGAACCCAGGGATCTGTTTTTTTTTTTTTGTAATATACTTTTATTGATTTCAGAGATGAATGGAGAGAAAGACAGAAGGACAGAGAGAGAGAGAGAGAGAGAGAGAGAGAGAGAGAGAGAGGAACATCAATGAGAATCATTGATTGGCTGCCTCCTGCACACCCCGCACTGGGGATGGAGCCCTGCAACCCAGGCATGTGCCCTTGACTGGAATCGAACCTGGGACCCTTCAGTCCTCAAGCCAATGCTCTATCCACTGAGCCAAACCAGCATTTTAGGCCACTGATGTATATTAAAGTTTGAATACTACTCTTTTAGGGACTAAAAGAGTATAGATCTCTGGGTCCTGAAGGTCCTGATTCAGTAGGTTTGGGATGGGGGCCAAGGAAACTGCAAAAGCTTCTGAGTTGATTCTGACTTGCACCCAAATTTAAAAACTATGAAACTTGAGGTCTCCTCTTTCCCTGACCCCAGGACAGTGCCTTCAGTTTTAGACCCCTCTCCCACTATGTCCCAGTCACTCACTTACCACACAGAGCAATGATGTGGCTGCTATCTTCATGCACAAACTTCCTGGTGACAGCCTCCTCCATGATTTGCTTCACCTGTGGATAAATGGGCAGTATCATCATTTATTTCCTGATCAAAGGCCTGTGGACAATAGCTTGGCTCTGCCCTCCTCTCTGGGTTCAGACATTTGCAGAGTAAATGATAGGATGGGAGAGGTGAGGAAGCACAGACAGCTCTACTCATTTTGGAAAGGCAACCAGAAAAACAAATACCATAAATCCACCAACCAATCAGTGCAGATGTTCTAGCCCAGCAGGAAGTGCCCTGCTGTGGGAAACAGGGATAGGATGCTGTTTGCTCATCTGTACTTAGCTGGAGAAGGGCTTCTGGGCAGACACACTGTCCTTTAGGGACAAACTGTCTCAGCACAGGCTGCAGATAAACAACCTGCCCCTCCTTTTCTCTGCCTTCTCTGAGGTTAGGGATAGGTACACTCAGGCCTAAGGGACACTCTCTCCACATGCTCACAAGCCCAGCCCTCTTTCTGGTAAAATTCTGATGTTTGGGTTCCTCCTCAGATGTAATGCTTCCAAATACTTTGTAAATAGTCACACCTTTCAGAAAACACTTAAAAACCACCCACAACTTAGTTTATTGACATGTACTGTAGTAGGTGTATCATTATACATCTCAATGAATTTTCACAAGCTAAACACACCTGTGAAACCAGCATCCAGATGTAGAAACAGAGCATTTGACCTGCACCCCAAAGCACCCTCCTCCATTCTACCAAGTTTCCTTCTAGTCACTACTCCCCTCAAGGGCACCCACTCTCCTGACTTCTAACATCATAGAGTAATTTTGTGGGGTTTTGTACTTCCACTAGATGGATTCACTCCATATATAGTGTTTTGTGACTGTTTCTTTTGCTCTCCAGTGTGATGGTGAGATTTGTCCATGTTGTGTGTAGTTGTGGATTGTTGTCCACTCTCCATTGTGTGAACACACCACAACTGAGTGGCATTTAGGTAGTTTCTAGTTTGGGGCTGTTATGAATAGTGCTGCTATGAACATTTTGGACATGTCTTTGGATTTATATTTTTGGGCAAGGAATTTTTGATGCCTGTTTTCTGATTTACTTAATTTTGCCAAATTGTTTCCAAAGTGGTTGTACCATGCCCTAGCTGGTGTGGTTCAGTGGATAGAGCGTTGGCCTGCAGACTGAAGGATCCCAGGTTCCATTCCAGTCAGAGCACATGCCCAGGTTGTGGGCACGATCCCCAGTAGGGGGCGTGTAGGAGGCGGCCTATGGGTGATTCTCTCTCATCATTGATGCTTCTATCTTTCCATTCCTCTCTGAAATCAATTAAAATTTATTTAAAAAACAAAGTAGTTGTACCAATCTACACTCCCATCTAATAGTATATGAGGTTCTAGGTGCTCCCAACATTTAAGCCAAGCACTTTTGATGTCCTGGGGCAGTGGTCAGCAAACTGCGGCTCTCGAGCCACATGTGGCTCCTTAGCCCTTTGAGTGTGGCTCTTCCATAACATATCACGGCCTGGTGAGTCTATTTTGAAGAAGTGGCATTAGAAGAGTTTAAGTTTAAAAAATTTGGCTCTCAAACGAAATGTCATTCGTTATACTGTTGATATTTGGCTCTGCTGACCACTGTCCTGGAGGAACCTGCCGGCCAGAAGGCAGATACTAATCCTGGAGATTAAAGGAACAGATTACCTCAAACCCCCTGTAAAATGTTCCAGATAAAGTAAACTCTTGGCAGAGCTGGGTTTTGCCATTCTTTTGGGACCAGACATGAAATGTCCTGATGCTGCCCTGGCTCCCATATCCCTCACCTAGGATTGTACAGTTAGAAGGGTGATGGAGCTTCTAAAACCTGAGGAATAGGGAGGAAGGAGATGGGGGCTCCTTCTTGCTTGAATTTGCTCATGGTTAGCAATTAGATAAAGGGATTCAGATCAATCCTGCACTATCATTTTTTAACTAAAAATGTTTTAAAATTGATTTGAGAGGGAGAGAAACACCAACATGTTATTCTATTTAATTCTGTGTATAGAATAATATTGGTTGATTCTTATATTGCACTCTAATCTTTAAAAAAAAGCTTCATAGATTATTTACCAAGGCATTGCATTAAACAGAGCATAATGTCACAGCTCAGGAACCTGCAGGCATCTGAAGCAGGCTGGTAGGGCAGATTTTTGGGTCAGGAGGACCTACAGATGCCCTTAGAATTTGGGTACCAGAGGTTCATTGTGAAAGGCCAACCTTGCCTACAACTATCCCCAATGTCTCTACTGGTAGGAGAAGAACGGATATATTTGACTCAAAATTGAGCACTCAAATGGTAAGGCAACTAAGTTCAAAGAAGGGCAACCTTTGTCAGGTAATTTAACATAGCTGTGACATATTCCGGACATTTCTCACATTTGTTCAGGAATCATTCTTGGAGTTTGCAGACAGCCTTCCAAATACTGAGAAAAGAATCACTGTATCCTCAAAAATCTTTCCTATCATCCCTGACTAGCCCCAAATTTGAAGCACACCAACAATCCTAGCACCTCTGTCCATAGTTTGGGTATGCCTCCTTTTTGTTCTTGCTCATACTGTTCATATACCTCTCTGTCACTGGACTGCTTGTTTGCTGAGGATAAGATAATCACTGAGATTTGAGATTTCTCTTTTCCTTGGGAGAACAGAGTTGGGGCTTAAGTGTTGATCTGATATACTCCTGGCCTAAAAAACACTCTTTTTTGGCCACTTCACAGCAAAGGCACAATGGAGCTTCACACACACAGCTGGAAAGGTGATGGCTTCAACTACCAATTAAAGGGAAAGCAACAAATGTTTGTTAGGGCACAACAGGCCAGTAATGCAGGAGAATCACTGAGAGCCTGCCAGGATTTTATGAGAACCAGACTCTTCTCCAATCCTGAAACTCTGGGAGGAGGGAAAGAAACCAATATGGTAACTTTAATAGGTGAGGTAGATAATGTTATCCCTATTTTAGAGATGAAGAAATTAATATTCAGAGAGGTTAACTTATTCAAGATCACACAGAGATAGGTCCAGACTATTCCAGAATGTATGCATTCCCACATGCTGCCCTGGCTCCCACCTTGCAGTCTTCAAGATCAGTAGATTTAGTTACCAAATAATCATTGAGTGCCTACTGTGTGCCCTGGATACAGTGCTCCTGCCCTCGTGGAGGGTACACATCTGGCAGACACAGAGGTAGGTCAGAGTTGTTCATGGCTTCAGAGGCCTCATCTATTTTAATCCATTCTGCGGGTTTGAGCTCTCCAGCTCTCATATGGGGGTGAGTCATTCATATGGGCACCCCCCCCCCCCCAACCGAAATTGAAATGGACTTAGGCTAGGTAAAAGACGTTAGTTAGTAGATAAAAGGATTCTTTTTCTGACATGGGGCGGGGCATCCTCAAAAGGGGGAGGGGGATAGGAGTCTTAAAAACCATTATCAAACTCGGCCCCCGCCCCCACTTCTCTGGGTAAGGAGTTGGGCATGGATTGAGAAGCAGTGAGGTGTGAGGCGAACCCTCCCGCAGCTGCCACTCAGTTCCCAAGGGGTACCAGAGTGTGTATAGGACAAACAGGAGCTAAGTCCCCAAATCACCCGGCCAGCCTCAGTAGAAGGCCAGCGCAGGGCCCGCCCCCTCCCCTGTCCGCACGGGCAATGCATGGGCAGCTTCAGTTTTCCAGAAATCGCCGCCACCCCTCCCCCGACCTCGGTCTCCTAGCTCAGCAGCCGTCACAGGGCGGGGAGCAGCAGGATCGCAGCGCAAACCAGCCCGAGAGCACCGGCCTAGCCCCTCGGGCCAGGGGGCGCTGACCCCGGTTCCGGGCGAGGAGTGGGAGCCTCAGCTAGTCCAGGACCCCGCCCCCGCCCGGGGCCTGCCAGCGCCCGCGCCCGACGGTGGGCGCGGACCCTTCACCGGGTTCCTTGAGTAGGGACGCGAGCCCCCGGGGGTCCTTGCCCCGACTTTACCTCCTTTTTCACGTTCCACAGCAGTTTCTCTTTGAGTGCGTCCTCCGCGCTGCCCATGGTGCTGCGGCTGGCGGAGAGGCCGCGTCGAGCGCACCCCCGAACCCGCTTCGCGCCCTCGCCGCCTCCGCGCCCCTCGGCTCAGCGCCCCACGCGCAAAGCGGAGCCCCAGTCCGCTGCGCTCCCCGCCCGCCGCCGCCGCCGCAGCCACTGCCCGGTGCTCGGCTCCGCAGCCATCTTCTGATCCCCGCACAGACGTCAGGCAGCTGGCCCGGCCCCTTCCCACAGCCGGGGCGGGAGGGGGGGGGGTGCGCTTGGAGACCGGGGGCGGCCGGCCTGGGAGCGCGCCACGCCGGCCGCTGTCATGGCAACGCGCCGGCTCCAGTCCCCGGGGCGGGAACCCGCATTGTGAGCACCTGCTGCCAGGCCCGCACAACGACCTCGGAGGGGAGGCGCGCCTGAACCCTGCGGCTGAAGAGAAAGTTGCTCGCGCGGTAACTGGCCTCAGTCCAGCTAGACGCACCCCCTGGTTTCTACCGGCTCGTTTTCCCGACGGGAAAGTCCGGGGGCCCCCTGCGCCTCGAGTCTGGCCACAGGAAAGGAAGCGGTAGTCCCCTGGCTGAAAGGCCAGAACTCCACTCTTGCTCTAACCCCCTGCCCTCAGCTTGCGGGGAGGAGCGGTAGTGCAGGGAACCGGAGCTTAAAAAGGCCGACCGGGCGTCGCAGGGTCGCGCCCAGTCGGGCCCTTCTTGCAGCTCTGTGGGAGGTGGGGGCGCGGGTTGTGGTAACCGGGAGCCCGTGAAAGTTAAAGAAGCGCGTTCCACGCTATTTGCCTTCAGCAGCACAAGAGGAATGAGGGTCATAAGACGTTGCTCAAAGTGATACAGCGCACAGGCTGCTGCAAAGTGAGGAGCGGCGGGTGAAAAACTGGGTGAGAGGAGGGGCCCTGCCCTCGTCCGCACGGATGGAGAAGTTTCCATTCAAATCTTCCCAAGTGATGCAACTTGACAGAGCAAAACTGAATATAAGGAGAGCAAAACAGCCCTCTGGAAGTAAAAGCGCAAACTTAGCGTCTACATCCGGCGTCTTAAAGCCCCCAAAGGCCGACCGCCATGTGGGAAAAGTTTACCAAGAGGTTTTGTGAAGACGCGGGAGCGGCGGGAAGGACCCTCGCGAGAGGACAGAGAACCTGCCACTGGGAGGACACGCCCCTAAGGGAGGGACCGGAAGCACTCGTTCTGGACCGGAAGTAGCGCTGACTAGGTACACGTGAGCGGCAGCATGGCCGCCCACCGCTCAGGTCCGCTCAAGCAGCAGAATAAAGCTCATAAAGGCGGACGGCATCGAGGTCGGGGATCTGCGCAGCGGGACGGCAAGGGTGAGAATGTAGGACTGGAGGGAGAAGGGCTTAGTCGATGTAACTGCTTTTCTCCGTGCCCAGTCTCAACTCCTACCTCTGGCCTGGACCCGGTGTAAATGCTCCAAGGTGGGCGAAAAGAGGCCCCCTTTCTTGACCTTATTCTGGTCCCTTTTATGATATCCCTCCAGGCCGTCTAGCACTGAAAAGCCTAAGCAAGAAGGTGCGAAAGGAGCTCAGCAGAGTAGACCAGAGGCACCGCGCCAGCCAGCTTCGGAAGCAAAAGAAAGAGGCGGTGAGAGGAGGAGAGATTGGGGATGGTGTGGCTTCACGATTGTTTTAGGCGGATAATGCCTCCAACTAGAAATGTGACCCTGGAAAGGCCAGAGATGGTGAATAACCCTGGAGCACTTGTTAGTTGTGCGGGTCTCGATTCATGCTAGACTCTAGATTCATGCTAGCCGCTAGAGCATCCTATACTTTGGTCTGAGCTCCTGCCCACGTAACTTTTTACAAGAGAAATGATGGGGGTAGGGCATCCTTACGTTGGAAGGGCAATATGGAAGGAAGTGCTGAAACACTGAGATGTTCTTTGGGCCTTTCTATTTTCAGGTTCTGGCAGAGAAGAGACAGCTAGGCAGTAAAGATGGCCCTCCTCATCAAGTACTGGTGGTGCCCCTGCACGACAGGATTTCCCTGCCAGAGGCCCTTCGGCTGCTTCAGGATAGAGACACTGGAACAGTATGCTTGAATGAATGGGGAAGCACCCACAGCTTTATGCTGTTATGCCCCGGTTTGAAACATCGGTGGTTTTTCATATCTGCAAGGCCAGGTGAGAGTGTACAATATTTTCTATCACTATGTGTGAGTAATGATAATATTTCTTTTAGTATTATGTGCTGATGCCAACCACCTCTTCCTACTGACTTTATCTTCTATCTCCAGGAGATCTGCACACTGTGCTAGATTTGGCTAAAGTGGCTGATAGCATCCTGTTCCTCCTTGATCCACTAGAAGGATGGGACAGCACCGGGGATTACTGCCTTTCCTGCCTCTTTGCTCAGGGCCTTCCCACCTATAGTAAGTGATTTGGAAATATTGGAGGCGATGAAGGAAGTGAATTATCACTCACTGTGCAACTATAACTTGCATCAATGTGCCTTAAAATTTTTTTTCAATTACAGTTTACATTCAATATTTTGAACAAGGTGGCTTTTTGTTTCTGGACTGCCCTTCGCCCAGAGGAAGAAGGGTATAAAGTTTAAGTAGCTGAGTGTTGGGTTTCCCAGTGATCTTTATGCTCACAACTATTAGCTTTTTTTTTTTTTTTTGTGAACTTGCTTGGGGAATTTTTATGCAGTGAAGCAAGAACTCATGAAGCCCTTTTCTCTTTTGCTCCTAGCACTAGCTATCCAGGGGATTTCTGGCCTCCCACCGAAGAAACAAATAGATGCCAGAAAGAAGCTAAGTAAAGTAGTGGAGAAGCGCTTTCCTGATGACAAGCTCCTTTTGTTAGACACGCAGCTGGAGGCAGGGATGCTGCTCAGGCAGTTGGCGAACCAGAAGCAGCGGCATCTTGCCTTTCGAGATCGGCGGGCCTATCTCTTTGCTCATGAGGCTGACTTTGTGCCTAATGAAGAGAATAACTTGGTGGGGACCTTGAAAATTTCAGGCTATGTTCGTGGACAGACTTTGAATGTAAATAGCTTGCTGCATATCATTGGACATGGTGACTTCCAGATGAAACAGATAGATGCTCCTATGGATCCTTTCCCTTTAAACCCTAGAGTGATCAAATCCCAAAAGGACTCAGGCATGGCGATGGAGGTAAGATTGATTGATGTTCTTAAAGAGTATGTATTGTTACTTCTTGTATAAGCTGGTATAAGATGGAAACTAACCTCAGAAAAGGTAGTCTGCATGTCCAAAAACCCTAGTCTCTGGGGGTGACTGCACTAGTCAGTTACAAATATGTTGGTATGTTACATATTTATCCAGCACTCCAGGTGCTTAACACAGCTGGCTCTGGGTTTATAGGAGACATAAGATGTAGTCTTTCCTCAGACAGTTAGGTCAGGAAAAAATAATGGCAAACACCTGTGAAATAAAGATGGGGAACTGTGGTTGAGGTACAGAGCTGCTGTGGGGGTTGAGAAAGTTGACAAGTAAGCTTCACAGAGATATCAGGCATCAGCTAGGTATAGAGTAGGGTGAATGTGATTTACAAGTTTTAGAGAGATGAAAGAACATCCTAGAATAGAGAGATAGCATGAACCTAACATAATGATGGCTCAAAGGGTTCTTTGAATTCTGAACCAGCTTGATGAGAATAAAGTATGTAACAAAATAGGCCAGATTCTGAAAAGCCTGGAGTCAAGCAGAGGTTTAGACTTAAAATGCTAGGAAACGGAACCATTTGAAAACACTGGACACATTTTGGCTTTCTGTTTCAATTTATTTCATTCATCTTCTGCATGAGGACAGTGTTATTTTTTCTCTTTCTGGTTACTATGTTAGATTTAGTAGATTTTTTGTTAACATTTGACTGACCATTACCTGTTTTTTGTTTTTAGGTTTGTGCTACAGATGCTGTAACTGATATGGAGGAAGACCTTAAGGTCCTAATGAAGGCAGACCCTGATAGACAAGAATCTTTGCAAACAGAGGTTATACCTGATCCAATGGAAGGGGAGCAAACCTGGCCCACTGAGGAGGAACTGAGTGAGGCAAATGGTTGGTAATGGCAAGCTTATTTTTAATTCATCTGGCCTGGAATTGTGGATTTTGTCTAGCTGCTCCCAATCAAGACCTAGAAGGTAGAGTGGGATGAGGATTTATTTAGAGGTTTGTATCTTCTCGTCCCCCAAATGCTTTCTTTTTGTTTAAGCAAACATTGGACACAGCTTTGCCTCGTTTCTCAAAATCACTATTTTCTAATGAAAACAACTTTGGATTCATTGCAAGGTTTATTTAAGTGTTGCTAGTTTTGAGGCAATTGAATTAAATTTAGAAGTAGTAGTCTGTTTTGCTTATTGTGTCTGCTAGAGTTTTTGGTGTTGGCAGTAATATCTGGTGTCTTTCCTAGGTGAGAATACCCAAGTAATAGGGAAAAGGAGGTATAAAATTTAATTCATTTGGGCTTTTCAGACTTTTTGAAGGAACGTTCCAAGATGGTGAAGAAGGTTCCTAAAGGAACATCCAGCTACCAAGCTGAATGGATTTTGGATGAGGATGGCGAAAGTGGTGGGGAAGATGAAGAATATGATGATGTACAACATGAAGATTTTATGGCAGAGGAATCTCAGGTAAGAAAATAGTCCTTTAGGCCTCTTCTGTGTACAGCCCCAACTGCAAAGCAAAGTACAATCCTGATTTTAGATATGTATTGTCAGTTTTGTTTTGTTTTTTAAGTATAGGCTATTGTGTTCTTGTTTTTTAATTTTTGTTTGTTGATTTTTGTTTTAAAGAAAGGGGGAGAGAAATATAAATTTGTTGTTCCAATTATTGTTACTTTTTTAACCCTCACCTGAGGACTTTTTAAAAAAATTTATTTCAGAGAGGGAGAGGGAGAGGTAGAAACATCAATAATGAGAGAATCACTGATCAGCTGCCTCCTGCATGCCCCCTGCTGAGGATTGAGCCTGAAACCTGGACATGTGGAATTGAACCCAGGACCCTTCCAATCGGCAGGCCGATGCTCCATCCATTGAGTCAAACCAGCTAGGGCCTAAAGACGTTTTTTCCGTTGATTTGTCAGATACAGTGGGGGGGGGGGGGGGGGGGGCATGGACATGAATACGAGAGAGAGAGATTCTTGTCTATCAGAGTCTGCCTTCATTAGGACCTTAAGGTCTTCCTCCATATCACTGGTTGCATCCGGACCGTGGACTGGGATGGAACCTTAAAAGCTGGTATGTGCCTTTGATTAGGAATCAAACCTGCGACCCTTCGGTCTGCATGCTACACTCTAACCACTGGGAAAACTGGCCAGGGCTGCTGTTCCACTTATTTATGCATTCATTGGTTGATTCTTGTATGTGCCCTAACTGGGATCAAACCCACAGCCTTGGTGTATGCATCAGGACAATGCTTTAACCAACTGAGCTACCCATCTAGGGCCTGTGGTCAGTTCTTTAAGAATGACTATGGTCGCCGAGACCGGTTTGGCTCAGTGGATAGAGCGTCGGACTGCGGACTGAAGGGTCCCGGGTTCGATTCCGGCAAGGGCATGTACCTTGGCTGCGGGCACATCCCCAGTGGGGGGCATGCAAGAGGCAGCTGATCGATGTCTCTCTCTCATCGATGTTTCTGACTTTCTATCCCTCTCCCTTCCTCTCTGTAAAAAATCAATAAAATATATATTTTTAAAAAAAAAAAAGAATGACTATGGTTGTCAGGAATACAATATTTTTTATAACTTGAGTCTCTCAGAATTGGTATGGTTTGGACTAGGTGTCTAATGACAGTATTTTATTCTTAGCTTAATGGCTTTTAGGGTAGAGATAGGTAGTGGGTTTCTTCTGAAACTATAATCCTTTATTCCACAGGATGAGAGTAGTGAAGAGGAAGAAGAGGAGGAATGTGAAACTATGACTATTGGAGAGTCTGTACGTGATGATCTATATGATGAGAAAGTGGATGAAGAGGCTGAGGAAATAATGCTAGAAAAATATAAACAAGAAAGACTGGAAGAGATGTTTCCAGATGAAGTAGACACCCCCCGTGATGTGGCTGCTAGAATTCGGTTAGTCAACAACTCCAAAATCAATTAATACATTTTTTATTTTAAATTTATGTGGCTCGAAGTTGTCAGTGTGACACAAAAGAAAAACATTTTCTGCTCCTGAAGGGCTAACATTCGATGTGGGAAGATAAGACATCCATACAGGAAACTAATATATTATCAAGTTCTAGACTGTGTGATCTAGACTAATAATGTTAACAGTATTTTAAGAAGACTAATTACTAATGCTTCCTATGTGAACTAATACTTGATATATAGAATGTTTGGAGACTTGGGGGAGTTTAGGTAGAACCACAAGAATAAAAGCATGGGGATTAGTCTGAAAATTTAGGGAGTTTGTTGGATATTAGAGAAGTTAGGCTTTTATCAAGGACCGTGTTCCCCAGGTTAAGGAACCATTCCCTGATAGGCACCAGGGAACCACTAAAATACTTTTCCTTTATCAGTAAGAAACTTGGGTTTGGTTCTGAAATAGTTGTTAACTGTTTTGGAGTGTGGTCTTGATTTGGGCTATTAGGTTGTTTTGAAGAAAGTGATATGAGTTCTTTAAGTTATAGCCTTAGCCATATCACTGACTTAAGTGAAAGTGTAGCACCATATAAATTAGACTATTAATTTATTTAAAGTCTCCTGTATTCTAGATTTCAGAAGTACAGGGGCCTCAAGAGCTTCCGGACATCTCCATGGGATCCTAAGGAAAACCTTCCTCAAGATTATGCTCGGATCTTTCAGTTTCAGAACTTTACCAATACCAGGAAACGCATCTTTAAAGAAATCAGGGAAAAAGACGTTGAAGGAGCTGAGGTATCTACTTTCCTTTATTCACCCCTACGATTTCCTTTTGTTTGCCAAGGTGCCCCCTCCTTTACTCCTCTTGGCAAAAGTACCTTATTTAGTTTTGGGCTACCCATAGCTGAATTAGAAGACCCACTGAGTCACTGATAAGAGTTATATTGGAAGAAGGGAGGTATCAGATATGTTAACTGGAAAAGTTTAATCTGGATAGTTGTGACATCTGAAAGGCAATTTTGAAGGGCAGGGGTTGGCCTTATGAGACTTTTTTAACATATTTGGAGAAATAGTTCATCCGTAAGTGCATTATTGAGGCCTTAAGGCTAATTGTTTTCTGGTTTGTCTGGCAGGTTGGCTGGTATGTCACACTTCATGTCTTTGAAGTTCCTGTCTCTGTGGTTGAATACTTCAAGCGCGGAGCACCGTTGGCTGTGTTTTCTTTACTGCCTCATGAACAGAAGGTTAGTGTCTTATGAGAAATAGGAGTTATGAAACTTTCTGACCAGTTTTATCTGCAGTCTAATATTTTATTTATGGCTGACATTTTGCTCATTGGGATGCGAAAAATATGCCTTTAGGATTAGATCGGGGTGATAGAGAAGTCAATGATGGTTTAACCCAACATGTCTGAACCTCTCTGAAGCATCTTAATGATGCAACCTGTGTGGTTCTGAGAATTCTCTGAGATAAGTGTATTTGTTAGATCAGATTTTAACCAAGGGTTGGCAGCCTTAAACATGAAGAGGGTTTATGCCAAGGTGTAGATCTTGGAGGCAGTAATTATGGAGATTGGAATGTATATGAGAGTGCTGGCCTTTGGTCGGGGTGAGTGTTGAGGAAGAAAGGGGGCTTGCATGAGTGTGATTTTGAGGTGTGTAGTGAGGGAGTGGCTTGAAGACACTGAGCATGTGGCACATGTTGAGCTCTTTCATGTTAGATACTGGAATGTCAACTAGAATAGATGGGTACTTGAAAGCTCTGAAAACCAGCCTATGTTTGGTTTAAATCCAATTGGTGTGAAGGTAAAGAAGGTAAAAGGTGAATCTG
This sequence comes from Antrozous pallidus, assembly GCA_027563665.1. Classification (NCBI taxonomy): domain Eukaryota; kingdom Metazoa; phylum Chordata; class Mammalia; order Chiroptera; family Vespertilionidae; genus Antrozous; species Antrozous pallidus. The sequence goes on from CM050526.1 coordinate 17,394,406, forward strand.
TGTCACATCTGTACCATACCATAAATTAGCAGTCAGTTCTTAGAGTGAATCTGAACCTGTTTGGTTTGCCTTCTTTTAGGTTAAGGTGTTCTAGATATGAAGTTCTGTTTTTCTTACTTGGTCACTAGATGTCAGTACTGAATATGGTGGTAAGCCGGCATCCTGGCAACACTGAACCTGTGAAGGCTAAAGAGGAGCTCATCTTCCACTGTGGGTTCAGGCGCTTTCGAGCCTCACCTTTATTTTCTCAGCACACTGCAGGTAAGCAGTGGGGAACCTCTGGGTTCTTGTGTATCCTCCTGTCTCTTGGGAGACTAACTTTAGGTGAGGTGGTACGGAGCACACAGTTTCAAATTCTAGGTCTCTGGGTTAGAGGCATTTTCAGTACTCTGGTTTAGAAGCCAATGATGTGTTTATGCAAAATGTCTGAACCTGTCTGAAGCATCCCAGTGATGCATTGTAGTAGTGCTGAGGTTTCTCTGCCATGAGTATTTGTTCCAGGGTAGATTTTGAGTCAGAGTAGGCGGTTTTATAAAAATGGTGTATCAAAGTGTGGAACTCTTGGCATCTGATATGCCATTGGCAGTATTGGTGAAGGCTAGTGGGTCATCCCCAGATGGATTAAGCAAGAGATGTGTGGCTTCTGAGATGTTGAGATTAGATGAAAGTTCGAAGAGTAGTGACACTTGTGTGGCAAAAATTATTGTGCTACAAATTAGGAGTGTGAAGTTTTGTACTAACTTGGGGGCTTTTGAACGTGACTTACACACACTCAGTTCGGCGATAGCCAGAGGAAGATGATGAAGGCAGTATTAATGGGAACTCTGGATAATTTCTGTTCCCACCACCAATGCTGTCTAAATGAGGGATTAACTTTTCTTTCCTTTAAAATATTTTACTTCCCTATACTTCAGTATTTAAAAAGGAGGAGGGTTTCATTGAAGGTAAAAACAAGTTCCAGATAGTCCCCAAGATCAGAGGTCAGTAAAACACGGCTCTTGAGCCAAGTCCTACTGTTTATAAAGTTTCGTTGGAATACAGTTTTACTTTTTTAAAAACTATATTGTCTTGGCTATTTTTGTACTACAGTGACAGTTGAGTAATTAGAACAGAGTCTATATGGTCGTGAAGCCTAAAGTATTTACTATCTGGTCCTTTATAGAAAATGTTTGCCAATTCTTATTCGAGACTAAAAGCTCTTGATTTAGTAGACATATTCTCTATAAAGTACTGATTCCCGAATGAGGTAGGTAGGGGTAATATATATTAGAATCACAAACTCCAAATGTAGTCCAGGCTCAAATTCTGCCTCTGAAAAATCACTGTGGTTGTATCTTTGAGGTGTATTGAGGCAGGAAAATATTTTAGAACTAGTGGAGTAAAGAAACACAAGTTGCCTTGGGTGTAGGAGTTGCAGTGATACAGCTTTTCACAGGCCTCTGGATTATCTTTGGTTCCTCAAAATTGTTTTAATTTTTTAACCTTTATTATGGCAGCGGATAAACATAAATTTCAGAGATTCTTGACTGCTGACGTGGCCCTGGTGGTGACAGTATACGCCCCAATCACTTTTCCTCCTGCATCTGTGCTGCTTTTCAAACAGAACAGCAATGGTAAGTTGAGTTCATAGAAGTAAACAGACCTACAGGTCTCTAATAGCCTCAACATGGCTTTCTGTATTTAGATTTGGGATCCAGGTGGTATAGAGAAAGGGATGATAGTTTTAAGAATATCCTAGTCTCAGCCTTACAGTGGGTGTAAGGCAGGGGTGACTAATAGGGTTTGATTCTTCTTTTGTAAATACGTTTTTAGTGATTTTTTCTTTTAGAGAGAGAGGGGAAGGGAGAGTATTAGACACGTTGATGAGAGAGAAACATCATTGATCGGCTGCCTCCTGCATGCCCCATACTGAGGATCAAGCCTGAATGACAAGCAAACCGGTGACCTCTTGGTTCATGGATTAATGTTCAACCACTGAGCCACACCAGCCAGGCAGTGGGGTGTGATCTTGCTTGCAGACTGGAGCTAATTGGTAGAAGCTGCTCAAAGTGCAATATTTAAGATAGGTTCTGGGGACAGGTTCAGCAGGAATATCACTTAGTGATCTTTGCCATGGATCTAGGAAGACAGCATAGTACATCCCTATTTTAAGGTTTTTCTAAGAATATCTTGCATAGGTCTTTAAATGGACTGGAGTAATAAATGCTTTGACCTAAAGATTCTTGTTGCTCTGCTTTTGCCCCTTAGGAATGCACAGCCTCATTGCTACAGGCCATCTCTTGTCAGTGGATCCAGACAGGATGGTCATCAAGAGAATTGTTCTGAGTGGTCATCCTTTCAAAATTTTTACTAAGATGGCAGTAGTACGTTACATGTTCTTCAACAGAGGTAGGTGTGAAGGGTGGGATCGGATTGCCTTTATCAGGTGAAGGGTGGGTGTATATTTTGCAGGTAAATATATCTTGGTCTTCTTTGTGTTTCATTCTAAGAGGATGTGCTGTGGTTTAAACCAGTAGAACTGAGAACCAAGTGGGGCCGCAGGGGACATATCAAGGAGCCTTTAGGTAAGAGAATGTGGTGTTTGGAACCTTAGCTAGATATCTCCACTGGTTATTAGGGTAGAAACCAGTGCTAAAATTTTACTTTAATTTCACCACCTTGCTGTGTTTTCTTTCTAGGTACTCATGGCCATATGAAGTGCAGTTTTGATGGGAAGCTAAAATCTCAGGACACAGTACTGATGAACCTCTATAAACGAGTTTTCCCCAAATGGACTTATGATCCATATGTACCAGAACCAGTACCTTGGGTGAAAAGTGAGATTTCAACAGTGCCAGAAATGGACATGAAGTAATGGATACAATGGGATTCTGTCTCCTTGCTACTAGTTAGCACCCTAGGGATGGGAACCTACAGGTTGTAATTGGGCAAAGTTTATGTTATCTATTTTAGCCTACAAGTTTGCTGTCCCTTTTTGCAAAATATTTTTCTTGGCCTTGACAAGTCTCAGTTAAGTAAGGATTTTTTTCTATTGCTACTCTATTAAAAAAAAACAAAAAACACCCTTAAATCTTAATGATATATCTACCCTCCATTAGGATATTGAAAGCTGTTTAAGTAGGTAAGATGTGGGAAGTTAACATTGACTAGGAAACAAAATTTCCAAGTGTCTAGAGACACTGAATCACATTTCTTCCTTATGCATAGATTAAAAAGAAGCAGATTGATAAGGAGCTGGCCTTTCAGCCTGCTTCATCCAAGTTATAGAAGTTAAATCTACATTTCCACCACTGAGCACAATACAAATGTTCTTTACTTCTGGGGAAATTGTTTGAAAATGCTGAGACAGAACAGCAGCCACTCCAACAGCAGCTGTAGGTTCAATAAGCAGTTTCATCCTCTCCCATACCAGCTGGGTTGCATACTGTTGATAAAGAGGGAGTAAGAATTAGTGAGACGGAAGAAGGAAAGCCTAATTGGTGGGCCTTTACACTTAAAAGCTAAATGATACATACATATGCTTGCCAATGAAGAGCTAGTCTTTTTTTTTTTTTTTCCACTCTCTTAAATGAGGGTTATCCCAGTATCTACGGCACCCTCCCATGTCATGAGTCACCAAGTCAAATCCCCAGTGGATGAGTTGCTACCTGCAAGTATCTTTTGCTTAAAAAGTTGCTCCATTCTTTTGTTTTCTTTCCTGTTGGAGCCTCACCTTAATTTCATCCTCTGTGACAGTGAAGACATCATCCACAAGGTCCCTTATAACAGGCCAGGTGTTTAAGCCAATGCTGGATTTCACACCATCTGCTATGGTTTCTGGTGGACAGGGATTGGGGGTCAGTTCCCCTTTCAGTTTGGACTTGTAGCAGTCATCTGCATTCAAGGGTTCAGCAGCATATACCTTCACAGTAGGTCTCAAAGCCTGGGAAGAGGAATAGTAGACACTTAGCACTAGCTACTGCCTGCAGTAACATACACAGTACAAGCAACATGTTTCTGACCAAGTAAAAGTCTTCTCTGATAGGTGTAATGAAAATATGACCTTAAAGCACTTTCAATTGTATGCCTAATACTGGCCTTCAATTGCCTAGATCACATCTGGTTCTATTGGTAATTTGAGAAAAGAGTAGCCCCTGACTTGGATAATAGGTTGGTGAGATGGAATTCAGGGAAAGGACTGTGATAGGGTGCCACTCACTAATTGCTTTTGTGCTGTAAAGTCATAAATTAAGGAAAGGGTGGTGAGGTAGAGAAGGGCCTTTCATCTCATGTGCTAAGAAATGATGGAAACAGCAATTTAGGGGGAATTTGAGCCAGTACCACATGTACTATGATGTGAAATAAAATCCTCTATACCTAACATGGGGAGTCTTCCAGAAGTTTTCTCACCTTAACTGTAATTGCTATTCCAGCAATCATTCCTCCTCCTCCTACAGGAACCACCAGTGCATCTACCAAAGGAACCTTTAGTGAAAAGAATATAAAGTATAAATAGGTCTGTTAAACACAGTTTTAAATATACATGTTAAATAGTTGATTTCATAGTCAAACATCAGATTTACCAGCAAGAACTGACTAGGCTTTTACCTGATTCAGTACTTCCATGGCAATTGTCCCTTGCCCAGCCATCACTGCAGGTTCTTGATTGGGATGTACCATGATGCCTTCTGTTTCTTCTATAATTCTTTTGGTAACATTTTCTCTGGACTGAAAGAGTATTTTAGCATACTTGATTTGTATTTAATAGTGTTTTAACAAATTAAAGCATTTAACACTTCATCGGTCATTTACTTTTTTGAGACTGGGTACCGGGAATATAACTGAACAAAACTCCCTATGCTTCAGGGAGTAATGTTCTAACTAGAGGCCCGATGCAGGAAATTTGTGCAAGGGGCTCCGGGCCCTCACAGCCTAGGCTGCCTTGCAGCCTCGTCCACTGTTCCTGCCTTTTGGTCTAATTAGCATATTAGCTCTTTATTATATAGGAGTGTGTTGGGGAGGGATGGAATATAAGTAACAATAGTATGTCTACATGCTATGGAGAAAATTTATACAGAGTACTTACAAAGGGCTGCTGATAAAGTGATATTTTAATAGATATGAACCCAGAGTATTACAGGGAAAGTAATTTCAAGTGCAAAGACTGCAAAGCTCTTGGCCTTTCTGAGAAACTGCTAAGTGTGGTTGGTGTGGAGTGTTTGGGGGGAGAATAACAGTGGGCAATGAGGTCTGAATGGGAGGAATGGGCCAGTCCATCTAGGCCTTAGATAATTGGAAGAACTTCGGTTCCCACTGTGTATGAAATGGGAAAACACTGGAGGAATTTGAGCTGACAAGAGACAAGTTCTTACTAAGTGGATAGCTGGTTGCTCTGAAAACACTAGTGCAGTGATGGGCAGCCTTTTGAGCTTGGTGTGTCAAAATTCGCCAAAAAACGAGCAAAACTTGGGTGGTGTGTCACGTCGAGAAAAGAAAAAAACAATTTCACGATATTTATAGTTTAAGTAACAAAAATATATAATTGTAATATATAACTGTATTTAATAAACCAAAAACTAATTATTTAACTTACCTGCTTAGTGACTTACTTGTTCATCTGTCAGTCGGTTTCTTTTGTTGGTCTTGATATTTAAATGATGTGGGGTGCCGTGAACCAAGATAAGTGAGGGGGAGGGAGGATTCTTTAACCTGCCTATTATAATAGTGACTTTTTTTGTTGCTGAATTTCATTGGCTAAACCTTCAATTGAAGATTGGTATTTTGTACACTTCAGCCCCAAGCAAGCGCTACTACATCTGTCAATCTGTTTCTTTTGTTGGTTTTGATATTTAACGCTGAGAATAAAGTCTCACAAAAGTACGTAGAGGGGAAAATTGTGAGTAAAGCCATTGCTACACTTTTCCAGAAGTCCCAGAACTAGCCGCTTTGTGCTGGAGTTCTGTTGTTTTGGCCTACAGACCTCCGGCACAGAGTGTCTACACTGCACTACAGCAAATGTTTCATCTTCGGCTACTGTACCTGGCCATGCAGTAGCCAAGGATGAAACGTCCTTCTCAGCATGCGGCCCCATACTTCTCTGTATGTGACCACATGCAGCCACGTGTCATCGAAAATGGCTACGTGTGTCAGTGCTGACACGTGTGTCAGGTTCGCCATCATGGGACTAGTGGGACAAAGGTGGAAGCAGAGACACCAGTTAGGTGGCTGCTGAATCTAGCTGAGAACTGATGTTGGTTTGAATCAGAGTAGTAATGGTAGAGGCTACTAGAGGTAGGTGAGTTACATAAATATTTTGAATGTTGGACCTAAGTTTTGGATGTGGAGTGCAAAAGTTAGCAAGATTACTCCATTTGTGTTTAGCAACTAGTTTGCCATTTACTGAGATGAGGAAGACTGGAAGAAGACCAATATAGGGGGGAATGAGATTTGGTTTTAGATGACAAGTTTGAGATGACTATTAAGACATCCAAGTAGGAATACTAAACAACTATTGGATATACAAATCTGGGTTAAGGGCAAAGTTCAGGGCTGGAGTTGGCATATAGATGGGTGATATTTCAAACTGAAACTAATATGAGTGTAGATAAATAAAAGGCATATATAAAAAGGAAACGGGAGCCCTGGCCTGTGTGACTCGGGCACTGTCCTGTGCAACAGAAGGTTGCTGGTTCAATTCCAGGTCAGGTTCAACCCCTGGAGTGGTGTATGCAGGACGCAGCTGACCAATGTTTTGCTCACATCAGTGTTTCTCTTCCTTTCCCTTCCTCTAAAAAAATAAAATCTTTAAAAAAGAAAAAAAAGGGCCCTGACTGGGTTGGTTCAGTGGATGGAGTGTGGGTCTGCGATTGAAGGGTCCTGGGTTTGATTCTAGTCAAGGGCATGTACCTTGGTTGTGGCACATCCCCAGTGGGGGGTGTGCAGGAGGCAGCTGATTGATGTTTCTCATCAATGTTTCTGGCTTTCCCTCTCTTCCTCTCTGTAAAAAAATCAATAAAATTAAAAAAAGGGGGGGGGGGGGAGAGACAGGAGCCTGAGAAGAAGTACCCAATAATGTAGGAAGAGAAGTTTCATTTGACAGTGAAAACTGGTAAGATGATACTGAACCTTGCTCACTTCCTCACCTCATCGCTCTGTTCACTGTAGACTATAGAGGCCCCATAGGCTTGTATTGCCAGTTTTTTACAGTTGGGAGCTGTTTGGGGTACCACAATATAAGCAGGAATTCCTGAAATGGAGAAACACAGTTAGTACAAATCGGGCAAGTTCAGTGTAGAAATTTCTGTTCAGTTGCTTGTAATCAGATAGGGACTTAAAGAAATTCCCACAGTTATCACCCACTTCACTGAAAGTAAGGATACTTTTTTACTCTAAATCCTACTCAGTATCTAGAGAAATCGATAAGTACCTTCCAATTTGGCAGCATAGGCGAGAGCCTGGCCATGATTCCCACTGCTGTAAGTAACAACAGCTTTGGGCTTTTCAGAAGTGGTAGGAATCAAACCTCTGATTGCATTAAGGGCACCACGAACCTTGAAAAGAGAGTAAATTTATATTTGATTAAACTTTCTTAAAGAAAACATACACACCAAGGAGCTTTACTAGATTTCCTCTTCCTAATACATCCAGTCCATCATTAAATCTCTCTTCTACCTCCTCAATGTCTCATGTGTCTTCTTTGCCAGTACCTTAGTGAGGCCTCATTTTTCAACTGGTGTGTTATCAAACCTCAAGTGATCCTGCTTCAAGGATCATTCTCATCTAATATTTCCACTAGATTATGAAAGTGTTCTTTAAAACACAAATGTTAATTTTTTCTTTGACTTCCCTTTCTATTTTTTTTTTAATTCTCACTTGATATTTTTCCATTGATTTTTAGAGAGTGGAAGAGAGAGGGAAAGACAGAAACATTGATGTGAGAGAAAAACATTGATTGATTGTCTCCTGCAATGAGCCCCAAACCGGGGCACAGGCTGGGAAGAGCCTGCAACTGAGGTACATGCCTTTGACCAGAATAGAACCCAGGACACTTCAGTCCGCAGGCTGACTTTCTGTTCACTGAGCAAACTCGGCTACGGCTGAATGCCTTTTTTAGTAAAAAAATAAAATAAAATAAAAAGTGCAAATTATAAGTTACAGCCTTTCAAATACAAATCTGCCTGTATCATTGTAGTCATCCTAAATTGTTTCTAGTTTCCCTCCTACTAGGTTAGCTCACACCCCTGTGCCTCTGATCATGCCATATCTCTATCTGTAGTTCTTTCTCCCCACTCCCTGATCTGGATAAAAGTACTCATCCTATAAAATTTGGATAAATCTCATCTGGTTCAACTTCCTTGATCTCCAAGGCAAAATTAGTAACTTCATTCTCTTTTTCATGGCACTTTGTATATATCTCTCAAGATACTTCTCATCGACCTATTTGTTGACCAGCCTGCCTTCTCCTTCAATTTGGACAAAGGGCAAGGCCTTGGCAGAAGCAAAGGGAAAAAGAATTTTTTAAAAATATGTATTTGTATTTATTTCACAGGAAGGGAGAAGGAGAGAGAGAGAAACATCAATGATGAGAGAGAAGCATTGATAGGCTGCCTCCTGCACAGCCCCTACTGGGGATGGAGTGAGCCCACAACCTGGCCCCTTGACTGGAATCAAACCTGGGATCCTTCAGTCCATGGGATGACAGTCTATCCACTGAGCACAACAGACTAGGGTGAGAATTTTTATGTTTTAGTATAAAAGCTCTCAGTTAATGGTGGAAGAAAAGGTAGATTCTTGAAATCTTAAAAGTTATCACTTAACACGTACTGACATCTATCAGGTACTGCACTAAATGCAGCTTTCATATTTTTACCTTAAGGATCTTAAAGCTCAAGAAAAGGTCAGAAAAGTATGATAATGAATCAACACACATAAGTCTATCTTTTTGCATAGGAAAGGCACTGACACACTTTGTAGAAAAAGATTTTATGAGGCCCTAGCTGGTCTGACTCAGTGGATAGAGCATCGGCCTGCAGACTGAAGGGTCACAGTTTGATACCAGTAGAGGGCATGTACCTCGGTTGCAGGCTTGATCCCCAGCCCTGGTCAGGGCACGTGCAGGAGGCAACCAATCAATGTGTCTCTCACAAGATGTCGCTCTCTGTCTCTTCCTCTCCTTCCCACTCTCTCTAAAAATCAATGGAAAGATATCCTTGGGTGAGGATAAACAACAACAACAAAAAAAAGAGGCTTGAGCCGAAACTGGTTTGGCTCAGTAGATAGAGCGTCGGCCTGCAGACTGAAAGGTCCCAGGTTCGATTCCATCAAGGGCATGTACCTTGGTTGCGGGTACATCCCCAGAGGAGGTTGTGCAAGAGGCAGCTGATCAATGTTTCTCTCTCATCAATGTTTCTGACTTTCTATCCCTCTTCCTTCCTTCTCTGTAAAAAACCAATAAAATATATATATTTTTAAAAAGAGGCTTGAGCTAGGTTTAGACCTTTATATTAATAAGGTAATTTCAGCAAACTGACACAAAGTGAGTGCTTAAACTTGGATATACAGTGATCCCGCTCGCCCATTTTGCCTTGCAACAGTTGAGGGTGATGTCTATTGTCTCCATTTAACCATTCCTCTTTCATTCTCATATCCTAGTTTGGACAGTAAAAGTGGCTTGTCAACACATGATGCTAAGTAACTAGAACTTGATCAAAGGAAAACTACAACCCTTTCTTCAGCTATAAGAAGATATTAATTCACCAAAACCGGTTTGGCTCAGTGGATAGAGCATCGGCCTGCAAACTGAAGGGTCCCAGGTTCAATTCCGGTCGGGGGCATGTACCTTGGTTGCGGGCACATGCCCAGGAGCGGGTGTGCAGAAGGCAGCTGATCGAAGTTTCTCTCTCATCAATGTTTCTAGCTCTCTGTCCCTCTCCCTTTCTCTTTGTAAAAAATCAATAAAAATATTTTAAAAAATAAGATATTAATTCTACCTACCTCACTGAGTAGTCAGGAGGATCAAATAAATTTAATATGTGAAAAGGGATTGAAAAGATACATGCCACACTATCAAAAGGAATTGTTACCTTAAAAGATCCAGTTTTCTGGAAGAGTTCACATTTGAAGTAAAGATTGCGCCCTGTTACTTGATTCAAAATGGAGCTTGTTAGCACTGGTGTGAGATGGATAAGATCTCGAATGTTGATATGAGCTTTTTCAACATCAGCAAAGGAGATGCAGTATTGAGCACACATTGTTCTGAAATCCAGGAATAAAAAAGGAGTAAAAGCAAAAGTCAACATGTTCAGTGAAAAGATTTTCAAAATGCAAAACAAAGACCCATTGAATATACAAGAATGAGCTACAATGTAAACTATGGTCTTTGGGTGGTAAAGATTTAATGCAGGTTCAATTGTAACCAATACCAGAGGCCCGGTGCACGAACATTTGTGCACTGCGGGACTGGGGGTGTCCCTCAGCCCGGCCTGCACCCTCTCCCAGTCTGGGAGCCCTCAGGGAATGTCCAGCTGACAACTTAGGACTGCTCTCCAGGGGTAGCGGGCCTAAGCTGCAGTCTGGCCTCCCTCTATGGCAGGTGACGGGCGGGCCCATTGGGGATGGCGTGGGCGATGAGTGGCCGGACCTGCCCCAATTGCACCATGGCCACTAGTGGCCTCCCTTTGTAGGAGGCAACCCCAGCAGGGCTATCTGGGAATGGTGCTGGGTGGCCCTGCCCTGAATTGCCCCGCCTCTGCTACCCTGTGGCCTTCCTCTTTGGGAAGTGACCAGGTGGGCAATCAGGGGATTGTGCCAGCCCTCATGGCTCCCTCCAACCCATTGCTATCCCCTCTCTCTGCCCACTGGCATGCGCCTTGGCTGGCCTGGCAACACTTGCTCACTGGCCCCGCCCCACACTGACCGGTTGTTGTGCTGATTTGCATATTACACTTTTATTATATAGGAGGATACCTTTCTTGTGAGGGATGTTGATAATGGGGGGAGGCTATGCATATGGGGAGTGTAGGGGTTTTATGAAAAACCTGCCTTTGGATCAATTTTGCTATGAACCTTAAGCTGCTCTAAAAATATATATATTTAAAAATTAAAAGAGCCCATCTGGTGTGGCTAGGTTAGAATGTTCTGTACACCAAAAAAGGGGTGCGGGTTCAATTCTGTCGGCACATACCTAGGTTATGGGTTCAATCCCTGGTTAGGAAAGGCAACATCACATTAATGTTTCTCTTTCATTCCTTTCTTTTCTCTCTAAAATCAATAAAAAAAAAAAACAGCCCTGACTGGTTTGGCTCAGTGGATAGAGCATCAGCTTGTGGACTGAAGGGTCCCAGGTTCGATTACAGTCGAGGGCATGTGCCTTGGTTGCGGGCACATCTCCAGTGGGGGGTGTGCAGGAGGCAGCTGATTTATGTTTCTCTCTCATTGATGTTTCTAGCTATCTTTCTTCCTTCTTCTTTAAAAAATTAATAAAATATATTTTAAAAATAAAATCAATAAAAAAACTTATCCTTGGGTGAGAATTAAAAGTAAATTAATAAAAAGTCCTGACTGGTGTTGCTAAGTGTTTAGAGAGCCGGTCTACACACTGAAGGGTTGGGGGTTGGATTCCAGGTCAAGGGTAAAGACCTAGGTTGCAGGTTTACTCCTGTCCCTGTTCAGGGGCTTGTGTGCAGAAGGCAACCAATCGATGTGTCTCTCTCACATGAGGTTTCTCTATCCCCTCCCTCTCTCTTTTCCCCCTCCTTCCTTCCCACTCTCTCTGTAAAGGCAATGGAGGAAATATCCTCAGGTAAGGATTAACCAAAAATAAAAATAAATAAAAAGAAAATGCATTACAGTAAAATAGGTCTGGGCCTGTAGTGTTAACGGGGGAACTGTCTCCATTACCAGGGCTCCAGAATCTTTATATAGAAGGGAATGTGTCTTGAAGCTGACTTTCTTAGTATTATTTTTTTTTTTCTGATGAAGCTTTACAGGAAATAACTGATGATTACAGAAGGCTTAAAGTTCACCCCTTACCCATACTATCCATCTCTTGACTGGTTTCTACATTTTCAACATTGTAGTGAGCTACATTCAAATTCTGCAATAAATTTTTATTTCTTTTTATTATTTTTAAATATTTTATTGATTTTTTACAGAGAGGAAGGGAGACGGGTAGAAAGTCAGAAACATCGATGAGAGAGAAACATCAATCAGCTGCCTCCTGCACACCCCCCCTTCTGGAGATGTGCCCGCAACCAAGGTACATGCCCTTTGACAGGAATCGAACCTGGGACCTTTCAGTCCGCAGGCCAACACTCTAACCACTGGGCCAAACCGGTTTCAGCATATAAATTTTTATTTTTAAAAATTATTTAACAACGAGAAAAATTGCCTACAACCCTACTGGCTTAATAAATTATGCCAATTTTCTGTTTCCTTTTCTTCAATATACATACATTATATGACAGTTAAAATCAGGGCAAATATAACATTTTGTTTACTTCCTCATTTGGCTCAGTATCTTCAAGGTTTTCATAATTATAATTTTCAACTAGGGGTCCGGTGCATGAAATTTGTGCACTAGAGGTGGGTGATCCCTCAGCCCAACCTGCCCCCTCACATGTACTGGGAGCCTTCAGGGGATGTCCTGCTGACCACTCACTCCCAGTCTGCCCAAGGCCTTGGGCACCTAGCCATCGCCCTGCAATGGGGCCAATGGCTGGCTGCATCCCAGCCAGGTCCCCTGCCCCCCACCCCCTGGCATAGGCCTTCACCCCAGCCAGCTTGTGCCTGGCTAGGATGGGCCTCGGCCCTGCCCCCCCAACCCAGGCCTTCTCCCGGGCCAGTGTGCTGGCCCCCTCGGCCTGGCCCCCCACATCCCTGGCCGCCTCTGCCCTACCCCACACGGCCCTGGCACCTCCGCCCTGCCCCCAGGGCCCTGGTCGCCTTCGCCCCGCCCACCCATCCCCAGCCACCTCGGCCCTGCCCCTTGTGGCCCCAGCTGCCTTGGCCCCACCCCCTCAACCCCCTTCAGTGCTGCCCCTGAGAGGCCCAGGCCACCTCGACCCTGCCCCTCACGGCCTGGGCCGCTCGCTTGCTGGCTGGCTCCGCCCCAGATCCTGATTGGCTGGTGGGCGTGGCTGGTGTAGCGAAGGCACGGTCAATTTGCATATTAGTCTTTTATTAGATAGGATAACTGCATTATGCTTCAAATTTTCAATACTTTTATTATAGCATTTAAAGTTTTCTTTATTTTTCTTATTAACAAACAAAAGCAATGTATGTCCAAAAAAACAAAACAAAACAGATTTAATCTGCTTCCTCCTCAAAGACAAATGCTACCTAAGGCCTGGTGCTTATCTGTCTAGGCTCATATATATATATATATACATATATACATATATACATATATATATATATATGTGTGTGTGTATATACAAAAAAAACTTTAACAGGCTTGGTAACTTGCTTTTTTTCAAACAATATTATGAATTATATGTGAATCTTTGTTTATCAATAGGTCTATTTATGCAACTTTTAAAATGGCTTAATAGTACTCTTTTTTACAAAAAATACCATAGTTTTTCATAACTCTATTGTTGAACATTTAGATTGGGGGGGCTACCCTATACAATAAAAGCCTAAGATGCAAATTGCCCCTCAACCAGGAGTTTAACCACCCACCATGATATGTGCTGACCACCAGGGGGTGGCATGGAACGTGGTGGGCATGCGACATGGCACTGGCAGTGGGCAGCAATGGAGGTGCTGCTGGCCCCAGTGGCCCTGATGAGAGTGGGACTGTGGTGGAATGGTGGAGCAGGTGAGCAGGCGACACCAGGCCAAGGCTGGGGTGAGTGGGGCCTGATTATCCCCTGCCCCTTGCTGATTGTCCTACTGGCTGCCAGGTGCTGAGGGAGCTGGGTGGGGGGCTGGGATGGGGAACTGGGGGTGGGTGGCAGTGACCAATCTCCCACGGCACCTGGGCGGAGGGGCTGCGACCTCTCACTGGGTACCTGTCAGTCCATTCCCTCTCTCTGCCCATGATTCTGTTATATTCACCAGTTTATCCTGTTCATCAGATTTTTAATTCACTTGATTTTTAGATTCATTTGTTGATAGATGTGTATTTGTTGTTCATAATTTATATTTTTACCTTTTTCTTCTTCTTCTTCTTATAGAATATCTTTCAGCAATTCATATAATATTGGTTTGAAGGTGATGAACTCCTTTAGCTTTTTCTTATCTGCGAAGCACTTTATCTGACCTTCAATTCTGAGTGATAGCTTTGCTGGGTAGAGTAATCTTGGTTGTAGACTCTTGCTATTCATCACTTTGAATATTTCTTGCCACTCCCGTGAGAATGCAGGGTGTCCGCTGAGCTCTCTCTCACTCCCCTACCTACCCTTCCCCAGGATGCCAGGGCATGCGCTGGAAAAGCCCCACACTCAGGCACCAGGCACCAGCAAGAAACCCGCCCCACACCTGCAGAGCCTCTTCTTCCAGGTGAGGCGGGCTGCAGTCCTGGGGCCGCAGGAGCTGGGCGGGCTCATAGGTTCTTGTAAGAGTGGTCTGCAAGACAAGCCAGGAGAGAGCACGCTGCCTGCCTGGCTTCCGTGCAGCGCCACTGGGCGGCCCAGAGGCCCACATTGCACCCTGCCCTGCAGTGTCCAGTGTGCTCACTGCACCTCCACGTGGAGACTCGGGCGCTGTGACTGAGGTGGAGGTGGTGTGCAGGTGCGCAGGGCCTGGGGGCCCAGGTGCTGCCCAGGGCCCAGAGGTCAGCTGGGACCTGCCCTTCCATGCCAGACACTAGCACTTCGAACAGTGGCCAGGCCTAGGGATGGCACCTGTGCACAAACTTTGTGCACTAGAGGCCCAAATTTGGGGTCTCTAGTAATAAATAATAGCCTTGTTACAAGCTCTTTGTGTATCTCCATATATGTTTTGAATACATTCCACCAACTGGTATTTGCATCAAAAGGCATCTATAACTTCTAAGACATTTGATATCCCTTGCCAAATTCATCTCCAAGAGTTGTAGATTACCATTTTATACTCTCACAGTAGTTTCTAAGGAATGTCCATTTTTCTTCACCTTTGGTATGTCATTTATCAGTTCATTTAATGAAATATCTAGTAGTTTGAATTTACTGTTTTTTTTAAAGTGATTGAATATTTTTTCTGTATATTTATTGGCCACTTATTCTTTCATGAGTCTTTAACATACCAATTTACTGACTGAATCATCTTTTTCTTCTGAAATGTTATGTTTATCAAAATTAAATTTCTATTAGTGCTTAGGGCTTTTCTGGACTTCATATTTTGTTCCATTTATGAGACTGTCAATTCATTTCCCAGTTGTTCATTATATTATGTTCTTCCCTGATTACTCTAAATTTTATTAGCTTTTCTCACAAATAGTTCTTTCTCACAAACAGTTCAAAGAGACTTAATTTTTTAAAAATCTTTATTGTTCAGTTTATTGATTACATTGTTTCCCCCCTTTTCCCCCTATAGCGCCCCTCCACCCGGTACCCATCCCACCCTCTGCCCTCACCTCCCCCCTACTGTCCTCTCCCATAGTTGCTTGATTTTTGTCCAGTCTCTTGTTGCACTTCCCACACCCCTTTTCTCCCCAAGAATTGTCAGTCCATTCCCTCTCTATGTCCATGATTCTGTTATATTCACCAGTTTATCCTGTTCATCAGATTTTTAATTCACTTGATTTTTAGATTCATTTGTTGATAGATGTGTATTTGTTGTTCATAATTTATATTTTTACCTTTTTCTTCTTCCTCTTCTTATAGAATATCTTTCAGCAATTCATATAATATTGGTTTGAAGGTGATGAACTTCTTTAGCTTTTTCTTATCTGCGAAGCACTTTATCTGACCTTCAATTCTGAATGATAGCTTTGCTGGGTAGAGTAATCTTGGTTGTAGACTCTTGCTATTCATCACTTTGAATATTTCTTGCCACTCCCGTCTGGCCTGCATCGTTTCTGTTGAGAAATCTGCTGACAATCGTATGGGTGCTCCCTTATAGGTAACTGTTTTTCTCCTGCTGCTTTTAATAGTCTCTTTTTGTCTTTTGCTCTTGGCATTTTAATTATGATGTGTCTTGGTGTGGTCCTCTTTGGATTCCTATAGTTTGGGGTTCTGTGCACTTCTTGGACTATTAAGTCAATTTCTTTCACCAGGTGATGGAAGTTTTCAGTCACTATTTCTTCAAGTAGGTTTTCATTATCTTGCTCTCTCTCTTTTTCTGGCATCCCTATAAGTCGGATGTTGGTATGCTTGAGGTTGTCCCAGAGGCCTCTTACACTATCTTCAATTTTTTGTATTCTTTTTGCTTCTTGCTTTTCTGGCTGAGTGGATTTTGCTTCTTTGTATTTCAAATCTTTTACTTGGTTCTTGTGGTCCTGTGGACTGCTTTTAGGTCTTTGTATAATATTTTTTATTTCAGTCAGTGTATGCTTAATTTCTAGTTGGTCCTTTTTCATATCCTTGTGGGTCTCCTTCATTTCCTCGTATGTCTTGTTCATTTCCTTGTAGTTCTCATTAAGTTAATCGGCCTTTTCTAGGAGCCTCTTGAAAAACCTTATTACTGTGGTTTTGAACTCTATGTCTAGTGGTCTTTTTTCTGCCATTTCTTTCACACCTGATTTCTTTCCATTTCTCTGCATTGTGGCTGCTTTCCTGAGTTGGTCCATTAGCTTTGTGTGGTAGATGTCCTCTAAGGGACAGTGGCTCAGCCTCCCCAGTGACCTGAGGTGGATACTCTTGCTGCAGCCCTTTATGGGTTACACAGTCTTGTTGAAGTTAAGCCCAGCTTGTTGTTGTTAGCACTAGGAGGGTTTGACCTCCAGGCCAATTGGCTGTGAGGGTAGACTGTGTTCAGGTTGGATGGGTGGAGTCTCTGGGCTGAGCAGGCAGCGTCAGCTCCACCCTATGTGGCACGTGGGTCTCTGTGCCGGGTGGTAACGGCTGCACACACCTCCGAGAGAAAGCTGCTGCCGGTCTCCACCCGTTGCCAGACAACACTGCCTCTCCCCAAATGAGTCTGCACACCCAAAGTCTCACCCAGGGTTGTAAAACAATGCAGTCCGGTGGTCTCCCAAACGAGGGAGCAAGTCACGAGTCCTCTCTGCGTGGTTGCGCACTTCTGTCCCCAAGTTTACGCGCAAACTGCTGTTCCAAGTTTACGTGCACTTTCCTCAAGCTTGCAGACCTCTGCTGCGCCCGGGTTTTAGCGTATCTTCCCCGGACCTCGGACCTCACCTGGAACTGAGGAATCAGTGCAGTGGGATGCCTTTGCCCTCCCCGTTGGAGAAAACCAGCCGGGTTTGCTGCCACCTGCCCTTTTCTGCACGTGCACGGCTCCGAACCTCTGGCTCTGCGAGTATCTTCAAGGCTGCGCTCCGCTGCTCCTGAGTCACAGTGTCCTATCTTTACTTTTATTTGTGGAATTTCCACTCAGCCAGCTTTCTGGATGATGTCTGTTTTGTTGTTAAGTTGTAGTTTTGGAATTGTTGTGTGGGGCAGCAAAATAGAATGTTTAACTATGCTGCCATCTTGGTTCCTCTTTCAAAGAGACTTTAGAAATCCTTTATCAAGGTTGTCAGAAATACCACTGTCAAATGAACAATGAATTGGGGCCATATGACATTTAAGAATAGAGTCTTCCTATCCATAAACATCTGTGTCTTTCAATTTAGTAAAGTGTTTTCATTTTAGGTTTTTCAGTAAAGTTTTTATAGTTTATTTGTGTCCTATCCAGATATGATTAAATTTATGCCACATAGAATACATTTTTTTGAGATAAGGTATTTTCTTAGATTTTTAAATTACTTACTGATAATGTATATGAAAACATAATAGGATACTTTGAGTATCATTTTTAAAAAATATATTTTTTTATTTTATTGATTTCAGAGAGCAAAGGAGAGGGAGATAGAAACATTAACAATGAGAATCATTGATTGGCTGCCTTCTGCATGCCCTATAACTGGAGATCAAGCCCACAACTTGGGCATGTGCCTTTGACCGGAATCAAACCCGGGTCCCTTCAGACCATAGGCCAACACTCTATCCACTGTCCCAAATTGGTTAGGACTAGAGTATTTTGTTAAAGCTAATAGTTTTCTAGTTCATTATCCAAATAATCATACTATCTGCAAATAATTTATCTTTGCCCTCTGGTAACTTTCTCAGTGACTTCCTAATTATTCTTTTAATGTAGATTTTCCAACTCCTCCTGAATTAATTTCAGTAACGTATTATTTGCAGTCATACAAAATTAGTATGAAGTTGTACGTATTAATATATCTAAGTATCCTTCAAATCTGTGGTATTAATTTATTCATTCAGTTATGAAATATTGAGCACCTTCTATGTGTCAGATACTGTTTGGTCTGGAGATGTTGTGTTAGAAAAATAGACTTGTCTCTGCTCTCATATAACTTACAATCTTGTGGAGAGATGTGCAATAAGTAATTCCAAAGTAGATACTTATTTACATTTAGTAATAGGTGACATTAGGGAAGTGTGTTATGACAGGATACTATAATGTTGGGCCTATTTATATCAGGTAAGGTTCTCTATGGAGAAGTGAAATTTTAAGTTGAGCCATAAGATGAATGGGCAGAGCAGGGAAAAAAAGTGTTTCAAGTAGAGGAAATAACATGTGTGAAGACTTTAAGGAGGGAAGGAGGTTGTCATATTGTAGGAACTAAAAGGAGGCCAGTGATTGTGAAAATAGTGATCAAAGAGTAGTGTAAGACATGAGAGCAAAGTTGGCAGGGTCTAGATCATTAGGGACCATGATTCATGGATATGTTACTTAAGAGCAATGGAATGCCATTGGAAAATTTTGAACTGGTAAGTGACACGCTAAAATTAGTATTTTCAGAAAACCACTACATTATGATGAATGAAAAAAGAGAAAAGAGTGGAGTTAGGATTCAGTTAAATAGTACTGAAGTTTCCACATGAAAGACAATAGGGACTTGGATGGTGAAAGTGAAGGCAGAAAAAAATAATCACTTGATTTTAAAAAAATCACATTTTGGAAAATCAAATCTGATTTAAAAAAATTGGTGAAGAATTTGAGCAGACATGTTTCCAAAGAAGATATACAAATGGACTTGTAATAAGCACATGAAAAGATGTAACATTACTAATTATTAGGGAAATGCAAATCAAAACTATAAGGAGATATCATCTTACATATATTAGAATGACAAATATTATTATTCTTAATACTTTTTTAATTGATTTCAGAGAGAAAGGGAGGGAAAGAGAGATAGAAACATCAATGATGAGAGAGAACCATTGGGTTGCCTCCTGCACACCTCCTACTGGGGGTCCAGCCACAATCCAGGCATGTACCCTTGACAGAAATTGAACCTGGGACCCTTCAGTCTGCAGGCCAACGCTCTCTCCACTGAGCCAAACCAGCTAGGGTTAGAATGACAATTATTAAACACACACACACACACACACGTGTTGGCAGGGATGTGGAGAAACTGGAGCCCTTGTACACTGTTGGTGGAAATGTAAAGTGGTTTAGCTACTTTGGAAAACAGTATGGTATTTTGTCAAAAAATTAAACATAGAATCACCATATGATCTAGCAATTCCATTTCTGGATATGTACCCAAAAGAACTGAAAAAGTTTTAAATACATATTTGTATTCCTGTTCATAGCATTATTATTATTGTTGTTATTATTATTATTACTACTACTACTACAGGCCTGGTGCACAAAATTCATGCATGGGGGTGGGGGAGCACGGGGCGTCCCTTAGCCCAGCCTGCACTCTCTCCAATCTGGGACCTTTCGAGGGATGTCCTACCGGGATCGGGCCTAAACGGGCAGTCGGACATCCTTCTCACAATCCAGGACTGCTGGATCCCAACTGCTCACCTGCCTGCCTCCCTGATTGCCCCTAACTGCTTCTGTCTGCTAGCCTGATCACCCCTAACCACTCCCCTGCCAGCCTAACTGATGTCTAACTGCTCCCCTGCCAGCTTGTTTGCCCCAATTTCCCTCCTCTGCCGGCCTGGTCACCCCTAACTGCCCTCCCCTGTAGGCTTGATTGCCCCCAACTTCACTCCCTTGCAGGCCTGGTTCCTCCTAACTGCCCTCCCCTGCTGGCCATCTTGTGTCCATATGGGGGCAGGATCTTTGACCACATGAGGGCAGTCCTCTTGTGTGTTGGAGTGATGGTCAATCTGCATATTACTCTTTTATTAGATAGGATTATTTATAGCAGCATTATTCACAATAGCCAAAAGTAGAAGCAACCCAAGTATCTACTGACAGATGAATAAACAAAATCTGATCTATGACAATGGAATGGATTACTATTCATGTTAAAATATGAATGAATCTTGGGGATATTATGCTAAGTGAAATAAGCCAGACAAAAAGACAAATACTTATTATTACACTTATATGAGGTACCTAGAGCAGATAAATTCATAGAAAGTAGAATGGTGGTTGCCGGAGGCTGAGGGAAAGGGAAGGGAAGCTGTTTAATGAGTATAGTTTCAATTTTGCAAAATGAAAACAATTCTGGAGATACGTTGTACAACAATGTGAATGTACTTAATACTACTGGACTGTATATTTATTTAAAAATGGCTGTGATGATACATTTTATGTTATGTGTATTTTACCACAATTTAAAAAAAACAGAAAAATAGTTACATTTTGAAGATTATAATTAGTTTGTTATAAATAGTTCGGTTGTAAGTAATAGAACCCCAATTTGAACTGGCCACAAGATGGAGGTGATGAGATTTACTGGCTCATGGAATCAAAGAGTTAAAATATGGGACAGGTAGGGATATGGACCTTCAGGAACAATTAAAACTAGAGATTTGAGATTTTCTAGGACTCTGTTTCTCACCTCTGCTGCTTTCTGCATGCTAGCTTCATTCTTTTTTGTCGTAGACCAGTTCCACATGGCAGGATGCGTGGTTGCTGACAGCTCCTGTGTTTTACATTTTATGGCTTCCACACTGGACAGGAATTTTCTTTCTCAGTTTCAGTTAAAAGAATTCTGGGTCAGGACTCTGATTGGCCCATCTTGGCCCAGGACCAGTGGCCAAGGGTGTGAGGGCATTTAAGACAATATTATGCATCAGAAGTATTTACAGAAACATGAAAAAGAAACAGAATGATTTCTATAACACAATGTCAATTATGTACATTTAAAACATACACATACATAAGACACTATATGTTATTAAAAGACACAGATATATCCAAAGACATATTTCAAACAGATTAGAGTGATGACTTAAGTGGGGAGGGTAGGAACATGAGTAGTAATTGGAATAGGGAAAGATAAAAAAGGCCTTGGTGGTAATAAGAACCAAATAATATGATTGCCTTAAATTTCTGTACCTTTTTGATATATTTATATATGCAATAAATGATTTTGTATTTATATATGCAATAAATGGAGCAAATGAAGGGAGTAAGAATTAAAAAAGGAGAAACAAAAGGAGAAAGAGAATGTACTTCTGAGAGTGAGGGAGTTTTTGAGAGAAGAGAGGAGAATGTTGAGGTGGTGAATTCCATAGATGTCCACTACAGAGATAGAAGAGACATAGCCTGATAGTTTGAATGTGGGGAGTGAGGGAGACAAGGATAACTCCAAGGTTTTGACTTAGATGGTGGTATAATTCATTAACATATAAGACTGTTGAAGAAACAAGTATTTTAGAGAAAATCAGTGATTTGATGAGCTAAGTTTGAATTATGATACTTCTGAGAGGATGTTCTTTTTTTTTCTTCCAGAAATGTGTCTATTCTAATGTCTAATTTATTTCTAAAGAATGAGATCTTCAATTTTTTAAAAATCAAGTACTGTTCTTTTTCCCTTAATTTCTGATCTTATCTTTATTCTTCTATTTTCCTTTTAATTTCTATTCTTAAAAAAAAAAAACAAAACACAGGTTACAAATTTCCCTGAGTATTGCTTTAATAATATACCATAGGTTTTGGTTGCAATATTTTCATTATATTTTTTCTATTTTATTGAATTTATTGGGGTGACACTTGTTAACAAAATTATACAGGTTTCAGGTGCACAACACTACAGCACATCATCTGTACACAGAATATATGTTTATCACCCCAAGTCAAGCCTCTGTCCATTACCATTTATTGCCCCTATACCCTTCTCCACCTACAGAAACCTTAATTTTTAAAGAATCCATATTAGTTTTATTTTTTTGATCTATGAGATTCAAAATTGGTGTTTTTAAAAAAAATTCCAAGTGATTAGAATTTTTAAGTTTGTGGTTATTCATTATTCATTTTACTACTCTATGTTCAGCAATGATGACCTGTACAATTTTCGTTTTTAGAACTGAATTTTTTTCTCCCCCACTATCCAAATTTGCTTTGTTGTTTTATTACTCACACTAGAGGCCTGTGCACGAAATTCATACACTTGGGGGGCAGGGTCCCTCCGCCTGGCCTGCACCCTCTCGTGGTCTGGGAGCCCTCAGGGGACGTCAGTCGGACATCCTTAGTGCTGCCATGGAGGCAGAAGAGGCTCCCACCACCACTACTGCACTTGTCAGCCATGACCCTGGATTCTGGGTGAGTGGGGCTCCCCCTGTAGGAGCACACTGACCACCCAGCGGCAGCTCCTATGCTGAGCGTCTGCACCTGGTGGTCAGTGTGCGTCATAGCGACTGGTTGTTCTGCCATTTGTTCGATTTTCATATTAGCCTTTTATTATTTACACTAATAAAAGAGAGATATGCAAATTATCATCACTCTGCTACACCCAAAAGCAGATCAAAGTGAGTATGCAAATTAACCTGAAAAGATGGTGGCAGCTCTGCTCCCCCTACTCCAGGTCTGTAGGAGTTGGAGAAGTTGGGTGCCAGTGCCTGAGGCTGGCTGCAGCCCGGGAGACGAAAAAGCCGCCCACACTGCATCTCAGGAAAGATGGAGAAACTGCCTGCCTACGGTCCAGATGCCAGCATCTGTGGCTGGCTACAGCCTGGTAAATGGAGAAGCTGCCCACCCTGCGATCCTGGGCACCAGCACTTGTGGTTGCAGCCCAGGTGAAGCCACCTGCCCACCATTCCCTGTGGCTGTAGCCGGCCTGGGCGCCTATGGCTGACCAGAGGGAGGGAAGCCCGGATTCTGGTGCCTGTGGTCGGCTGAAGGAGGGAATCCTGGGTCCTGCAAGGTGGCAGAGGCAGAGGTGGTTAGGGGCAATCAAGCCAGTAGGGGAGCAGTTAGGGACAATCAGGCTGGCAGAAGGAAGCAGTTAGAGGCAATCAGGCAGTCAGGCAAGCGGTTAGAAGCCAGCAGTCCTGGATTGTGAGGATGTCTGACTGCTGGTTATCCCCTGAAGAGTCCCAGATTGGAGAGGGTGCAGGCTGGGCTGAGGGACACTCTCACCTTTCTCCCATGCACTAATTTTGTGCACTGGGCCACTAGAATAGGATATGTGACCAAATCCTTACTGTAATAATTTAAAGCATTATAAAAAGATGTAGGTCCTTCAGTCTCGACCATTAAATCCACTCTCTTCCACAAAGATGACCACTTCAAAAGTTTGGTATGTATTCTCCCACACCTTTTTGATGTATTTATATATGCAATAAATGGTTTTGTTGTACTTAGAACCTTACTCTACATACAAGTGTGGACAAAAGTATAGTTACAGTTGTTCATATGGAAAATACAATAATCCTATATAATAAACGGTCATCTGTTTAACCAATTAAAGTATAATATGCTAATGATATGCTAAGGCTGCTCAACTGCTTGCTATGACATGCACTGACCACCAGAGGGCAGGGGCTCCAACTGGTAGGTTAGCTTGCTGCTGGGGTCCAGCTGATGGAGACTGAGTGGGATGGGCGGGACATGCCCGGGAGCCCTTCCTTGGTCCCTTCCTGGCTGGCCAACCTCCTGCTTCTCTCACTGGCCCCAAATGTGCACTGGTGAGGTCCCTCAGCCTGGCCTGTCCCCTTTCACAATCCTGGACCCCTCGGGGGATGTCGGAGAGCTGGTTTTGGCCTGATCCTGCAGGCCAGGCAGAGGGACCCCAATGATGTATGAATTCATGCACTGGGCCACTAGTTAATAAATAACAATACAAGAATAAACTCTGTTTCAGGTGCTCTCAACTATAAACCTACATTTACCCACCCCTGTATTGTTTTGCAATTAGCATGTGCTTTTTTTTAAAACTAACATAACATCTTGAAAACTATTCTATGTCAACACATATTTCAACTCTTTAAATTCAGAAGCTTTAATTCGATATATCTAAATATGGTTGTCTTTTCACTTATTTTTACCTGGTACTTCATTAGCGCTTTAAATCTGAGGGTTAAATTTAAATATTAAATTCAGATTTTTCCATAAACATAGTAAATTTTCTTTTATTATTTCTTTGATTATTGTTTCTCAGTTAGTTCTGTTATCACCTTCTGGAACTCATATTTGATTATTAGTTTTATGGACATATTCTCTATACCTTCTATCCTTACCTCCAATAATTTTTATCTATTATATTTCCCTCTGAATTCTGATAAATTTTCTCAAGCTGGTTTAACTTTAGGCATATTTTACTTGTAGTTCACTGAAACTGTTGCATTGGTAACAGTGTTTTTCTTGGTTAAGTTTCCTTCAGATTATTTTTCCATCGATACAGCCTGGCTGGTGTGTTCAATGGTCAGAGTGCAGGCCTGTGCACTGAAGCCAAAGGTTGGATTCCCTGTCTAGGGGCATGTACCTGGGTTGCAGGTTTGATCTCCATGTGTGGGAGGCAACCACTTGATGTGAGTCATATGGATGTTTCTCTCATCTTCCGCCCTTCCACTCTCTCTAAAAATAAATGGAAAAAAAATCCTGGGGTAAGAATTAACAAACAAAAAACACACCAAAAATCTCACTTACAAAAAGTATGTCATGGAACACTGAAAAAAACAAACAAACCTGATGCAATGTTCTCTACAATATCAATGTGAAAATTAATTAGTTTATTTCTTCCTATTTCATGTTTTAAAGACTGTCACTTGCTCTGACCACTGAAATCACTCCCCTACTTTATTTACTTATTTTACTGAATTTATTGGGTGATATTGGTTAATAAAATTATATAGGTTTCAGGTGTACAATTCTATAATATATCATCTATATATTGTATTATGTTCAACACCCCAAGTCAAGTCTCTTTCCCTCACCATTTATCCCCCTTTACTCTCTTCTACCCCCCCCCCCGCCCCTTTCCCTTTGGTAATCACCATGGTGTTGTGTCTGAGTTTTTTTGTGTTTGTGGGTGTTTTTTTTTCTTAATTCTTTCACCATTTTCATGCAGCCCCTCAATGCCTCCCTTCCCTGACAGCTGTCAGTCTGTTCTCTGTATCTGAGTCTGCTTCTATTTTGTTAGTTTATTGTGTTCATTAGATTCTACATACAAGTGAAATCACATGGTACTTGTTTTTTCTGGATCTGTTTTTATCAGTTTATGTTTTTTTAAAATTTCCCATGGATGAGTGAGATCATGTGATATTTATCCTTCCCTGACTGACCTATTTCACTTAGCATAATGCTCTCCAGGTCCATCCATGCTGTTGTAAAATACAAGATTTCCTTATTTTTTAGGCCCAAATAGTATTTCACACTCCTATTTTGGGACCTTTAAATCTCTTCCTGTATTTCACTGACTTTCTTCTTCTGCTTAGCCTTCTGGTGGCAAATGTCTGTCACATAAGAGGAACTGAATTCTGTCAGAGATTGTTCAAATCTTTTAGGCTCAGTCTAAGAAATAATTCGTAACTATTCTTTGGCTGTTTGGGATTGGGAAGGAGCAACAGGTGGA
Organism: Antrozous pallidus; assembly: GCA_027563665.1. Taxonomy (NCBI): domain Eukaryota; kingdom Metazoa; phylum Chordata; class Mammalia; order Chiroptera; family Vespertilionidae; genus Antrozous; species Antrozous pallidus. The sequence goes on from CM050526.1 coordinate 17,420,255, forward strand.
GGAAAGCAGCCGTGGGAGAGGGCGTTTCAACACAGTCCTGAGTAAGTGCTACTGAACAAGAAGTTAAAGTACCAGTTTTCTGATCTAGTTACATTAAAAAAAGTTTAAATCCTCACCTGAGGATATATTTGTATTGACTTTATTTTTTTAAGTTTTTTAAAAAAATTATTATTGATTTTGGAGAGAGAGGAAGAAAGAGGGAGAGAAGCATGGATGTGAGAAACATCCATATGTGCCCAGACTGGAAATGGAACCTCATCCGGAGCACGGGGCCTGACTGGCAATCAAACCCACGTCCCTTCCGTGCACCAGAGGACGCTCCGGCCGGCCGGGGCTGAGCCAGTTACATCTCAAAGATGTAAAACCATCATTTACCTCAGATCCAGGGAAGTTAAGGAATTTTTCCAAGAATCCACAATGATACGTAAATTCCCAAACCGACGTACAAATACCTCCTGATTTACTTCCACACACACGCTTCCTCAACAAGAGCCAACTACACTGTAATTTAAAAATAAATGGTCAGGAGGCTGGCTTGGGGGATGTACTTTGCCACAAAAGAGAAGACTTGGATACGCTGGTACTTATCGACTGTGTCACCCCGGGAACTACGGTTCCCTAGGACTCAGTTTCTTCATCTTTTTTTTTTTTTGTGTGTGTGTGTGTGTGTGTGTGTGTGGGGAGGTGGAGAGAAAGTGGGAAAAATAATAATTACTCTTACAAGATTTTTAAGGTTCCAAATAGCGGCCTGGGGCACTAGTCCGGGCCTGTGGTGGGAGACCCTGGCCTAAGATGAGCGGAGGAGGCCGGATCCTGCGGTGTCTCTCGTCAACCCCAGCCCCAGACCAGCACCAGTGTCCTCGATGGCCACCACAGCAACGACAGCAGCTGCCGCCACCACCGCCCGCGCGTCGGCCGGGCCGCACCTCACCTCACAGGGGCCGCGCCTCCGACTCCGGCCTCAGCGCACCTTCCCCGGCCACACCTCTGCGCATGCGCGGCGCCCGCCTCCCACGCCCCGGCTCGCGTTCGGTCTCTCTCCCTCTCCAGTGGCGGGGCGTCCGTTTAGCGCTTTTCCTCCCAGTGCGGCCACCGTCGTTCGGGGAGGAGGACGGGAGGGGGCGGGGAAAAAGGTGGGAGGTGGGCGAGCGCGCGCGCCGCCCGTCTGCCGTGGTTTCCTGGCTGCGCGCGGCGGCGGCGGCGGCGCTGCAGCTGTTGCAGCAGTGGCGAAGATGGCGGAAGGGCTGGAGCGTGTCCGGATCTCCGCGTCGGAGCTGCGAGGGATCCTGGCCACTCTGGCTCCGCAGGCCGGGAGCAGAGGTGAGTCGCACCGCCCAGCTCCTGGGCCGGGCCTGCCCGCCCCGCCTTCCTCTCCTCCTCTGCCTCCTCCCCGCTCGGTCCGCGGCGCTTCGGAGCCCCCGCCCCTTCCCCCAACAGTGGAGGCGGGGGCCCGAGGGCAGTCCCCCTGGCCGCCCTACCAGCCCTTGGGTCTGTGTGGGGTTCCGCCTAGGCAGCTCTGGCGCTTTTCAGAAGAGTCCAACCCGAGTGCCTGCCTCCGCCCCCTTTCTTACCGCGAAGGTGACTGTTCCCCCATCGCCTCCGTCTTCTCAGACCCTCTCGTGGATCCCGAGCCGTCAGGAGACGCGAAAAGGAGTAGCGCTGGGGTCTGGTGGAGGCCCCGGAATGTTTCGTTCCCAGAGGAGTCATCCCCAGGTCCCTCATCTCTTTAGCTTTGGAGAGAAGGAAGTGGGGAAATTGAGGAAGGTTGAATAGCTTGGGACCTTTTTTGCTGAACTTCCCCCCCAAGGCAGGCTTCTGACGACTGGGCCACTGGAAGGGATCCAGGACCTCTGAGAGTTGACTCTACTCTGGTTTGGCCGTGGGGTGTGTGGGAGCTGTTTTTCTCGGAGAGAATGGTCAACTTGCAAGTTTGAGTCTCCAGCCACACCAGGAAAGCGCCTAGGGAAGATTCTAGTGTCTCCCCTCTCCTTTGTTAGACAGTGCACTTCTGTAGAATGGTAGCTATGCTTCTGCAGACCTGTGGCCAAAGTCTGTGAAATTCGTTGTCATTGGTCAACTGAATTGGATTTATTCAGATTCTTTTCTCCTTCTGCTGTGGAAAATAGTAGTAGTTCTTCTCTCTCTCGCCATTTCACCTAAGTTACAAAGATTGCAGCGGGTGAGCTATTATGGAGTTAAACTGCTTTACTTTATTCAGACAGTCTTTTAAACTTCTGAGAACACTGTAGGAGTAAAACATCAAGGTGGCTCCCCCCCCCCCCCCCCCGTTCTGTTTTGTTATACACATAGGTGTAAATTTCTAGTATGGGTTTGCTTACATTGGTATTTATAGAACAATAATAGGATTTTATATAGCATTTCATTTTATATACTCTGTATCTCATTGATTCCTGGTCACTTTTCCATGGAAAGGTTTAGTAGCTATTTATAGTAGTCTTTCCCCTTAATAGATAAAATAACAGGCAAAAAATTAGAGACTTGCTTATCTGTCATAAAGTAAGTTCATGAAGCTGGAACAACAGTTTTTGAAGTCCTGTGCTCTTATTCTTGGGTGCCCCAGTCTTTGGTATTTTGAGAGCTCATCACAATAGTTCCATCATTTTCCAGGAAAAGCTTCCTTATGGAACTTTTTCCTTCTCATATTCCATCATCATAGTAGCAGTTAGTCTCAGTATTCTAATGATGATAGTCTGAGCAGTATTTTCTTGGAATGACTCTGTTGGCTACTGTTAGAGAGTTGGTGAGCATGAGTGGAGTTGAAGAATGTGAAAGAAACTGCTTCCAGTTTGCTTCTGCAGGAGGTCTGTGATTGGATAATTGGTAGCCTAAAGAAGGGGATTGTTCTGGCCAAGTCAAAGTGAGGACTTGCAGTTTTTTCTCCAGGGATGTCCAGACAGACCATGGATTGTTATCTATATCCCACTTTTACTTCTTTCCTACTAGTATGTTAAAAGGACTCAGCCACCCTGGAAAAACATTAGAGGCAGAAGAAAAGACTAAGATGGATTTGAGGGCTCTATAATAGAGAACAGCCTGTTGCCGAAATGGTTGGAAATCTTTTATTCTGACAGTGATGGGGTAGTTTAGGGTCTTGGGGATCCAAATATGACTTGAGTAACACTATTTTTTTTTCTTGTTTCCTTACCTCAGGTGTAGATAACTCCAACACAAGCTTTAAAAAAATTTTTTTATTATCTTTGTTGTTGCTGTCCCCTTTTATTTCCCTATTGACCTCCTTTTCCCTGCTCCCACTTTTCTTTTTTTAAAAAAAATTACTTTTGTTGTTGAAAGTATTATAGACTTCCACTCCCTCTCCATTAGCCCCCTCCACTCTGCCCCCTCCCCCTCCCCAGGCCTTCACTGCACTATTATTGTCTGTGTCCATGAGTTCACAATTAAGTTCTTAGCTTTGTCAGTTGCCAAACAAATATTGTAAACATAGTAGAATTTCTGTTTCTGCATAAATTTCCTTCCTTGTTAATCAATAATAACATTTTAAAGTTTTATTGATTTTTAGAGAGATGGGGGAGAGAGAAACATCAATTTGTTGTTCCACTTATTTATGCATTTATTCGTTGATACTTGTATGAACCCTGTACAACCTTGGTGTATCAGGGACAATACTCACCAACTGAGCTACCTAGCCAGGGCCAATAATAGCAATTTGATGTGTAACTTTTGCTTGACTTTTCTGTTTCTTTACCAGAATGACATTTTCCCCCCTTCCCACCTTCTTTATTTTTTTCTTCTACCCTTTCCTCCCCAATACTCTCCAACATCACAGAAATCATGAAGGAGCCCAGGCAACGCAAAGATAATAAACGCCCTGATCTGGAAATCTATAAGCCTGGTCTTTCACGACTAAGGAACAAACCTAAAATCAAAGAACCCTCTGGGAGGGATGAATTTAAGGATGAAATTGTTAAAGACAGAGATTCTTCAGCTGTTGGAAATGGTACACAGCTCATTAAAGATGTTTGCAAGGAACTCGACAACCAACAGCAAAATGGTCCTGTAGACCCAGAAAATATTCGGGCACAGGAGTCCTCTCCTAGAATTGCTGGACAAGAGGATCGAAGTCTAAGAATTATCAAGAAAACAAAGAAACCTGACATGCAGATTTATCAGCCTGGAAGGCGTATGCAGACTCTTACCAAAGAATCTACTAGCAGGATGGATGAGGAAGAAATCCTCAACCAGGTACAACAACTGAAAGTAGAGGAAGATGAATGTAGGGAACAAATGAAAGAGGAGATTGTGAATAAAGCAGACAAAAATGAGACACAAAAGAGCTTAAATTGTGACAGAGTAAGGGCTGCAAAGGGAGAAAAAGGAAAGAGGATTGAAAAAGGGGAGGGTTGAAGAAAGTGAATGAAGAACCAGCACAGGGGAAGCCTGGTTCTGCAAAGCGCTATTCCCGCTCAGACAAACGAAGGAACCGCTACCGCACTTGCAGTACCAGCTCAGCTGGTAGCAACAACAGTGGTGAAGGGTCTGGCCTGACTGATAATGGATGTCGCCGGCGCCGACAGGATAGGACCAAGTTGAGGTCACGACTGAAGAAGCAAGTATCTATGTCCTCAACTGACTCCTTAGATGAGGACAGAATTGATGAGTCTGATGGGCCTAGGAGGAACACAGAAAGGAAAAAATATTTAGAAAGAAACTGTTCTGGCCATGGGGAGGGAGAGCAGAAAAGCAACGGTAAAGAAAATCGAGGTACTCTTCGTGTTACTTTTGATGCAGAAACCATGAACAAAGATTCCCCCACAGTGAGGCCAGCCAGAGAGGATATGGATAGGACAAAGCCTGATAAAGGCTTGAGCAGTGGGGGGAAAGGCTCTGAGAAGCAGGAGTCCAAAAACTTGAAACAAGAACTTCGGGGTCGTGGCCGTGGCATTCTGATTCTGCCTGCCCATACCACCCTATCTGTCAATTCATCTGGTTCTCCAGAGTCTACACCTTTGGGATCTCGGCTATTATTTGGATCTGGTAGTAAGGGATCTCGGAGTTGGGGCCGAGGAGGCACCACTCGACGATTGTGGGACCCAAACAATCCTGATCAGAAACCTGCTCTAAAGAGCCAGACACCCCAGCTACATTTCTTGGACACTGATGATGAAGTCAGCCCTACATCTTGGGGTGACTCACGCCAGGCCCAAGCATCTTACTATAAGTTTCAAAACTCTGACAACCCTTATTACTATCCCCGGACACCAGGCCCTGCCTCTCAGTATCCCTTTACAGGCTATAGCCCTCTACAGTACCCAGTGGGCCCTACAAATGGTGTGTACCCAGGGCCTTACTACCCAGGCTACCCGACTCCATCAGGACAGTATGTTTGTAGTCCTCTCCCTGCCAGCACCATGAGTCCTGAGGAGATGGAGCAGCACATGAGGAACATGCAGCAACAAGAACTACATAGGCTTCTCCGGGTGGCTGATAACCAGGAACTACAGCTCAGCAACCTTCTCTCCAGGGACCGCATCAGTCCTGAGGGCCTGGAAAAGATGGCTCAGCTTAGGTATGGTGTATTCCATCCTGGCTAGAGGGAAATGGGGATAAGCTGGGAGGTGTATAGACTTCTATGGCTGAGGAAAGTAGAAAACTTTTAGGTAAGGTACTGAGTGTTATCTCCCTTTCACATTGATTTTTTGTAAGGAAGGGACAATTGAAAAAAAAAAAAAAACAACAGAAAAATTTGTTTCTAGTCTTAGAAATTATGCTTCCCACTTTCTCTTTAAGAAAAAAAAATTATCCTTAATAGAACATGGAATCTGGAAATGGAAAAGGAAAGACTTTCCACAATGCCAAGAAATGAACAACATAAAACTTGTGGTGAAGATCTTACGTCAGCTGTTAAATTTAGGTTCAGGCATATGGGGGAAAAACTACTTTCCTAGACATAACTGTTTTTAAAATGACATTATACTATATAGAATGGAGGCTAGAATGAATATTATACCTGATGTCATTTTGGATTTCCTATTAAGAAAGGTATTTAATTTGCAAAAAGCTCAAATCTTGAGTCTAGCCTTTTCTGTGGTATATTTGGAGCTAGAAGTTTCATGTATTTTATTCCAGAGCTGAACTGCTGCAGCTATATGAGCGCTGTATTCTGTTAGATATTGAGTTCTCTGATAATCAGAATGTGGATCAGATCCTGTGGAAGAATGCTTTCTATCAGGTGATTGAGAAGTTCAGGCAGCTCCTCAAGGATCCGAATGTTGATAACCCAGAACAGATTCGGAACAGACTGTTGGAACTCTTGGATGAGGTAAACAATAATTTTTTTTGTACATAGGAAAGAAACTTCAGTATCCTCTAGTTGTGATGGATTTTTACCACATGAAATACTATATAGCAGAACATTGACAAAAAAATTGTATGCTCTTTTCTTGGTTTAGGCCTAGCTTACTCCTGTTGCTTCCTTGAGACCATAAGTTATAATTGGAGTTAGTTCTGAGCTTGGAAGCTTTCTGAAGATCTTAACCAGAGGTTGTGAGGATGGGAGGGTGGGGAGAAGAGTGTGTGTGTAGGTGTTCATATCTTTAAAATAATAGAGTGACTTATGCTATGAGTTTGTGATTTGCTTAGTTAGTGGCCACTAAATACTGTATATGCCCCCCTTTATATCAGATGGCTGAACATTAGTAGAACTGTGAAAAGGTAACTTGCCCAAGTTTCTGGTGGGTAGATTGGGTCAGAACAGGCTGATTCAGGTTCTTATTTTTTTAATTGCTTCTTTTTTTCTCTTTACAGGGTAGTGACTTCTTTGATAGTTTGCTTCAAAAGCTGCAGGTTACTTACAAGTTCAAACTGGAGGACTACATGGATGGTCTTGCCATTCGTAGCAAGCCATTACGCAAGACAGTAAGCCAGTTTCTTTATCTTAAATTTATTCATTTATTTAGTAAGCATTTATCTAGTGTTACGTGCTAAGCACTGTGCTGTTGTTAAGGTTACAAAAGTGAAAGATAAAGCCCATTGGGGTAACAAGGCAATTAAGTCGATTACTGTAATGTGATATATTCCTAGAAGTGGGACAAATGGGAGTTCCATTTTTTAATTTTTTGAGGAAACTTCATACTATTTTCCACAGTGTCTGCCCCAGTCTGGGTTCCTTTCTCTCCATATCCTTGCCAGCACTTGTTTGTTGATTTGTTCCGACAGGTGTGAGATGGTACATCATTGTCGTTTTGATTTGCATCTCTTGGATCATTAGTGATTTTGAGCATGTTTTCATGTCTCTTGGCCTTCTGTATGTCTCTTTTGAAAAGTACCTATTTAGATCCTTTGCTAATTTTTTGATTGGATTGTTTATCTTCCTTTTGTTAAGTTGTCTGAGTTCCCTGTAAATTTTGGAGATTAAACCCTTATTGGAGATAAAATTGGCACATATGTTTTCCCATGCAGTAGGCTTTCTTGTTGTTTTGTTGATGGTTTCTTTTGGTGTGCAGAAGATTTTTATTTTGATGTAGTCCCATTTGTTTACTTTCTCCTTAGTTTCCATTGTCCTAGGAGCTGTATTGGTGCTAAGACATATACCTGATATTTTGCTGCCTATGGATTCTTCTAAAATTTTTATGGTTTCCTATCTTATGTTTAAGTCCTTTATCCATTTTGAGTTTATTTTTGTGTATGGTGTAAGTTGGTGTTCTAGTTTCTTTCTTTCTTTTTTTTTTTTTTTTGCATGTATCCAATTTTCCTAGTACCATTTATTGAAGAGACTGTCTTGACTGCATTGTATGTTCTTGCCTTCTTTGTCAATTATTAATTGAGCATAGTGGCTTGGGTCGATTTCTGGATTCTCTGTTCTATTCTATTTGTCTATATGTCTGTTCTTGTGCCAGTACTAGGCAGTTTTGAGAACAGTGGCTTTGAAATATAGCTTAAAATCTGGTATTGTGATCTCTCAAACTTTGTTCTTTCTCAGGATCGCTGCAGCTATTTGGGATCTTTTTTTATTCAATACGAAATTTTGGAGAGTTTGTTCTAGGTCTGTGAAATATGCTGTTAGTATTTTAATGGGGATTGCATTGAATTTATAGATTGCTTTGGATTGTATGGACATTTTAATGATGTTGATTCTACCAATCCATGAACACGGTATATTCTTTCATTTGTTTATGTCTTCTATCTCTTTTTCAATTTCCTGTAGTTTTCTGAGTGCAGGTCTTTTACCTCCTTAGTTAAGTTTATTCCTAGGTATCTTAATTTTTGTGTTGTAATGGTAAATGGAATTTTTTGTTTGTTTCTCTTTGAGTTTATTATTGGTGTGTAAAAAAGCCATATATTTCTGGGTGTTAATTTTGTATCCTGCTACATTGCTGAATTAATTTATTAAGTCTAGTAATTTTTTGATGGAGTCTTAGGGTTTTCTATGTACAATATTATGTCATCTGTGAATAGTGACAGTTCTACTTCTTCTTTTCCAATTTGGATGCTTTTTATTCTTATTGTCTGATTGCTATTGCTAGTACTTCCAAAATATGTTGAACAGGAATGATGAAAGTGGACATCCCTGTCTTGTTCCCGTTCTTAAAGGAAATGGTTTTAGTTTTAGCCCATCGAGTATGATGTTGGCTATAGGTTTGTCAAATAAGGCTTTTATTAGGTTGAGGTATGACCCCTTTATTTCCATTTTGCTGAGAGTTTTTATCAAGAAACTATGTTGGGTTTTGTCAAATGTTTTTTTTCTGCATCAGTGATATGAGTATGTGATTTTTGTTTCTCAGTACGTTTATTGATTTGTGGATATTGTACCAACCTTGCATCCCTGGAATAAATCCCACTTGGTCATGGTGTATGATCTTTCTAATGTACTGCTGGATCCGATTTGCTAGAATTTTGCTGAGGATTTTATTTAGCATCAATGTTCAGCAGGGATATTGTCCTGTAATTCTCTTTCTTTGTAGTGTCTTTATCTGGTTTTGGGATTAGGGTAATTCTGGCTTCATAGAAAGAGCTTGGAAGTGTGCTTTTCTCTTAAATATTTTGTAATAGTCTGAGAAGGTTAGGTTTTAGTTCTTCTTTGAATGCTTGGTAAAACTCCCCTATGAAGCTGTCTGGACCAGGGCTTTTGTTTGTTGGAAGTTTTTAGATTACTGCTTCAACTTCATCAGTAGTTATCGGCCTATTCAGGATTTTTTATTCTTCCTGGTTGAGTTTTTGAAGATTGTATTTTTCTAGGAATATGTCCATTTTGTCTAGGTTGTCCAGTTGGAGTAGTATTTATTTATTTTTATAATCCTTTGTATATACAGTCTGTGGGTTTGGTTGTTACTTCACCTCTTTCATTTCTGATTTTGTTTATTTGGGTCCTCTTTGTTTCTTTGTGAGCCTTGCTAGAGGTTCATCAATCTTATTTATACTTCCAAAGAACTCTTGGTTTTATTGATCTTTTGTATTTTTTTGCGGGGGGGGGGTCTCTGTGTCATTTAGTTCAGCTTTGATCTTTCTTATTTTCTTCCTTCTGCTTACTCTGGGCTTTTCTTGTTGCTCTCTTTCTAATTCTTTTAAGTACTAGAGTTAGATAATTTATTACCATTTTTTGGTGTTTTTTTGAGATAGGCCTGTAGAGCTATGAACTTTCCTCTCAGGACTGCTTTCACTGTGTCCCATAGATTTTGGATTGTTATGTTTTCATTGTCATTTGTTCCCAGGGTGCTTTTTTAAAAATTTTATTTATTTATTTATTTTATTTTTATTTTTTTTCCAGGGTGCTTTTTATTTCTTCTTTGAATTCTTTGGTAACCCAGTCATTTTTTAATAGCTTGCTATTTAGCTTCCAAGTGTTCAATTTTTTAAAATTGTTTTTATTGTAGTCATAAGTACTATGATAATGGTATATATAGAGTGTTAAAGGTACATTTAAGGAAGTGGATCTGATTTTTATTTATTTTAAAGTTTTTAAAAAATTAAATATGTTGATTTCATAGACAGGAAGGAGGAAGGAGAGAGTGATAGAAGCATAAATGATGAGAGAGAATCGTTTATAGGCTGCCTCCTGCACACCCCTTACTGAGGATTGAGCCCACAAACCGGGCATGTGCCCTGACTAGAAAATGAACCATGACCTTTTGGTTCTTGGTTAGATGCTAAACCACTGAGCAACACCGGCTGGGCAGAAGTAGATCTGATTTAGATGGATAGGGACAAGGAAGGCTTTATAGAGAATGTCAAGTTGAGTTTTGAAACATGAGTGGCAGCAGAGGAGCAGTTCAGTACAGGGCACAGTGAGAGAATCAAGCCTTGTTGGAAAAGAATAAGAAGTTCAATATGTTGGTATTGATGTGGAGTTGGGCTGTAAAGGAGATAAAGCAAATGAAGTAGAAAGGGATAGATCATAAAATTTTACTGGAGAGTTTGGACTTTATTCTGAAAGTACTGAGGAAACATTGATTGATTTCTAACAAATGGATATCATAGATTTGTTTTTATAACCAGTCATTCTGGGAAATGGATTAGTTTGGGCTAGAGTGGGGAGGTAGGAGAGTGAGGTTGTGGCCTTGAATGAAGGTAGAGAGTTATTGGAGGCAGAAAAGAGGAAACAGATTAGAAGGACATAAGGAAAATAGACTTGGACTACTGGCTAATTTGGTGTGATTGTTGAGATTGGACACACGAGGAGTCTAGATCTCCTCTTAGTTTATGGCCTAGGAGAGTGGGTGGAAAGGAAAAGGGTAGTTCAGTTTTGGGTATGTTTAGGTGGAGGAGCTTGAAAATGAACAAATGAATATTCTGGTCAGCCTGGAGCTCAGGACAAAGAGCTGGGCTGGTAATATAGATGGAGGAGTTAAAAATATATAGTTGATAATTGAAGCAGAAGTTGGGAGACTGGAATAGCTTGATAGAGTGGGGTTATCAGATCTCAAGGTGGTGTTGGATAACATTGTCAAGTGCTATAGAATCATCAAATACTGAGATTACTAAAAAGTATTCATTGGATTGGATGATCTTATCACCCACCAGTTATTTTAATTGGAGAGGATGGAAGCCAGATTATAGTGAATGAGAAGTGGGGTAGGGTAGTATATATAATGAGAGAGTAATATAGACCTTTTTTTTTTTTTAAGAGTCTTAGTTATGAAGGCAAGGAGGGGAAATAGTATTTAAGAGAGAACATAGTCTCAAGAAGACTTTGTTTTTAAGCTTCGAGAGACTTAAGCATATTTATGTGTAGAGAAGAAAGGTCCAGGGGAAAAGGAAGAGGTTAAAGATTCATGAGAGAAAGGGGTGCGATTTATGGAGTAATGGCTTCTTCTTTCCTTTTTGCTCCTTCTGATGAATTACTATGTGTAAGCTCTATTACTAATCAGCAAATATTTATTGACTCCCTCCTACATGTCAGGTGCCATTCTAGGCACACACAATTCAATGTGAAAAAAGAAAGCCATGCTCCCAGCTTTTATTTTAATTAATTAATTTTTCATGCTCGAAGCTTTTAAAATTTAGTTTGATCAGGGGTGAGTGCAGATGTTGATTAGTTATTGCAGATGTAGTAACTTCTGCAAAGGGTTTTTTATGTGTGGGGGGTATACACTGTTAAAAGGGTTAGAGGATCATAGAGGAATGAGGAAGTCACAATTAAGCTCTGGCTGAAAACCTGAGACATTAGCTAGGTGAAGGGGTATGTGAAAATGCAATACCTACATAACAGTGGTCGGCAAAATGTGGCTCGCGAGCCACATGCGTCATGAGAGCTGCGGTTTGCCGCTCTGTTGACTAATGAGTTTGCTGATCACTGACTTACAACATTCTAGAGATAAGGAACAATATATATAAAGGTCCTGAAGTGGGAAAGAGCATGGTGTGTTAGCAGGACCGAGAAGTCTAGTTTGAAATGGCACAGAGAATAAAGGGGGTAATGGCACTGAATAAATGAGCAGAGGCTAGCTAGATCATCTAGAATTTCATTGTGAGGATAGTGGAAAGCCTTTGGCAGTTTTTTTCTTCCCCTCATTGAGATGGCAAAGTGGCTGTAGTATGGAAATATAATTAGTTTTCTTGGTGCTTAATCATTAAAATACCAAGGGTTTTTAGTGTTCATTCATAGAATATGTAGGATAGTCAGGACTCTGAAGGTGGATGACAGTGATATATAACTGCTGAGGCACATGTTTGAGTTATGTGTTAGGAGGCTGGTAGTTATTTAGCTAGTAAATGAGCCTTCCTGAGAGGTCATTATGTACTTGTCCTTGAAGCTTTGTCCTTTGTTCAGGGACATGGTGATTTCTTACATGTGGGGTGGAGTGGAGTTATATGTTATCAAGTGATGTTCCTCAGAGAGGTTTTTAGGTTGGGCACATGTCTTAGGATTGCTGAGTGTTTACTCTGTTGTAATATATATATATATACATACACACATATCTATCTATCTATCTATCTATCTAATTTACCTATCATCTATCTATCTATCATCTATCTATCTATCAATCGTCTATCTATCATCTATCTATCTATCTATCTATCTATCTATCTATCTATCTAAAAGATTAAGCGACTGAACAACTGGTCAACCAGTCACTATTATGGGCACTGACCACCAGAGGGCAGACGCTCAATGCAGGAGTTGCCCCCTGGTGATCAGTGTGCACCCATAGCCAGTCTCTCATGGTCCCTCCACTCAGCCTGCCAACCTACGCAGCCCTGATTGCCAGCCAGGCTGAGGGACCCCACCCATGCATGAATTTGTGCACTGGGCCTCTAGTCCTATATATAAAAGACTAATATGCAAATCGATCAAACAGCAGAACAACCACCAATGCAGGAGCTGCCCTCTGATGGTCAGTGCACTTCAACAGGGGGAGCTCTGTTCAGCTAGAAGCTGGGCTCATGGCTGGGCAAATGCAGCGGCAGTGGCAAGGGCTCTTGGACTGCAAGAGGCCACATTCCCAGCTGAGGGATTCCCCCTGAGTGCATGAATTTTGTACACTGGGCCTCTAGTGTGTGTGTGTGTGTGTGTGTGTGTGTGTGTGTGTGTATATATATATATATATATATATAACTACACAGTCCTGGCACATTTGGTAAAGGGTAACTTACTGTTTTAGGGAACTGTTATTTTGCAAGGGGGATGTAATGCAGTAACACAATGTGGTAATATTAACAGTTTGAGGAGAGAGAACAGTAAGTAATTGTCTTAATATTTGTATATGACTTTACTTATTGATTTGAGAGAGAGGAATAAACATCAAAAAATAATTTTATTGATAATATTTTATTGATTTTTTTTACAGAGAGGAAGGGAGAGGGATAGAAAGTCAGAAACATCAATGAGAGAGAAACATTGATTAGCTGCCTCTTGCACACCCCCTACTTGGGATGTGTCCGCAGCCAAGGTACATGCCCTTGACCGGAATGAAACCTGGAACCCTTCAGCCTGGAGGCTGACGCTGTACCCACTGAGCCAAACTGGTTTTGGCTAAAAAAACGTTTTTATTGATTTCAGAGAGGAAGGAGGAGGGAGAGATTCAAACAAAAATAATGAGGATCATTGATTGCCTGCCTTGTGAACACCCCCTACTAGGGATCGAGGCATGTGCCCTGACCAGTAATCAAACGGGTTAAACCTCAATTTTTATTTTTCCACTTATTTATGCATTCATAGGTTGATTTTTGTATGTGCCCTGACTGGGGATTGAACCCACATCCTTGGCATATCAGGATGGCACTCTAACCAACTAAGCTATCCAGGTAAAGTCTATATATCACATTAAAATTTGTGAAGTATTTTGTATTTATTTTCTTCATTTACCCTATGGAATAGGTGCTTTTTACATTCAAGTGAAGAAACCGAGTCCCAAAGACCTGCTTAAGATCATACAAGTATTACACGAAGAGTCAGATCTCTGACTCTTAGTTTCAGAATATTTTCTTTCATTTACCTGGGACTTGAAATAAGAATGAGGCCCTCTCGCCAAAACCGGTTTGGCTCAGTGTATAGAGCTTCGGCCTGCGGACTGAGGGGTCCCAGATTTGATTCAAATCAAGGGCATGTACCTTGGCTGCGGGCACATCCCCAGTAGGGGGTGTGCAGGAGGCAGCTGATAGATGTTTCTCTCTCATTGATGTTTCTGACTTTCTATCCCTCTCCCTTCCTTTCTGTAAAAAAATCAATAAAATATATTTAAAAAAAAAAAAAAAAAAAAGAATGAGGCCCTCTTGCCCTGGCTAGGTGGCTTAGTTTATTGGAACATCATCCCATACACCAGAAAGTTGTGGACTTGATTCCCAGGCAGGGCACATACCTAGGTTTCTGGTTTGATCTCTAGTCGGGGTGCATATGGGAGGCAGTCAATCACTGTTTTTCTCTCATATTGATGTGCTTGCCTCCCTCTGCCTCACCCTTCTCCCTTCTCCCTTCTCTTCTGTCTAAAATCAGTAAAAACATATCCTTGGGTGAGGATAAAAAAAAAAAATGGCCCCTCTCCCGTCTGCCACTCTTTTTCAGTGAATTTTTTATCACACTATTGGCTCTTTTCTTTTTGCTAGTCAAGGTTAGACTTGAAAACTTTTTACTTTCTTGAGGACTACTAGTGCCTTGATGCTGCTCTGTCATTTTGGCCCTGTCCTTGTCCTTCGGGGTTGAAGTTAAGAGTTTCTTGGGTATGCTATTAACTGATTATTTTTCCTGAAGGTAAAATATGCCTTGATCAGTGCCCAGCGCTGTATGATTTGTCAAGGAGATATTGCTAGGTATCGGGAGCAAGCCAATGACACAGCAAACTATGGGAAAGCACGCAGGTACGTTTGCCTCTTGTTCATTTGCTTCTCTCTGTGCGTTTTAGGCTAAGCCGTATTAAGAGCAGTGGGTCACCTGAGCTTTATGGATGTCCTACAGATGTCCTTATTGGTCTTTTTAGTCATGCTTTACCACTTCAGGGTTATATCTAACAATCCAGCTTATGTCTTAAGTAGTAAGGACTATTATGTGATGAATTGGGAAAGGGTTGATATGGGACTAGCATTTTTAAAACTGTTTTTTTCATTCCAGTTGGTACCTGAAGGCCCAGCACATTGCTCCCAAGAATGGGCGCCCCTATAACCAGCTGGCTCTGCTGGCAGTGTATACGGTAAGAAATCTTGTGGAGAGGGGAAGAATTTTGCAGGCAGTATCTTAGAAATATGGATTTTGACAGTATCAGCTCCTAGAGCTAGATTTCAGCTATTCAGCTAGAATGCAAAGTATATTCCCTTATGTCTTCTATCTTCAAGCTCCTTTTGTTACTGTTAACTTTCAGAGTTAAGTTGTCAGGGATCCCTCACTTCAGTGGAATCTATATTTCATCCCCTTTCACTACAATTAAGTTCCTTGGGGAATGCTCATGCTCCAGCCAAACCATTCTGGTTTTGACCAAGGCTTCTGCTCTGAATCTTGTCTTGTTTCCCTTCCCTATGTCGTTGAACTAGGTTACTTATTTCTGGAAGGAAAATAAAGCTTCATTTCCCTTTCCTTCTTAAAGTCCTCAACTAGTCCCAAGTACTCAGATTCTTGTTTCCTTTCTTTAGTTCATTCCCTTATTCCTCTTAGCTTTTCACCTAAGGAGTCTCCTTAGCAGAAACACTGTAAATGCCAAATCATATCTCTCTGGGTTTTACCAAACTCCTCTAAATGTGGCTCTAACAGAGAACCTTGGTATCTGACAGCTCTTAGTGAGGAAGCTGAAGGAAGGAGAAAGGGTGGGGACCAATGGTAGGTACCAAAGATTCAAGTATAAGAAGCAGCTAACAAGATCATTATCAGGGAGAATTTTCTTTTTTTCTTTTTTAAAAATATATTTTATTGAATTTTCACAGAGAGGAAGGGAGAGGGATAGAAAGTCCGAAACATCGATCAGCTGCCTCTTGCACATCTCCAACTGGGGATGTGCCCACAGCCAAGGTACATGCCCTTGACTGGAATCGAACCTGGGACCTTTCAGTCTGTAGGCCAACGCTCTATCCACTGAGCCAAACCGGTTCGGCAGGGAGAATTTTCTTAATGCTGTAAAATTCATTGCTCAAATAATGTTTGAGTCAGTAATTTTTATTCCCCTTTATTTCACAAAAGATTCAAAGAAATACCTAATAATTATGGATTGAAATTAATGGTTAAGTTATGTGGTTTAGCCAAATCCAGTTTGGCTCAGTGGATAGAGCATTGGCCAGCGGACTGAAGGGTCCCTGGTTTGATTCTGGTCGGGGACATGTGCCTTGGCTGCAGGCGCATCCACAGTGGGGAGGTGTGCAGGAGGTGGCTGATTGGTGTTTCTTTCTCATCAATGTTTCTGACTTTCTATCTCTCTCCCTTCTTCTCTGTGAAAAATCAATAAAATATATATTTTTAAAAAGTAACGTGGTTTACTGATAACACTTCCTTCAAAATAGATTGAATCTTTCTCCACTTTTTACCTCTGTCCTGTTCTCTTTGTTGTTTTTGTTTGTTTTTTCTTTCAGCAGGGCTTTTATGGGGAGGCTTGAACACAGTCCAGGGAACTCTGTCTTCATTTAAGTGAGGTCATTTCCAGGTAATGGTGGAAAGTTTAAAGATAGATACTTCTTTGGAAGTGTTACTGGTGGTGAAATTGGACCTTGGTTCTTAGAGATCAGCAAAGAAAGATTTCAGAGCTAAGACCTCAAATTATGAGAAAGTTTATTTAGAAAGTTTCAGAGGTAGTAGAACTGAGCTAGCTAGGCTGGGTAGGTTCAGGGTATAAGTTACAGAAGCAAAAGAAAGGCCCTTGAGCTTAGGAGATGGCAAGGCAAAGGTAACCCCCCCACCCTCCAGGACAAAGAGGGGCACAGGCATCTCCCAAGATGAGAGCATGTCCTTTCTCTTTGTGATCTGTATTTCTTCACACCCCTTTGTGGCTTTATTTTTCTCCTTTCTCATCCATCTTCTGTTTTTCCTTCTTTCTCATTTCTTGTCTCCTTTTCTAGTTTTTCTTCTTTGTAATTATTGAATGAATTGCTATGTTTCTTCTTAATTAGGAAATACAATCTTTCCTCAATGGCTTTAAAAATTGCAATAAAATTAATATAACAATATAATATTAATATAATAATATAATAATTTACAGGTATCTTATCTAATAAAAGAGTAATATGCAAATTGACTGTCACTCCAACACAAAAGCCAAACCGGTTTTGGCTAAACCACATTACTTAATCATTAATTTCAATCCATAACTGTTAGGTATTTCTGTGAATCTTTTGTGAAAAAAAGGGGAATAAAAATTGCTGACTCAAACATTATTTGGGCAATGAATTTTACAGCATTAAGAAAACTTTCCCTGATAATGATCTCGTTAGCAGCCCCCATGTGGTCAAAGATGGCTGCCCCCATTGGATACAAGATGGCTATTAGGGGAGGGTTGTTGGGAGGGATCAAGCCATCATAAGAGGGCAGTTGTGGGCGACCAGGCCAGCAGGGGAGGGCATTTGGGAGGGACCAGGTCTGCAAGGGAGGGTAGTTGGGGTGATCAAGCCTGCAGGGGAGGGCAGGTAGGGGTGTCCAGGCTGGCAGAGGAGGGACTCTGGGGGCGACTGGGCCTGCAGGGGAGGGCAGTTAGGGGTAATCAGGTTGGCAGGAGAGCAGTTAGGCATCAATCATGCTGGCAGGCAGAAGCGATTAGGGGAATCAGAGAGGTAGGCAGGCAAGCAGCTGGGAGTCAGCAGTCCTGGATTGTGAGAGGGATGTCCGACTGCCCATTTATTGAGCAAAAAGTTCAGAGTTCCCATAAATGCGTGTCAGACCCCCTTGAGGTGTCCCAGATTGGAGAGGGTGCAGGCTGTGCTGAGGGACACACATCCCCATGCATGAATTTTGTGCACCGGGTCTCCAGTATGTAAATAATTATTTGCCAATCTAGTGGCAGTTAGTACATTAAGAGCATTGTGCAACCACCAACTCTGTCTAGTTCCAAAATATTTTCATCATTACCATAAAAGAAAACCCCATATCCATTCCTCTCCATGCCTCCCAAGCACCAGCCTCTGGCAACAAATAGTCTGCTTTCTGTCCTGGATTTTTTATGTAAGTGGAATCATACAATACATGACCTTTTATATCTGGCTTCTTTCATTTATCATCAAGTTTTTGACCATGTTGTAACATGTATCAATACTTAATTTTAATGGATGAATAGTATCCATTGTATGGATATAACACTTTTATTCGTTCAATGCTTTAATTCATTCATCAGTTGGACATTTCAGTTGTCTCCACCTTTTAGCTATTGTAAACAGTGTTTTTTGTGAAGTGTTTCTTTGAATATCTGGGTTTTTTTTGGTCTATACCTAGGAATGGAATTGCTGGGTCATATGGTAATTCTATGTTTAACTTTTTTATAGCAGCTGTACCTTTTTACATTCTCACCAGCAGTGTACCAGGGTTCTGATTTCTCTACAATCTTGCCAACAGTTGTTATTTTTCTTTTCTTTTCTTTTCTTTTCTTTTCTTTTCTTTTCTTTTCTTTTCTTTTCTTTTCTTGAATATGACCAACTTGTTGGGTGTGAAGTACTATCTTTTTTTTTTTTTTAATTGATTTCAAAGAGAAAGATAGAAATATCAGTGATGAGAGAGAATCATCAATCGGCTACCTCCTGCACACCCTCCAGGAACCTAACCATGACCACCAGGTTCCATAGGTCGACGCTCAACCACTGAGCCGTGCTGGCTGGGCCGTGTGAAGTAATATCTTATTGTGACTTTTCCCTTCCCCAACTTGCGGATTTTTTTTTCTTCAATAGCTTTTATTTTTTTTTCTTTTGGTCAGTTTAACTTTATAGAAAAATAGAGTAAAACATACAGAGTTCCCATATACCCTCTCAACTTTATCCTCTCCCTCAATTTGCCCTATTATTAACATCTTACATTAGTGTACTATATTTATTATAATTGACTAGAAGTCCAATGCATGAAATTCATGCACGGAGTGTGTGTGTGCATGGGGCGGGGGGGAGTGTCCCGCATCCCAACCTGTACCCTCTCCAATCTGGGACCTCTCGAGGGATATCTGACTGCCTGTTTAGGCCCGATCCCGGTAGGATTGGGCCTAAATGGGCAGTCAAACATCCTTCTCACAATCCAGGACTATTGGCTCCCAACTGCTCAGCTGCCTGCCTTCCTGATTGCCCCTAACCACTCCCCTACCAGCCTGATTAATGCCTAATTACTCCCCTGCCAGCCTGTTTCCCCCTAACTGCCCTCCCCTTCAGGCTGGGGTCCCTCCCAACTTCCCTCCTCTGTCTGCTTGGTCACCCCTAACTGCCCTCCAGTGCAGGCTTGATTGCCCCTAACTGCCCTCCTTTGCAGGCCTGGAACCTCCCAATGGCCCTCCCCTGCTGGCCATCTTGTGTCCACATGGAGGCTGGATCTTTGACCACATGGGGGGCAGCTCTCTTGTGTGTTGGAGTGATGGCCAATCTGCATATTACTCTTTTATTAGATAGGATAGAGGCCTGGTACATGGATGGACACCAGCTGGTTTGCCCTGAAGGGTGTCCTGGATTGGGGTGGGGGTTCCCTTGGGCATTGGGTGGCTTGGGCGAGGGGCCTGGGGTGGTTTGCAGGCTGGCCATGCCCCCTGGCAACCCAAGAGGAGGCCTTGGTATCTGGGATTTATTTTTCTTCTACAATTGAAACTTTGTAGCCTAGAGCGGAGCCGAGCCTGCTCGCTCAGTGGCTGTAGCCATTTCTGTTGGGTTTTATTTACCTTCTATAATTGAAACTTTGTAGCCTTAAGAGGAGGCCTGGGCCAGCCAGGGCAGGTGGAAAGTTTGGCTTCCTCCATCTTTGGGTGCAACTCAAGCCTCCTCCTCTCTCCAGCTCTGTGGCTGCCATCATTATCCTATCTAATAAAAGAGTAACATGCAAATTGACCATACCTCCACTATGCTACCAGCCAATCGGGGCAGGGGCGGGGCATGGCCAGCACACAGGGGGCGAGGCCGGCAGGGGCATGGCCACAGTGCAGTGAAAGCAACCACCATGCTATAAGTGCTGCCCACACGGTACTTAAGGGCCGGCCCTCCTTACACTTATGGTGCCTGAATCACATGCAAATGAGCACCCGGGGTCCCTGCATGCCCCCGAGCCCAGCAACCATGATGGGAGTGGGGGGAGGGCTGCTGCCGGTCTTTGGGGTGTGCAGAGACCCCGGTGGCCACCACTGGGTGGAGAAAATTCACAGTGCTCTTGGTTCGTGCAGGGTATCGGGAGCACCAGGAATTCTGGGAAATGTAGTTTTGAGCTCTGTGGTGAACATGTTGGGGCTATGACCTGGGTTTAGGCGAAACTTCAATTAAAGCTGTGAACTCTCTGTAGGAGAGAGTTTGAAGTACTGAGCGCGGAACACGGAAGTGGCCGGGGGGCAGTGGTGGCGGCGCCCCGTGGTCCCCTAGCCGCTTGAGCGTGGAAGCCGGTGGGGGGAGTGGCAGCACGGGAGCGCTGCGCGGCCCCCCCGGCTGCTTGAGTGTGGAAGCGGAAGCAGCAGGGGTGGGGGAAAGGGGAGGGGCGGCGGTGGCTTAGTTCACAGCTTTAATTGACGTTTCGCCTAAACCCAGGTTTCAACCCCAACATGTTCACCACAGAGCTCAGATTATTGGTCATTTCAGTGAAAATGGGACAGAAAAACTCACTCAGGAACAACAGCTCCCTGAATCTAGTTCACTCATATCCTGTCTCACCCAGAAAATTACCGTCAGACACATCACAGGATCAAAGCCTTTGCGTCCAGGAAAAGCTTAAAAGGACACAGACTTTTCCGTTTGCTCTGCTCTTCCCTCCACAGGATTATCTTCTGAAATCCCCAAGCGTCTATCCCTGACACAGCTTTCTCACATACCACGCTGCCCACCCTCCCATCTATCCCCATCCATTTTAAAGCACCTGGCAAACACAAGAAGGAGAAACAAAGGGCAAATGCCAGTCTGTGGCCTCTGTCTGGACTTAGTCAAGCTTGATATCTGTGGAATGGTGTGTGGAAGTTTCCATGGCAACAAGACTTCAAGGCAGGCAGGGGAGTCGCATATTCTTTCTCCTAAGGTACCAGAAACACGGAGGCCACCCAAGGGATGCTGAAGGGGGACACAGCGAGTTCAGAGTTCTCTGGTGATTGCAAGGACCTAGGTCCTCATTGCCTTCTCCCCCACCCTCTGCTGCTTCTTGAAATAATCGATCATCCCTCTTTTGGGGGAAAGGAAGGGACACATTAAAGAAGTCTTCTCTGAAGGGATGCTTATGAAAAAAAATGTAGAAAGGACTACAAGAGAAGAGTGTCTTCTTTAGGAGACAAAGCAGCTCTATTAGGCAACAGGTTTGGGAGCCCTGACAGCCTGAGCCCACCCTGGCTACCTACAGGGGTGCTTGCACTTCCACCAAGCTTCTCTGCTTTATATTGCAACATGGTCTTTTTGGTGAATCCAATCCGTAATGAAAAACTCCTGAACTACACTGTGTTTCACAGATGGTTTTTTAAAATTGTCCAACTGATGGCTCACCCCCAGCTTTAGGCCTTGGGCAGGCTGGGGGTGAGCCATCAGTTGGACATCCCCTAAGGGCTCCCAGTATGTGAGAGGGGACTGGTTGGGCTGAGGGACCACCCACCTCCAGTACACGAATTTCATGCACCGGGCCACTAGTCTTCTATAATTGAAACTTTGTGGCATTGAGTGGAGGCCTGAACCGGCAAGGGCAGGTGGAAAGCTTGGCTTCCTTAATTGCTGGGGAAACCCTATCCTCCCTCCTGCTTTCTGTGGCTGGCAGCCATCTTGGTTGTTTTTATTTGCACATTTGCTCCTGATTGGCTGGTGGGTGTGGCTTGTGGGTATAGTGGAGGTATGGTCAATTTACATATTACTCTTTAAAAAATATATATATTTTATTGATTTTTTACAGAGAGGAAGGGAAAGGGATAGAAAGTCAGAAACATCGATGAGAGAGAAACATCGATCAGCTGCTTCTTGCACACTCCCATGGGATTGTGCCCACAGCCAAGGTACATGCCCTTGACCAGAATCAAACCTGGAACCTTCCAGTCCACAGGCTGACGCTCTATCCACTTAGCCAAACCGGTTTGACTGCATATTACTCTTTTATTAGATGGGAAGGATGAGCCAGTATTGATACATTATTATTAGCTAAAGTCTATATTTTATATTAAGGTTCACTTTACTGTACTTTCTATGGGTCTGAACAAATAAATGTATAGTGACATGTATCTGCCGTTATAGTATCATACAGAATAGTTTCATTGCCCTGAAATAGTCCATGCTTCACTCTCCATCTGTTGTCCCTTTGCATTCCTTGAATCTCTCTGACAATCACTGATATTTTATTGTCTCTATAGTTTTGCCTTTTCCAGAATGCCACATAATTGGAACCATACAGGATATAATATTTTCAGATTGGCTTTAGGTTTATTTTCATGGCTTGATAGTTATTATTTATTTATTTATTTATTTATTTATTTATTTATTTATTTATTTATTTAAGAAAGAGAGTAGAGGGGGAGGAAGGTGGGGGGAAAGACAGAGAAAACATTAATATGACAGACACATCGGTAGGTTACCTCCCACATGCAACCCGAGTGGGGACGGGGATCAAACCTACAACATAGGTCTGTGCACTTGTCTGGGAATGGGACCATGGCCTTTTGGTGTATGGTCTGAAGCTCTAGCCATTGAGCCACTGACCAGGGCCATCGTACCCATTTTTTAAGTGTATAATAATGTTAAGTAGACTCACATTATTGTTCAAATGATCTTCAGAACTCTCCTCATCTTATAAAACTGGAACTCTATACCCATGAAACAGCTACTCCCCACTCTCCTCTTCTTTCAGCCACTGGCAGCTACTCTTCTACATTCTATTTCTATGAATTTGCCCACTCTCGGTACCTTATATAGGTGGAATCATATGGTATTTGTCTTTTTGTGACTGATTTATTTCACTTAGCATTATATCTTCAAGGTTTATTCATGTTATAGCTGTATTAAAACTTCTTCCTTAAGGGCAAGTAGTATTCAATTGTATGTATATACTACATTTTGTTTATCCATTCATCTCTCAGTGGACACTTCAACCTTTTGGGCATTATGAATAATGCTGCTATGAACATGAGTGTATATAAATACTTATTCAAGATTCTGCTTTCAATTCTTTTAGGTATATACTCAGAATTGGAATTTCTAGGTCATATGATAATTCTTTTTAGTATTTGAGCAGAGTTCCCATTTTCTCATTTCTAAAATGGGAATAGTAATATGTGGCAGGATCCTTAGGTTTTGAGATAATATCTATGAAGTGCTGATCACTTTCCTCATATTTGGTTATGCTTAGTCAATATTGCCATTATTAATAATTTTTAAAAACAATAAATTATTAGGTGAGTTAAACATTTTTTATTTAAAAACAAAGTATAATTGACTTTTATATTTTATGAGCTCTTTATTTTTTCCTTCCCTTATGAGTACTTGACTCTTAGAGTACCTCTGCATATAAGGTATTATGCAAGAAGAGGTCTTTCTGATGTAATTGCCATGGCTTCTTCCATGGATAACATTCTCATTTTTTTAGAGGAATTCCTCTTGGGGCACAGCATGGGTGAGATATTACGGTTTCTTAGGTCAGCTGATTTAGGCTGGACTCAGAAACTTGGTTGACTCAGTGTCTCTAACCTCTTTCCACAGAGGAGGAAGCTTGATGCTGTGTATTACTATATGCGCAGTTTAGCTGCCAGCAACCCTATCCTGACTGCCAAGGAGAGTCTCATGAGCTTGTTTGAAGAGACCAAACGAAAGGTGAGTGGGGATGCAGGCAGAATCATTCCTTCCTAGGAGAATGTGTTTCTCTTAGTGTCTGCGTTCTTAAGGGAATACTAAAAATGTGCTCAAGGGGGCTGTGCAGAACCAAACTCATCTTTAGGAGAACTCTCTGGGGCCCTTGAATGTGCATGTTCCATAGCATCTAGTTTCTAGAACCAGTAACTTTTATGTGACAGAGTAGATGGTACTCTGCCCTCCTCCCTCCTTTTTTAAAACTGGTTTTTTGGAACTATGGCAAAATTTTTACTTTTTATAGTTCTTGGTTGACATACTCAGATGAAGTGAGCACTTTATTAACTGAATCCCCAAAGAGTCTGAGCTTGTATGTTTGTATGTTGTATAGGCAGAACAGATGGAAAAAAAGCAACATGAGGAATTGGAACTGAACACTGATCAGTGGCGGAAAGGAAAGAAGTCTACTTTCCGGCATGTTGGAGATGACACTACTCGCCTGGAGATATGGATTCATCCATCCAATCCCCGGTCCTCTCAGGGCACTGAATCTGGGAAGGATTCTGAGCAGGAGAATGGGCTGGGCAGCCTGAGCCCCAGTGATGTAAGTTCCTGGAGTGATATAATCAGCAAGATGAGCTAACTAAGTGTGGGTGTCCTGGTACACACAACTATGAGGCACTGCATGGTCACCACACTTCCTTTATCTCTATTATGCGCTTCCCTCTTTCACCACTATGTGGTACTATAGAATTTAGTAAAAGTAATTATGTAAATGAATATTTACTTAGTATAGGATAAGAATTTTTTGCTGCTCTGGATTTGAGCCATCATTATGATGCTTTAGGATTATGTGCAGGATTTTGCTGAAGTAAGGGAGAGAGGGCATAGTAGTTCATTGTGCCTTGAGAATAAAATTCATAGTAAAGTGAGTTGTGGGCTTGATCCCTAATAGGGGGTGGTGTGCAAAAGACAGCTGATGGATGTTGTTTCTCTCTCATCAGTGTTTCTATTTCTCTATCCCTCTCCCTCTCTCTAAAAATCAATTTTAAAAACTTCAAAAAAATAAAATAAAAGTAGCACCTGAGGTTCTGGCTTAGAAACTGGGTGGATGATGGTTCATTCTCTGAGACAGGGAATAAAGTTGGTTTTAGTGGAGTTGGTTTTAGGAGAAAGAGCCTAAGTTTAGTTTTGGACATATTGGAATTTCTGTGGGACATCAAAGTAGAGTTTAGAGGCCAACAGATGTCTGAAGCTGAGGAGAGTGTAGATCAGAGATAAAGGTATTTGAAAGTATCTTTTTTTTTCAAAAAAGTTTTTTCAATCCCAGAGAGAGGACGGGAGAAGGAGAGAGACAGAAACATCAATGATGAGAATCATAAATCAGCTGCCTATTGTACACCACCCACTGGGTTTAAGTCTGCAATCAGGAATCAAACTGTGACCTCCTGGTTCATAAGTTGACACCCAACTACTGAGCCATGCTGGTCAGGCAAAGGTATCTTTCTATAGATAGAGTTGATTCAGTTGCTTGAGGAGAAAACAATGATAAATAGGTTAAAGATCCAAGAAAGAAAGGAAATAGATGGCAGGGAGAGGTCCTTGCAGAAGATGGGAAGGAAGTAGGGTTCAGAGCACAAGTGAAGGGTTTAACCTGAAAGAGGGTGAGAGATTCCTCCCTGGCAGGCATATATCCCCTGAGGGGTCCCTGACTGCGAGAGGGCGCAGGCCAGACTGAAGGAACCTCTTCCCACCTCCCCCCCCAAGGTACATGCCCTTGATTGGAATCAAACCTGGGACCCTTGAGTCTGCAGTCCACTGAGCCAAACCTGTTAGGGCTAAATAAATCTTAATTGAATATATAAATAAGGGGAAGAACAGTGAGGGATGAAGCTGGAGAAGGTAGGAGGGGCCAGATCCTTCATAAATATTGAGAACTTTGCATTCAAGTATTGTGAATTTTAAACAGGGGAATGATATAATCAGATGGAGTAGAGTCAGTGTTCTGGGTCCAGTGCTTAATGAGACTAAAGGTCATAAGTACTCTTTCAGTACTTCTAGTATTGGAAATGTTTGTTTTTTAAAAGGAATTTTTAAAATTTGAGAAGTAACCCCAATTCATTATATCTAAATCAGACAAAAATATACTAGAAGTTTAAAGTGGCAGTCTCTCATATTCTTGCTTTCAGAGATAGCACTATTAACTGTTTGCAGGAGGTTCTTCCAGACCTTTTTGTAAACATTGATTAGTATGCATACATATCTGTAGACACATGAGATATATGTTTTTTAATAAAATGGGATTATACTATATATACTAATCTATAGTTTGCTTTTTTAAATTACCAATTGGACTTACAGTCAGTTCTGCAATGTAACACATACATTTCTAAAAATCATTGCACTATACAAAATCACACAATAAAAACCACAGAGCTCATGAGAAAAATGGGGTTAGGGAAACGACACTCAAGAATTTCTTCAGTGACATTAAAAAAAAGATATGAATCTAATAAAGCAGTTGTACAATTTTGTACGTTTATTGGTTAAGAAATAATGTAAATACTACCTTGGAAAAGATAGGAAGTATGCCTATAGAAGTGGGCTTCAGAAGGATTGCAACTTCTGAGTTACTGTGAAAAGGAGAAAGGAGGGTTATCTGATATTAGATGGGCAGGTGTAACACCAGATGTGGATAGGTGTGGCTCATATCATGAATTCATGTGGTGAACTGCGATAGCTGTTTATGTATTCTTATGCAGTTTAGTTCAGTTGGGTGTAGTTTTCTGTGTTTATCTTGTGTTTACCATGAACAACATCAGACATAAGGAAATATAAAATTTGTGTTATGTTCATATTGTTCCCTAATATGTTGATCACAGTGGCAGAGAATTCACATTTTCAAAACCAGCAGGATAGCAGATACTGACTATATTTCCACTGTCTAATATCTTTTCTTAGTATTTTCTTAATATGGTTACATGATATTCCATTATGAAGATGTATATCACTTATTTAACTCATGTGTAATTTAAATATACGCTTTTCATTGTTCATTTTAGTTGTCCTTTTTGGATGATTAGCTTTAATAGGAATTGTTCCTTTCACAACTAAAATTCAGATCTTTGAATAAGGAACAGAAAGTTTGGCTTCAGATGGATGTTAGTAATGATAGTAAAGTCCAACTAGTGTGTTCTCTCTCTGCCAAGCACAGGCTTTGGATCTCTCTCTGAAAAATTTATTTAATTTTTAATAAACTTTCATTGTTCAGATTATTATAATTGTTCCTCCTTTTTCCCCCCATAGCTTCCCTCCACCCAGTTCTCACCCTAACCTCTGCCAGTACCTTTCCGCCATTGTGCTCATGCATAGGTGTACAATTTTTGTCCAGTCTCTTCCTGCACCCCCCATACCCCTTTTCCCCCGAGAATTGTCAGTCCACTCCCTTTCTATGCCTGATTCTATTATATTCACCAGTTTATTCTGTTCATCAGATTTTTAATTCACTTGATTTTTAGATTCACTTTAGCTTTTTCTTATCTGTGAAGCTCTTTATCTGACCTTCAATTCTGAACGATAGCTTTGTTGGGTAGAGTAATCTTGGTTGTAGGTTCTTGGTATTCATCACTTTGAATTATTTCTTGCCACTCCCGTCTAGCCTGCATAGTTTCTGTTGAGAAATCAGCTGACAATCATATGGGTGCTCCCCTGTAGGTAATTAACTGTTTTTCTCTTGCTGCTTTTAATATTCTCTCTTTGTCTTTTGCTCTTGCCATTTTAATTATGATGTGTCTTGGTGTGGTCCTCTTTGGATTCCTTTCTTCTTTGGACTTTTGTGTGCTTCCTGGACTGTCTATTTCTTTCACCAAGTGGGGGAAGTTTTCAGTCATTATTTCTTTAAATAGGTTTTCAGTATATTGCTCTCTCTCTTCTTCTGGCACCCCCATAATTCTGATGTTGGTACACTTGAAGTTGTCCCTGAGGCTTCTTACACTTTCTGGATTCTTTATTCTTTTTGCTTTCCCGATTGAGTATATTTTGCTTCTTTGTATTTCAAGTCTTTGACTTGATTCTTTTAAAAAAATATATTTTATTGATTTTTTTACAGAGAGGAAGGGAGAGGGTCAGAGAGAAACATCGATCAGCTGCCTTCTGCACGCCCCCTACTGGGGATGTGCTCGCAACCAAGGTACATGCCCTTGACCAGAATCAAACCCAGGACCCTTCAGTCTGCAGTCTGACACTCTATTCACTGAGCCAAATAGGTTTTGCCTTGACCTGACTCTTGCGTTCCTCTAGTCTGCTGTTGGGTCTCTGTATAATATTTTTTATTTCAGTCAGTGTATGTTTAATTTCTATTTGGTCCTTTTTCATATCCTTGAGGGTCTCGCTAAATTTGTCGGCCTTTTCTAAGAATCTCTTGAAAAACCTTATAACCATGGTTTTGAACTCTATCTCCTGTTTTTTGTTTTCCTCCATTTCTTTCGTTTGTGATCTGTTTCTTTGCCTTCACATTTTTGCTGCTTCCCTGAGTTGGTAGGGTGGCTTTGTGTGCTTGGTGTCCTTGTGGCTCAGTGGCTCAGCCTCCCCAGTTACCTGAGGTGGACACTCTTGGTGCATCCCTTTGTGGACTGTGTGTACAGCCTTGTTGTGGTTAAGTCTTAATTATTGTTGGTATTATTGGGAGGAATTGACCTCCAGGCCAATTGGCTGTGAGGATCAGCTGTATCTATGCTGGGAAAGCTTCTGTGTTGGAGGCACCCTTATGGGACAAGACTTGCAAAATTGCAAAAGCCTCTGTGCTCATCTTGGATAGGGCGGAGTCTCTGGGCTGAGCAGACAGCTTTGGCTTTCCATCAGCCCTGCCCTAAGAGGCCCCTGGGTCTCAGTGTCCCTCGGTAGTCACTGCAAGCACCTCTGAGCGAGAGCCACCCTTGAGTTTCACCCACTGCCAGACAGTCCAGTTTCTCCCCCAATGAATCTGGTATTTCAAATTCTTGCCGGGAACTGGAGTTCAGCGCAATCGGGCTTTTGTCTCCTTCCTGCTAGAGGGAGCCAGCAGCACACTCAACATTAGTCCTCTCTGCGCACACTTGCGCGCGTGCCTCCAGACCTCTGTCCTTCATGGCTCCCCTGATTTTCTCCCTGATAGTCCAAATCCACCCCCACTCCCGTATGAGCCTGGGTCCCCAGGGTCTTGCCTGGAACTGGGGTTCAGTGCAGTCAGAACTGAGATTCAGCGCAGTCGGGAGCTTTTGTCTCCTTTCCACTAGAGAAAGCCAGCCAGGCACTCAGCCGCCGCCCATCCTCTTTGCGTTTGTCTCAGTACCTCAGCCTTTTGCAGCTCCTCTAATTCTACGTGTGCTTTTCTCTTTCCTTCTAGTTGTAGAATTTCCACTCAGCCAGCTTTCCTGTGGTTCTGGATGATGTCCGTTTTGTCTTTTAGTCGTAGTTTTGAAATTGTTGTGCGAGGCAGCAGTTTAGGTGTTTACCTATGTCACCATTTTGGTTTCTCCTCTCTCTGAATTTGAATGCCTACAAGAGGAAAGCTTGTGGGCTGTTGGTTTTCAGCCTTGAAATGCGGTTTAGGTTACGCATGCAACCTGGGGAGGGACTGCCAACCTCAACTGTAAGTGGCACCCTCTTAAACTATTGAGACTCCCATTTAAACTCTTACAGTACCAACTAGGCCACTCAAATCTAATGTCACTGGGCTTCCAGGTGTTCCTTATTTAGTGGATATGCCTTTTGCTATATCTCAGTTCCCTTTGGAAATCAGAAGAGAGTACTGCTTAGCAAATGAGTTGTTGCTGATAGCAAGTTAATTAAGGATATTAAATTATAGCATCAAAAATAATTTTCACACTGAAAAGGAAGGGTTTCTGTTAGAATTGCTGAGGATTTTCTCAGATGTGATTGCTCTGTTAAATTTTGAATAGTATGTAACATGTGTGTCTACTGTGGAAGAATGAGCAAATAAAAATGGGAGCTTTTGATATAGATGTTTCTCTCAAACTTTGTGTGTTCTGGCATGATTTGGTTTACCATTTCTAGCATTTCCCCCTACCATGACTTTTGTACCTACAACATGCTTGGTGCTATGTGTAGTAATGTCTTTAGGCAAGTGAAATGTCATTGTATATTTGGCCAAGTTCTTACCAAACCTTCTTTTTCACCCCTTTGGATGTGTGTTTTGGGGTTCATACTGGACTGTACCTCAGTATCTCCTACTGCCTTTTATTTGGCCTCTCCTTTTTTAATTTTCTCAGCTTTTTTTCACCCACTAAATTATATTGTTTGCCTTGGTCTTTAACTTTTTTATTCCTTGTCATTTTGTCACATTTCATTATTTATTTTATATCCTTGCATAGTAGAACTTATTCAGATCTGAAATTTAATGCAGTCCAGTCCTGAGTTTTTGGAGTAGAGCCTGTGTTCTGGGTCTAGTGCTAAATGAGACTATAGTTTAGAGTCTGTCCTATTGTGCCAGCTCTGTGCTAGGATTATAAAAATGAATATGACATCAGTATTTCCTTTAAGAACTAAGAGTTCAGCCGAGACCGGTTTGGCTCAGTGGATAGAGCGTCGGACTGCGGACTGAAGGGTCCCAGGTTCGATTCCGGCAAGGGCATGTACCTTGGCTGCGGGCACATCCCCAATAGGGGGCGTGCAAGAGGCGGCTGATCGATGTCTCTCTCTCATCGATGTTTCTGACTTTCTATCCCTCTCCCTTCTGCTCTGTAAAAAAATCAATAAAATATATTAAAAAAAAAAAAAAAAGAACTAAGAGTTCAGTGCATGGGTTAGCAAGCCCCCCCCTTTTTTTAAAAAAAAGGTCAGATAGTAAATATTTTAGGCTTTGTAGGTCATATGGCCTCTGTTAAAGATACTCAACTCTGCAGTTGTGTGTGCTATAGACAGTGCATAAATGAATAAGTATGGCTGTGTTCCGGTAAACCTTTATTAACGAAGACAGGTAGCAGCCTACATTTGGCCAGCATGTGGTCTAGTGGAAAGAATCTATATATATAAAAGCCTAAGCGACCATTATAACCGAACCACCAGAACAACCCATCAACCAGTCACTATGATGTGCACTGACCACCAGGAGGCAGATGCTTAAATCCGGAGCTGCCCCCTGGTGGTCAGTGCACTCCACAGGAGGAGCACTGCTCAGCCAGTCTCAGCCAGTCTCAGCCAGTCTCAGCCAGTCTCATGGCTGGTGAGAGCAGCAGCACTACTTACTGAGCAGCGACAGGTGCAGTGGGCTGGGATGAATATGAGCGGTGCGGTGCCCGGCTCAGGCTCCTCCCTGGCCACCTGTGGCTTGCTGCACTGCTACATCTCTCAAGGGGTCCCAGATTGCGAGAGGGCGCAGGCCAGGTTGAGGACCACCCCCCCCCCCCCCCCCCCCGCCAACCCGAATTCACTCCCCGGGCCTCTAGTGGCTATATGAATGGAATGTTTCAGTATAATTATTGTTATTTGGAGCACTTAATATGTTCTATTAAGATGCCACAGATACTGAATTAGTGAATACTGAACCGTTGTTCCTAAGGAAAGTACAAGTTAGATTCCTGTGAGCCTCTGGTTTAAGATTTCGTCAGTATGCAACCTTGTTTTTTGTTTTGTTTTTTACTTATTTAAAAAATATATTTTATTGATTTTTTTTTTACAGAGAGGAAGGGAGAGGGATAGAGAGTTAGAAACATCAATCACTTGCCTCCTGCACACCTCCTACTGGGGATGTGCCCGCAACAAAGGTACATGCCCTTGACCGGAATCGAACCTGGGACCTTTCAGTCTGCAGGCCGACGCTTTATCCACTTAGCCAAACTGGTTTCAGTTGCAACCTTGTTTTACGTTTGCATTTGTTTAAAGACATCTTATTTAATACTAGGGTCCCAGTGCACAAATTCGTGCACCTTGAAAGGAATTATGGTCTATGAGGCTGTGGTGGGCACAGAGGCTGGTCTCGATCCATCTTCTGTGCCCCTTCCTGGCCCCTCCTACCATGGCCTCCCGTCCCATCTGCCAGCACTCCTGCTGCTGCCGCTCCCAGGCACTGATGGTGCCGGCCTCACCTGCATCCATTGATGGTGTGAAGTGTTTGGGGGCGGTACCAGCAGTAGGTGTGAGCAGGGTTGGTGCTATCAGGGTGCAAGCGGCGACTGCTGCCCTGATCACCCCTTAGGAGCAGGGGGAGGTGGAGAAGGCCTCAGGGGCGATTGGGGCCGGCAACTGTCACTTGCACCTGCTGACAGTGCTGAGCAATTGGAAGCAGTGCCAGCGCTGGCAGTGGGTGTGAGAGGTGACTACTGGCTCCAGTCGCCACAGGAGCAGGGGAGGTGGAAAAGCCCTGAGGGGTGATTGGGCTGGCATCCTGGAAGCAGGTGCGAGCGGTGGCTCTGGCGTTGGTGGTGGGTATGAGTGGGGCTGGCACTGGCAGGTGCAAGCACTGGGTGGGACCACAGTGCACAGGAGCAGAGAATTTTTAGTAACCACCAGAGACTCACCCCGATGACAGTGACCAGCATCCCGCCTTGGTCTGGCTAGCCTCCCTCACCTGCTCTACACATCCTGCCACAGCCACGTCCATCATGTTCCATGCGCTGCCACCTGCTGCCAAAACTTGCCATGCACGGGCACCCTTTGGTGGCTGGTGGTCAGCGACCGGTTGTTTGGTTATTCCCCTGTTCGGTCTATTTGCATATTAGGGTCTTATATATATAGATTGATTTCAGAGAGGAAGGAAGAGAAAAAGAGATAGAAACATCAATGTTGAGAGATAATCATTGATCGGCTGCCTCCTACATGCTCCTTACTAGGGATTTAGCCTGCAACCTGGGCATGTGCCCTTGCCCAGAATCAAACCTGTGACCCTTCAATTTGCAGGCTGACGCTCTATCTACCAAGCCAAACCAGCTGGGCTACCTTTACTTTTTTTGAATTTTTTTATTTATTGATTTTGGAGAGAGGTTGAAAAAAAAACCAACCACATTGATTTGTTGTTTCACTTATTTTTGCATTCACTGGTTGATTCTTGTATGTCCCCTGACTAGGGCCTGAACCCAAAATCTTGGTGCATTGGGATTGACACTCCATCCAACTGAACCTACCCAGCCAGGGCACCTTTGCTTCTCCTAAACCCCCACCCCCACCCCCAATATTACCATTGGACTTGAGAGATCTTTCTGTGTAAGTCCTTTGTGTCTCTTTAGAGTAGGAGTGGGGAGCCTTTTTTGTGTCAAAGGGCCATTTGGATATTTTAACATCATTCTTGGGCCATACAAAATTATCAACTTAAAAATTATCCTGTTTTATTTGGTCAAACATTTAATTAACTCACCCATAATGCTTTGGCAGGACCAAACCAAATGTTTTCTCCGGCCTTATATGGCCCGTGGGCCAGATGTTCCCTACCCCTGCTTGAGAGACTGGCAACTTGATAGCTTTCATTAATTTTATCCAGTCAGGATGGTGCAGAGGTTAACACCTTGGGCTTTGGAAAGTCCTAAGTTTAAGTCCTGGTTTTTTCAGTTATTAGCTGTGAGTTTTGGGGTATTTTCCGTAACCTGGTAGAGCTTTAGTTTCCTCATGTAAAATGGTGATGATGGTAGACTAAATGAGATAATGCATGTGAAGAAGAATGAGTGGCATATTGTAACTTTGTATGTATTGACTAGAGGCCCGGTGCATGAAATTCGTGCATGGGGGAAGGGGTGTCTCTCAGCCCAGCCTGCACCCTCTCTAATCCGGGATCCCTTGAGGGCAGTCGGACATTCCTCTCCCAATCCAGGACTGCTGGCTCCCATCTGCTGTCCTGTCTGCCTGCCTTATTTCCCCTAACTGCTTCTGCCTGCCAGCTTGATCACCCCCTAACCAACCCCCTGCCTGCCTGATCAATGCCTAACTGTTCTCCTGCCAGCCCAATTGCCCCTAGCTCCCCTCCCTTGCAGGTCTTGTCACCCCCAACTGCCTTCCTCTGCCAGCCCAGTCACCTGTAACTGCCCTCCCCTGCAGGCCTGATCGCCCCCAAGTACCCTCCCTTTCAGGCCTGGTCCCTCCCAACTGCTGTCCTCTGCTGGCCTGATTGTCCACAACTGCTCTCCCCTGCCAGCCATCTTGTGGTGGTTATCTTGTTTGTTGGAGTAATGGGCAATTTGCATATTACTTTTTTATTATATAGCATGCTGGTAGTTGTTATTTACGTATAAATAGATATTATATATTTTTAAAAATATTTTGTTGATTTTTTACAGGGAAGTAGGGAGAGTGATAGAGAGTTAGAAACATTGATGAGAGAGAAACATTGATCAGCTGCCTCCTGCACACCCCCTTTTGGGGATGTGCCCACAACCAAGGTACATGTCCTTGACCGTAATCGAACCTAGGACCTTTCAGTCCGCAGGCTGACGCTCAATCCACTGAGCCAAACAGGTGAAGCATACATACATATATTTTTATTATAATTATCTTTTAAGCTATTAAGCTTATTTTTGCATTTTTTACTGTCTCTGACCAAAGTGAACAGTGAAAATGAATGTGTATGTAATTCATAAACTGATAGCCCCCTTTCTAAATTCAGACCTGTTTTTTGACTGGAATAGTTTTATTTAATAATGAAAAAATTTAAACACATACGAGAAAATAATATAATGAGCCTTCATATACCTGCCACTCATTCAACAGTTATCAAGATTTTTCCACATTTGTTTCAACTTTCCAACTTCTCTCTACTTCCATTGAAGTATTTTATTTTTTATTTTAAAAAAAATATATTTTATTGATTTTTCACAGAGAGGAAGAGAGGGATAGAAAGTCAGAAACATCGATGGGAGAGAAACATCGATCAGCTGCCTCTTGCACACCCCAACTGGGGATGTGCCCGCAGCCAAGGTACATGCCCTTGACCGGAATTGAACCCGGGACCCTTCAGTTCGCAGGCCGACGCTCTATCCACTGAGCCAAACCGGTTCAGCTCCATTGAAGTATTTTAAAGTGATATCACATCATTTCACTGCATCCCTACATATTAAATTTACATAGACACATTGTAAACATTAATGGGCTTTTTCTTACCACATTGCCATTGCCATCCCTGTTCTTGGCATTATTCAGTATCTGATCTATATGTTCATTTCCCAAACTATCTAACAAATGTCTTGTAATTAGTTGGCTTTGTTCAAATCAAGATTTACATGCTATGTTTGATTGTTTTGTTTCCTAAATCTCTTAAAATTCTTTAAAAAATGTTTTTATTGATTTTAGAGGGAGAGGAAGGGTTGGGAAGACAGAGAGAGGGAGCGGGGGGGGGGGGTAGAGAGAGAGAGAGAGAGAGAGAGAGAGGCACTTATGTGAAAGAGAAACTGATCTGCTGCCTCTTGTACATCACCCCCTAGGGATTGAGCCTGAAACCCAGGTGTGTGTTCAGAGCAGGAATCCAACCATTGACCCCCTCATGCATGGAACCAATTGACCCACACCAGCCAGGGCAAAAGATCAAGAATAATCCTGCCATCTCTTTAAAAAATTTTCTTCATGTCATAAGATTGTTAAAGAAGCATGTTTGTTGTCCTGTAGAATTTTTACCTTCTGGATTTGTCTGTTTCCCTCTCCCCCATATTTCTGTAAGTGAGGATTAGCTCTAGAAACTTGGTTAGATCAGTTTTAGCTTTTTTGGCAAGAGTACTTCGTAGGTGGTGCTGTGTGCATTAATAGGCTTCTGATTATCTTTTAGTGATACTAAGACTAATCATATGGTTCAGGTGGTACAAATAGTAGATTTTTGTTTTCTGTTAAAATTTCAGTCAGTTGGTAGCTAATCACAAAATAATCAAGATCTGGCAATGGTTTGCCACAGTTGAATAGTAGCTACCCCCTTTTAAAGGGCTTTATGTTCTTTAGTTTATCACTAGCCTCCAGAACTCTCCTGTACTCACACGTTACTCACTTAACATCACCTATGTAGGCATTTGATCTTGTGGTCCATGCTTTAAGAATGCCACCAAAATGGCTTATTGCAGTTTAGGTTTTTGTTTTTTAAAAAGTATTTTTATTGATTTCAGAAAGGAAGGGAAAGGGAGAGATAAACATCAATGATGCGAATCATTGATTGGCTGCTTCCTGCATGCCTTACTGGGAATCAAGCCTGCAGTCCAGGCATGTGGCCTTGACCAGAATCAAACCTGGGACCCTTCAGTCTGCAGGATGAAGCTCTATCCATTGAGCCAACTGGCTAGGGTGCAGTTCAGATTTTTAAGAGCTATTTAAGTTCTTAGAGATTCTGTTTAAGGTTGGCAGTTTCCGCAAACAAGCCTGACTTTGGGCACAGGAAAGTGTCTTAACTATTGGGCCATAGGTGTTTTGATGGGTTTCCTGTGACATTTTCATTACTGTTGACTCAGAAACTAGTTGTCAGTATGTCGTCATTATGTCCTGCTACCAGGCTGGCTCCCTCTTTGTCTACTGTCCGCTAGTGAGTCTAAAGAATCTGAAGGTATCATCCGTTTTCCTAATGAAATTTGTACCTCTGGGATTTGAGGCCTTCACACAGAGTTTAGGGACAGATTTCCTCCCCCATCAACATCCTGTTGCATCCAAACTTGGTGAAAAGGAAGAAGTTATACTGCTTAAGCCATTGAATTGAAGAACTTCAGGCTGTGTTCTAGTAAAGTCTGAATGCCACGCACTAAACCAATCGGCCAGAAATAAACTTATCTTGTCTCATACAGTTTTCCTTAGCCCCAGGCTTTTTTTTTAATTTTTATTGATTTTTTACAGAGCAGAAGGGAGAGGGATACAAAGTCAGAAACATCGATGAGAGGGAGACATCTATCAGCTGCCTCTTGCACGCCCCCCACTGGGGATGTGCCCGCAGCCAAGGTACATGCCCTTGCCGGAATCGAACCCGGGACCCTTCAGTCCGCAGTCCAACGCTCTATCCACTGAGCCAAACCAGTCTCGGCAGCCCCAGGCTTTTTAATAGTTACCTGAAATCTTTGACAGAGTGAGAACCTTGTTTCCCTGGATTTGGGATTCATAGTTTCTGCCTGAAATTTGGCATGCTGCCCTGGCCTAAATCTCTTGTGTCCCTGTTTCCATGGTGATTTTATTCTTCAAGGCTGTACTATAAATTGAGAATGATGATTTTCTTTCTGACTGAATACATGGCTCTATGAGACTAGATAGTATATGAGTATTTCTCCTCCCCTCCCTTCCCTTCCCTTCCCCTCCCCTCCCCTCCCCTCCCTTTTACATTTAATCAAGTGTCCAGCAAAGTAAGCATTGGCCAACAAAGGAGTGCAGTTTTACTATGGGAAATCCATGTCAGGTGGCTTAAAGCATAGAGTTCTCGTGTGCTCAACTTGTACTTGCTTAAAGATTTTTTTAAAAAGTGTGTTATGCATGTGGCATTTTCTTCAGACCCATCATTTGTCTTGCTTTCAATGCCCCTTGCATAGTTTGTGTACCTGAGTTGCTGCTGCCGCCACCACCACTGAGCTGAAAAGAAAGAAAGCTGTGACATGTGGGTTGTGCTTGTCTAATGCGTCCACCTTCCTCTCTCCCCTCCCCACTGTCCTGTGAGAACAACTATAGGTCAAAGCATGGTTTTACAGCACCTGCAAAACAGGATGACTTGCCTTTTAGTGAAGTGAATTCTCAGTTTTAGGGTTGTGAACCTTTAGGTTGACAATTCCATAACTGAAGCTCAAAAAAGTTTTTGGCCTGATTTTTCTCTGGGTAATGTAAGCATTGATTTCATCTACAGTGATGGAGAAGAATTGAGTCTCTATGCTGGTAGGTAAATGTTTTATCTGTGGTGATTTCATTGCCTCATAATTATAATAGTAGAGAAAGTTAGCTTAATTTTTCAACCTCATGAATATAAAGATTCCACCATGATTTTTAGGGTTGCTATGGGGATTATATTAACTTCATGTTACATATATAGTCCTTTACTTTTATAAAATAGTCTGCAGTATGTACCTTGTGTCATACCCTTCTACCCTAGAAGCTATTGGGAGTATTCTGTGAATTGAGATTTGGCAACATGAGATGAGAGGAGTTCATAAAAGCCTCTGTCTATAGGAAGAGGCTACAGATTGGCTGTTTTTCTTAGGCTGTACTAAACAGTTTAGTGCCTGATTGGCAGGGCTCAATGTTTGAGCATTGACCTATGAATTAGGAGGTCATGGTTCGATTCCCAGTCAGGGCACATGCCTAGGTTGCAGGCTCAATCCACAGTGTGGTGTGGCATACAGGAGGCAGCCACTCAATGATTCTTTCTCATCATTGGTGTTTCTCTCTTCCTTCCTCTATGAAATCAATAAAAATAGATTAAAAAATAAATAAACAGCTTGGTGAGCTTACTCTTAAAGAAAGGACCAGGACTGGGTTTTTCGGCTATTGATAATGTGAAGTGTGCTGTGAGGAGTAGTCCCTAACAGGCAAGGACTGGGGCTGCTTGCCTGGATCACTACTGGACTCTTGGGCTGGTGTCTTTGTGGTTGGCAGTGAGTGGAACTTCTCAAAGTAGATTGGCCCTACCTACAAACCCTTAACACCCTACATGACCTCGGTCATTAAACCACTTGAGGGTTTTATTTTTATCCTAGCTGTTTGTTTCAAGATGTGAGGTTGGTTTCTTTCCTCTGACAGAGCGAAGTTCTCTGAGGGAAGAAACAGTGCCAGGCTGCAGTTGAGGCTGGTTAAACACCAAAACCACACTCTCTGTCTTTCTGGGCTTGAGACGTGACATAAGCCATGCTGCAAACAGCAGCTTCCACACTGAAGAAACCTCGTCAAATACTCATTTATTTTTTGTGTTTGTTGTTTGTATTTTTAGACAAGTAAAATGTAGAGAAAGAACAGGTATATCTATACATTCTGCTTTAGCTATAAACTCCAAGAATGGACACTTTTTAAAAGTCCAGTATTCCCCAGCTTGAGATTTTTCATCTTCCCCAAGGGTGTTGCTGAGAACTCTCACAACTCACCAGGTCTCAGGAAACCAGATTACCAACATATCCTGTTCGCGTGCATGTGTGTATTCTGTGTTACCCACAGGCCACTTTCCACCCCACGTGACCTTTAGTTACCATCCGGAAAGTCAGGACCCAGGTACCAGTCAGAGTTTCCAGGCTTTGGTTTGGTTTAGACATTTGAGAAAATGTTAACAGTAGAATTTTAAAGAGACTTTTTGAATGGCATGCAAGGTGAACAAGAAGTAATATATATCTTTCAGGGAGAGGGTAAGACTGTGTTCTTACTAGTGACATGTATGAAAATGAAAATTCAGAAAAAAGTTGTGACTGACATGCACAGGCAAGGAAAAGAGTAGATGAGAGAACCATTTAATTGACTAAAAGTCAAATGTATGTCCCAGTTCTTATCTTTTAAGACTAAATTCTGAAGATATTGTGTTCTTTACAATTCTAGTATGTGCATTATTAGAATTGTTTATAACACATTCCATCATATTTTAATAAAACATCTCAATATAAAAAGGCTGTACTGAGTCAAGTAATGCTCTAGAGTAGATGTAGATAAAGTCTGCCAGTGACCTGCAATCTAAGATTGGTTTATTACATTCTTACATAAGGGGATGTTTGAAAGGACGTATAATAGATGTATGTGGCCCACAAGGTCTGCACTATTTACTGTCTGACCCTTTACAGAAAAAGTTTACCCACTATTGCTCTAGAAGCTGGGAAGGATGGAGATAGTTAATATAGAGATCCTTCATTTAGGACATTGTTAATGAGGGAATAACTGCCTTTTTGGGGGACAGGTCTTCATTTTGTGGACCTATCGCCTCAGAGTGTTTAGCATTCCTGGCCCCGCCCACTAGGTGCCAGTAGAAGCACACACACATTTCCAAGTACTTTCTGGTTGAGAACTACCAAGTGTAGAGCTTGATGAGGTAAAAACAACACCTTAAGGTTTCCTTCTTCCTCGATGAGAGAAACAGACTTGGGATTCAGCTCTTCATGACATAGCGATCAATCATAGTGAGAGTATTCGAGTTGCTAGAAGAATAGAGAGTTTTTAGTAGGATCTAGAATAAAATGGTCTTAAGGGGGCCATTTAATGAGTATATTTGTTGCTTGTTTCCCCATTTCGAGAGCTGTTGAAATTGATGAAAAGTTTGCTTTGATGTTGCCCATGCTTTGAAAATCATGACCTCTCTACTAGTATGTGAAGACAAGTGGCCATCTTTGGCCTTAATGACCAGATGATTTTGAGATCTGTGGGAATCGTTTTGTGTACTTGAGAGACTTGTTCAAAGCCAATGTAAAGACGTAGTTTTGGCATGTCGTGAATAACCTGATATCCAGACTTAAGCCAGAACTCTGGGGTTAGAGAATTTTCCAGCCTGGGAGAGTTGACTGAAAAAAAGTCCTCCTTTGGCTCTTTACCAAGTTAGACAAGGGAGCAATCAGCTGCTGAGTTGTAGCCAATTGGAATATATGTGAGGGTGTACTATAAATCGTCCCTTAGGATCCTGCTCCTACTCTGTGAAAAGCCTTCCAAATATGAATGAGACCCTTACACTGGATCCTTGTTCAATCTGCAACTGCCATGGGAAGGAGTAGAATAGTGAGGTGATGTGTCTGTGGGAGCAGCTCATTTTATATAGTAACATACTGCCTGTTGTGTGGGGTACGAGACTGCATTGGCCTTTGTTTGCCCTGTGTTGCCTTTCTCACCAATTTCCTATATTGGTTTTTGTTTCTGCTCATACTCTTGGGGGAGACATATTTGTAGTTCTATCATTCTGCATTCCCTCTCTACTCTTACAGATTCCACAATTGCATTCTGTCTACTCTATTTCACTGTCTTGGATTCAATGTTTGGGCTAAGATAGAGAATGTGAAATAGTCGTTTTCTTGGCTTGTGATCTTTCCCCAGTTGGCAGACTGACTCCAGGGGAAAACTCCGGGTTTTTCCCCTCTTGGAAGCCTTTCACTTTACTCATAAATATTTAATATTGAAGTTACTGCTTAGTTTTATTTTCCCAAGTATTAGTATATAGACTCTCTAGACCAGAAGGAGCTTAAAATACTATTAAGACTCCTTTTGATGCTTGAGTTTCCATAAAATGTATTTACTACACATTTTTATTTTTAAGAGCTTCAGTGATTTTTCCAGTTGTTTGTCTTCCATCTATCCACCGATCCAAAAATTTATTGAGCATGGGAATCACTAGCCATCTCTCCTATTCTTCTCATGCTATCTGTGTCTAGAACTGTTTACCCAGGTGACATACTGGTTTCTAGTAGTATTGCTTTGACTGAGTTGTACTTTGGTATAAGGTCATCAGCCTATATTAAGACAAATAACAATAAAGAGACCTAGGGAATCATTGCTATTTGCATTGCATGGTATCTTCTTTGTGGAAACTCATAGGAGCAATTTCTGTTTTTAGTATCAGAGATAGTTGTGCTGTTTTTTTTTTTTTAATCTTGTGTACTTTTGTGAATTTGTTATCCTATCTAATAAAAGAGTAATATGCAAATTGACCATCACTCCAACATACAAGATGGCTGCCCCCATGTGGACACAAGATGGTCACCACAAGATGGCCAGCAGGGGAGGGCAGTGGGAAGGACCAGGCCTCAAGGGAGGGCAGTTGTGGGGGATCAGGCCAGCAGGGGAGAGCAGTTGGGGCGGACCAGGCCTACAGGGGAGGCCAGTAGTTGCAAACAGATTGGCAGAGAGCAGTTAGGTATCAATCAGGCTGGCAGAGGAGTGGTTAGGGAGTGATCAGGCTGGAATGCAGAAGCCATTAGGGGCAATCAGGAATGCAGGCAGGCAAGCAGTTGGGAGCCAGCAGTCCTGGATTGTGAGAGGGATGTCCGACTGCCTGTTTAGGCCCAATCCTACCAAGATCCAGCGTAATCGGGCAGTTGGATATCCCATAAGGGGTCCTAGATTGGAGAGGGTGCGGGCTGGGCTAAAGGACACCCCTCCCCCCATGCATGAATTTTGTGCATTGGGCCTCTAGTATGGAATAATTCTCTATTTTAATTGTTCCAGGGGTTAGAGCTGAACTTGTAACTTCCTTTAATAAGTGTGAAGGACTTCCTGGCATGCGTTTTATGTAGTGTCCCTACTAATAATGACCTCTAATTTCTTTCTCTTTGGCTCCTCTTTCTCATTTTTAATTTATTTTATCTTGTATATAACTTTGTTGCTTTAACTAAGTGGTTTCATAGTTTTATATGGTCATTTTTTTCTCCCTCTTGCTTGTTTAGGTATAAAACCTCTTTCTCAGGGCAGCTAGTCATCTCTGAGGGGATCAAACTTTTCCCTGCCCCCATTTGGGTCACTTCCATAAATATTTAGTGAGTACCTTTATATATTTTTAAAAATATATATTTCATTGATTTTTTTCAGAAAGGAAGGGAGAGGGATAGAGAGTTAGAAACATCAATGAGAGAGAAACATCGATCAGCTGCCTCCTGTACACCCCCTACTGGGAATGTGCCTGCAACCAAGGTACATGCCCTTGACCAGAATTGAACCTGGGACCCTTGAGTCCACAGGCTGGACACTCTATTCACTGAGCCAAACCAGTCAGGGCAATACCTTTATATGTGTTTTTTTTTAAAATATATATTTTATTGATTTTCTACAGAGAGAAAGGGAGAGGGATAGAAAGTCAGAAACATCGATGAGAGAGAGACATCGATCAGCTGTCTCCTGCACACCCCCCCACTGGGGATGTGCCTGCAACCAAGATACATGCCCTTGACCGGAATCGAACCCAGGACCTTTCAGTCCTCAGGCCGAGGCTCTACCACTGAGCCAAACCAGTTTCGGCAATACCTTTATATGTTAACCATTCTAGTCACTGCACATAAAATGATGTTGTCCCTTCCTGCAAGGTACTCACAACTCATAGTCTAGTAGGAAAATGGAATATGGAAATAAATACTTGCAATAAAGTGTTACGAGTGTAATAATAGAAATAATATACATTGTACAGAGGTAATACAGATGAATAGAGAAGGCTACCTAGAAAGGTGATCTATCCTTAGTTTTGAAGGATGAAAAAATTCCTTAGGTCGATGTGGGTAGTATACTTGCTGGCAGAAGGAACGACATGGATAAAAATAATGGTGTGGTTAGAAACTGCAAGTGATTGCTTCTGAGATTCCTAGCCAATCTCAGATTATCTTAGGCCATAGTACAGATGTCCATATTGATGCTGTCTAATTATTCAGCTGGAACGGAAGATTTATCACAAAGTTGATACTTCTGGGCTTTTGATTTGGCCCAAGCCTAGAAGTGTATCCTTCAAATAGTCCTTCTCTGCTTTATTTTATGCATTAACAAAGGTTGAGTCATTCTAAAGTCATGCCTTCCATCATTCTGGGAAGCTTTCTGAGCCAAGCCCAGCTTGGCTTAGCAATAAGTTATGCTTTGTGTTGTAACCATTGGCAATAAGTCCTATTCTTGCCTTTCACATGCACAGTAGGATTACAGTTACTGAAGCATATGGGAAAGAGGAGTTAGGATCATACCCTCTATGGATTTGCATTTTTCAGGGTTGTTATTTTCTTGGTAAAGATGTAAAACCTTATTCTGTCTAATGAGATTTTGAGCTGACTTGTGCTACAAATCTTTGAGATGCTAGGTCCTAATTTGTAAAACAAACTATGTGTAAGTCAGTTGACATTCTAAGAAATTTCTTTGGCATATTTTCTTTTAGATTTCTGGACAGATCTGTAAAACAATATGGCTTTTTGAATTGACATACGTGAAAAGGTTGAATAAGGCACTAATGGAGGCCCTGAGATGTTGTCCCTTGTGACTACGACAGACTGGAAATCACAAGGGATCATAAAATTCTGGATTACTATATTCCTTTTTTTTTCTTCTCCCCATGCATACTTTTCTAAATATCTTTTCTTCTTTCTACATCTGTAAAATAGGAATGTAATCTATACTATCAACAGATCTGGTCCTTAACACTAGCACCTAGGTGGAGCCCCAAACTTTTAGCACAGTAACCTTCATTTCCACCACATGAGAGTTAGGATCTTGGTGGGGGTTAGGGCATATGGGACAAAGGGTATTGGCTATAGAATAAAGACTTTTTGTGGAACAGTAGAAAAGGTTGTGGTAATTAACAAAAAAA
This sequence comes from Antrozous pallidus, assembly GCA_027563665.1. NCBI lineage: Eukaryota > Metazoa > Chordata > Mammalia > Chiroptera > Vespertilionidae > Antrozous > Antrozous pallidus. The sequence goes on from CM050526.1 coordinate 17,464,188, forward strand.
AGCCCCACCTTAATTATAGTATAATATACACACAGAAAAGTGTATGATATCAGCCATACAGGTTGATAATTGTCACAAACAAACATGTGATTGGTTTTTTATTTGTGTCACTTCTGTTCTTCCTTTTAACTCTAAACTCAAAATTTTAAATATATATTTAATTGTAATAGTGGCAGGGATGGAGCACCGTTTTCCTGCTTTCTGGTATGCCTAAGATTAATTTTCATTGTTGTGAGAAGACAAAGATAAGGAGAATGAAAAGGAGAATTGAATCAAATAGATTTGAAGTTGTTTACTGTGTCTTTTGAACTAGGTATTTTGGGTCTGGGAACTAGCATAGAAAAGATATGACTGATAAAAAAAACTAGATCGAAGCTCCAGTCACAGTGAAACTGACTCGCATCAACAGTGCCATGGTTTTCAGCCTTAATCTTGAACTGTCTGGCAGTTGGGGGAAAATGACATCATGGCCTGCCTGTACCTGGAGATGTTTGGGTCCAGTTGGGATGTGGAATCCCACAAGTTCTGCATTGCCATTTATAGCCTTGTCTTCGTGTCCAGGTAAATGCCAGGCTGTACCAGGTCAGCTGTCTATGTGTATTCTAGCAGTTTTCTTTGCTTTCTGCTGCTAGCTGCCAGTGAAGTAGAGGTGCCTCTGTTGATAAAGAACAGATACAGAAGTTCACATCCAAACCTGAATAATCATTTTTAACTTGAAACACTTTTCTAGGAGTTGATGCACCAGAATCCTTCCCTTATTTGGTGTCTTGCTTAAATCTGAATCTTATACAAGGTTGCCAGAGCTCCCTGTACTGGTTATTCGCTTTTTGGTGCCCACAGCAGAGTGGTTTGTGAAACCTTTTTTGTGACCACATCTTTCTTAAACTGCAGCTTTGTTCTCTTTTGGGTTCTTAGATTAGTTCTTACCCCTCCCTTTCCTGAGAGTCAGGGGTTTTCCTGTATTGTAGTAGGTGGATTGGAAGGAGGGTAAGTTTTCAGATATTTTTGATCGAAGGCACACACATTCTTTGACTTTTGAAGAACTGTTTCCTTATTATTATTATTCGGGCAGATTGTGGTTTTATTGAGAAAAATATTAGGGCTTTTTAAAAAAAAACTGTTAGGGAAAAGAAACTTTAAAAAATATTTTATTGATTTCAGAGAAGAAGGGAGAGGGAGAGAGAGAGATAGAAACATCAGTGATGAGAGAGAATCATTGATTGGCTGTTTCCTACATGCCCCCTACTGTGGATCGAGCCTGCAACTCAGGCATGTGCCCGGGACCCTTTAGTCCTCAGGCCAACACTCTATCCACTGAGCCAAACCAGCTAGAGTGGGAAAAGAAACTTTTGTTCACTTTTCTTTTTTCTTAGCATTATCCTGGGTTGCAGTTAAGTGTGCTTTCATTGACTTGCATGATAGGATCTGGACTGGATTTATCTACTTGTTTTTAATCTATAAGACTTTTCAATTGGTTCGGCCTAGTGGTCTCAGTGAATCATTGGTGGGTTACTACTTGGGGTTGCTTTAGCTTTTGGCCTTTATAAACATCTTTAGTATCTTTTTTGGTTGTGCCAAAAAGGTTTCCTTTTTATAAAGGTGAAAAAGATTAAGAGCCCAGACTCTAGTGCCAGACTGCCTGGATTGACCTTGAGCAAGTCACTTAACCTCTCTGCTTAGTATTCTCATCTATAAAATAGAAATAATAGTAGTCTTGGCTGTGGCTGAGTGGCTCATTTGGTTAGAGTGTCATCTCAATATGCCAAAGTTGCAGGTTTAGTCCCTGGTCAGGGCACATGCAAGAATCAACCATGAATGCATAAATAAGTGGAACAACAAATCGGTGCTCACCCTCCTCCCTTTTTTTCTTCTCTTCCTTGCTCTCTAAAATCTTACCTAATAATAGAGAAACATGTAAATTGACCATACCTCTGCTACACTCACAGCCAATCAGAGTGAGTATGCAAATTAACCCAACAGAGATGGTGGTTAATTTGCATACATACCTGGGTCTCGGAACCTCCTTGGCACCCATGTCACTCCCAGCTGGCCATTGGAGAGGTGGAGGCTTTAGGCTTGTGAAGGGGCTGAGCCTGCGATGAGAGGGTTGTGTGGGCGGGAGACCCTGCCCAAGCCTAAAGCTTGGGCAGCCCAAGCTGGCAATCAGAGGAAAGTGGTGGGGGCTGAGCTTGGGATTGGAGGGAAGGGGAAAAATCAATGGAAACATATCCTCGGGTGAGGATAAAAAGAAAAATAAAGAAAGAAATGTCATATCCTATGAAAGACATATCTTGAAAATGCCTAAAGAAAGTTGTCATTTTTTCATGGTGAAGTGACTGGAGTCTGTGTTGATCTAAATACCTTGGCTGCAGTGATTGGCAATGGCTGTAGCAGTGGGGTGATGGGGTTGGCGCCTTCCCCTGATCAGCCCGGTCACCTCTTGGAAAGGGAGGCCAGACTGTGGCTTACGTCTGCTCCCATTGGGGAGCGGGTGTAAGCCAACAGTAGGACATCCCCTGAGAGCTCCCAGTTGCTGATACAACCTACCCTTCAGCAACAAAAAATTGTGGAGAGGCTGGGCTAAGGGACCTCTCCCCAGTGCACGAATTTCATGCACCGGGCCCCTAGTCAATAAATAATATTAGAAATAATAGTAGTCCTTACCTCACAGGATTGTTGTTAAATGAGTTAATAGACATAATGAGCTTAGAATAGTGCCTTACATGTGGACGCTGTTTTAGAAGTTTCGACTGTTATTGAAGTGATTGAGTATGACACTCTTATTTTATTCAGCTGGGAAAACTTGAGCTCTTAATATCTAATTTGTGTCTGAATAGCTTAGGGAACTTTTACCTCTTAGAGCAAAGAGCCAGCTCTATAAATTCATCTGTTCTTAGTTTGGGGCTGCCCCCAAGCTTCTGAAAAGTGTAGTCCTATAGTTAAAATCAGGTTTTAGGCTACACTGCCCACACTGTGTAGATTATATAGCTGGACAGAAGTGTAGAATATTGGATAGGTTTTTCAAGTCCTTTGTTCCCATTGGCTGAGCCTTATTTGTTCTTCAGAGTGTGTCTTGTTGTTCTTACCATATAGCAAGCCAGGAACTGTAAAAGTGTGGATGTTATAATCTTTGGAGCCAAGTTTCTCATATTCATCCATCTCTACATCCACTCATTTGTCACCTGTTCATAATTATGTTCTGCCCTGTGATGTCAGAATTAATAATTCTCTAAAGGACATCTCAGTCTAGAGCTGTACTGACCAATATGGTAGCCACTAGCTCTTTGTGTCTATTTAAACTGATTAAAATGAAATACACTAGCCACCTTTCAAATACTCATTATCCACATGGGGCTAGTGACTACTGTATTGGTCAGTGAAGATAAAGTACATTTCCATCATCATGAAAAAGTTCAATGAACAGAGATGGTCAAAAGACAGACATGTATATGTATAATTAAGATGTGCTATGATATCCACTATCACAGAGGTATCTCAAATATTCCCTGAGCCTTGAGGATAAGATGTCAGGTTCAGTCTGGAGGTAGAGGATTGGGAGCGGTTTAAGCAAGGAAAGTAGGGCTTTATTATAGGAGTGCATGAGAAGGCACTAGATGGAGACTTAGCATAGCAGTGGTGAATTTAGGGTAACAGGAATAATTTTTTGTTGCTGAAGGGTAGGTTGTATCAGCAAGGGTGGATGCAGGAGGAGTAGCTGAAGACCAGACTAGAAGGGCTATTTGTTCACTTTCTGTGAGCTCACTGTGGTGAACAAAGTACACTGAGTTCTTGCTCTCATATTGTGCATATGTATGTGTATATATGTGACTGTAAAAATTGGTGATAAGTGTTGTAAAGACAGTATAAACTAGAGAAGTAGTTCTCATACTTTGCTGCATGGTACAATCCCTGGGAGCTTTTAACAGTCCTGATCTCCATGTCCTGCCCCCCATGCCAATTAAATTAGAATGGATGGAAGTCAAGCATATGCATTTTTAAAAGATTTGTAGGTCAAAAAATAAATTTAAAAAATGGCAGGCCACCCTGACCAGTGTGAGTCAGTTGGGTGACGTCTGATGCACCAAAAGATTGCTGGTTCGATTCCCAGTCAGGGCACATGCATGGGATGTGGGCTTGATCTCCAGTAGGGGGTGTGCAGGAGGCAGGTTATGAATGCTTTGCTGTTGCATCAGTGTTTCTCTCTTCCTCTCCTTTCCCCTCTCTCTCAAAATCAATAAACATATTTTTAAAAAAATGATTTGGAGGCAAGTCTAATATGCTGTAAAGTTTGGGAATCAAGGCTAGAGAGTAAATGCACAGCCCCTGGAGTGGGAACATATTTGGCACATTTAAGGAATAGGAGACAGCAGAGTAGAGAATGATTATTATTTTTTAAAAATATATATTTTATTGATTTTTTGCAGAGAAGAAGGGAGAGGGATAGAAAATCAGAAACATCGATCAGCTGCTTCTTGCACACCCCCTACTGGGGATGTGCCCGCAACCAAGGTACATGCCTTTGACTGGAATCAAACCTGGGACCTTTCAGTCCGCAGGCTGACGCTCTATCCACTGAGCCAAACCAGTTTCACTGAGAATGATTATTGCTAGGCCTTTTGCAGGCCATTTTTTAGGACTTTGGCTTTTATTCTGATGTTAATTATGGTGTCTTGTCCTGTTCATTGGGCTGGAATGCAACAGATGAAAATGCAGTTACTCAAGATCTGAATCCTTATGTCCTAATAAAACTCTTGTTTTTCTTTAAATACCTCTATCTGGGTTTTGCCAGATTACCCTCCAAAAAGAGGTAAATTTAAATTCTTACAGTTAGTGCTGAGTATGTTATTGCCATACAGCATCAATATTAGCATTGCATTGTTTTTCTTGTGTTTTTCATGTGTATTACCTGAATCATCTATTTAATCATTGTTAAATCTATATAATAGGTTCTTCAGTAGTCACTTACTGAATATGTATTAAGTACTAAACACCATGCCAGGCCATTTAAAAAATATCATTGAAAGGAAATAAAATAATAAGGCTGTTCAAATTACCTCTAATAATGAAGTCAGTGTTTTATTTAGTTTGAATCTTTTTCTAAAGAATCATACTTGGTTGTGGGCCACTATTGGTCTCTGTAAATTGAGTTATTTAGGATTAGAACTACTGGTAGTTAGGAATAGGGATCATAATTGTATGAGTGTAGAATAATAATATTTTTCCTTTTTATTTTCTGTCTCCATTGCCATTGGATGATAGCAACAGCTTCTTAACTGGTTTCCTGGCCTCCACACATTTGTCACTACCCTCAAATTTCTATATTAGTAGCTATAATGTTTTTTTATTTTATTTTATAGATTTCAGAGAGGAAGGGAGAGGGAGAGAGATAGAAACATCAATGATGAGAGAGAATCATTGATCAGCTGCCTCCTGCAAATCCCTCACTGGGGATCCAGTCCTCAGCCCGAGGAGGTGCCCTTTACTGTAATTGAACCCCGGACCCTTCAATCCCCAGGCGAGCCCTCTGTCTACTGAGGCAAATGAGCTAGGGCTAGAATGTCCTTTTATAAATGGAGGTTTTCTTATGTAATTTCCCTACTCAAAACTCTTCATTGACTTTGATTAAAATCAAACTCTTTAACAAGGACTTTCACTAGTTGGCCAGTTTATTTCTTCAGCCTCCCGTTTGCAGACTCACTCTCTTGGCCATGCCAGTCTGTAATGTACCACTCTTGGGACAATCATATATGCCATTCCCTTTGCTTCTCTCCAAAACCAACTGATTAATTTACTCAACCTTTAGGTTTCAACTCAAGGGTCTCTTCCTTTAGAGATCTCTGGTGCTCCTGTTGTGGAAATACACAGCATCCTGTACTTTTTAAATCCTGATGCTTTATAATTGTGTCACCCATGGAGCAGGGATTATCTCTGCCTTGTCTGTTGTTCATGCACAGAATCATGTACACAGAAGATGGTAAGTTTTTGTTGAATGGGGTCCTTCTCATCCTCTGTCAACCCATTCATTTATAAGATTGGTTTGAGTTTGTGTTTGTGTCTTTAGAGAACTGCTTTCTGGTTGCCCACATGATTACCGAATGGAAGGTTCAGCCATTTCCTCCTCTTACTTTGTGCAGTTCAGACACAGCTCACCTACTTTTTGGGTGGATGGGCATGAGAGTTCCCAGGCACTGAGAGAGATGAGTCAGAAAGAAGAGTCATTCAGAAAGTAACCCAGTCAGAGCAACAGTTTTGTCCTTTGGCTGAACTTTCTCTCTTTTTCTGAATACCTCGAGATGCTAAACTGGTGGCACTTTTAACTGGTTGCTATAGATTGCCAGACCACAGCACAAGGATTCATAAACCTTCATCTTTCCTTTGATTGGGGATGTTTGGGGAATGTGCAGAGGCCCTCAGGCCAAGTGGGACCTTTACTGGGCTGGTTCCACCTAGCCACTAGCCTCATAGTGGCTTCCAAGGTGAAAACCAGGAACATCCCATTTATTAGTAAACTAGGGGCCCGGTGCATGAAATTCATGCACTGGGGGTGGGTAATCCCTCAGCCTAACCTGCCCCCTCACACATACTGGGAGCCCTCAGGCGATGTCCTGCTAACTGATCACCCTCAGCCTGCCCAATGCCTAAAGCCTCTGCCTCTGGCTGAGATTTTAGGCCTTGGGCACCCAGCTATTGCCCTGCTCTGCTCAGCCCCCACCTTAGCCCTGGCCACCAGCGACCGCCTGGCCCTGGGAGCCGTGCACTCGCTGCCTCGGCTCCACCCCTCCCCTAATCCCTATCCCTGGCCTTAGCCCCAGCTGCCTGCAACTGCCCGGCCCCAGGAGCCACCCGCTCGCCGCCAGGCACCTCAGCTCCAGTCCAGGCTTAGCTCCTGGGGCCACTTCGGCTCTGCCACCAGGGGCTCCTGGGGGTCGTACAGTCACCGCCCGCCACCTTGGCTCTGCCCCTGGGAGCCACCGCCACCTCAGCTCTGGCCCCCCCCCCCCCATTGCTGCCTCGGCTCCGCCCCAGCTCCTGATTGGTGGGTGGGCGTGGCCAGTGGGCATGGCTTGTGAGTGTAGCCAAGGTATGGTCAATTTGCATAGGATTTCTTTCTAACTTTAGCATATTTGAGTTAAAAATCTTTGAGAGCAGTAGTCTTTTGGCTTTTGGTGGGGTTTTGTTTTTTTGCTATCATAGAATAGGATGGTGCTTGCTCAGAAGCTGGCAAGAAAAGTTAGATTTAGGTAGAATTATATGTTTGTGGGCCTTTAGAATTGGAAAGAACACTTAGATTGATGATTCTCCTGAGGTGGTAAGAGGTAGGTAGGTAGGTATCCGAATATCCAGGAAATTTTTTTTTAAATTAAATCATACTACCTCTCCCTCTTCATGCCTTTGAGAATCATTGCTGATTCTAATACATGTGTGTGGTAGTTCTCAAGTGTTGTGCAGGTAGAAACATTTTTGAGATACCATTGTTATAGGTGATCTAGCACAGGGACCCAACTTTATTGTGAAGGGCCAGACAGTAAATATTTTTAGGCTTTGGACCATACAGTCTCTGTTGCAGCTACTCAGTTTTGCCTTTGCAGGGGAAAACAGCTACAAACAGTATGTAAACAGGTGTGGCTGTGTTTCAGCAGAACCATATTCATGAACACTGAAATTTAAATGCATGGATCATGAAATATATTGATTTTTTATTTTAACTGTTAAAAAATATAAAATCCATTCTTAGTTCTTGGGCCATAACAAAACAGACACAACACAAACAAAAAACTGTAGCAGGCTAGATTTGCCCTTGAGCCATAGTTTGCTGACCCATGATCTAGCCCAGCGGTCCCCAAATCTGGCTGTTTTTCAGAATTACCTCAAGACCTTTTAAAAATGCTGATTTGCAGTCCCCTATTCCCCTCCCTGAAGTTTTGATTCTGTAGGACGGAGAACCTATTTTTTTTATAAAAGCTCTTGTGATGCACACACACTTAGTTACAGAATCTCTGAACTGATCTCAATCTCATTTTATAGTTGAATAGACAGCTTTAGAAAGATGAACTTGGGGACATACAACATACAGATGATGTGTTGTAGAATTGTACACCTGAAACCTATATAATTTTATTAACCAGTGTCACTCCAATAAATTAAATAATTTAAAAAAAGATGAAGTGACTTGCCAATAGCTCTACAGCAAATAAATGGCATAATCAAAATTTGAACCTAGATCTCCCACTCTAAGATCAGTAAGTCTTTGATCATACTATTATACCCTACTCTCTCCCTCCAAAGAAACAAATAAACAATAAATATAGAACAGTCACAAAATTGTGGTTCCATTCTTTCTTTACCTAGTGCCAGTTTCCCTCCTGAGAGCCTGCCGGGTACTCTAAGCTCAGCTGTCCTTCTGTTTGCTGGCTGGATTTTCTGGAACTGACTGCTGATTTGACATTTAGCCCAATTTCCCTCCAGTCTGCTGGCATTAAGTAGGAGAGATAATGAAATAATAACCAGTAAATTGCTTTAATGTAAGACTTTGTTGAGGCAGCACTAAGCTGCAGTGTGAGGGTGAGAGTCATGGTTTCAAGGGGTGCATTAGTTGGAAGAGGTGGTTTTAAGAGGCACGTTTTACATTTGACTTCACATGGCTCAGATCCAGCTGTCTAAGTAGGACATCTCTACATGAAACTTGTGCTTAATTAGAGCTAATTGAGCTGTCATTCTGCCCAGAACAATTCAGGAGTGGAGAAACTAAAGGTGAGAAGTAATTACCATTCATGCTTTACTTCAGCCTCAGTGCGGCTCTTTATGTCCTAGAAAGAGGAATACTGAAAGTCCTAAAGAATAATTCTTATCTCTATTAATTGATTATTGCATTACTGATTTACTATTAAGGGTTCCCACATTTTGTGTGCCAGGTTGTTCCCTCCCCAAACTCCTCCCTGCCCCACATTACTTTTTAAAAAATATGTTTTTATTCATATTCAGAGAGAGGATGGGAGAGAAGGAGAGATAGAAACATCAGTGATGAGAGAGAATAATCCATCGGCTGCCTCCTACTTGCCCCCTACTGGGCATTGAGCCCACAACCCAGGCATGTACCCTGACTGGGAATTGAGCTGGCGACCTCTTAGTTTTGGGGTCAACAACTCAACTGCTGAGCCGCAGAGGCCTGGCTTTTATTATCACCTTAGATCTCAGCTCTCACAAAGACTTTTTTGGCTGAGGGATAGAGACAGGGAAATGCAGTGCTCCTGGCACCTTTATAGCCCTCAGGCCTTGTCTTAGGTTTTGGACATAAATGGGGAATTGGCAAGTTGGTATGTTATTTGTTTATCTTTTGTTCTTGGACTGTAAGTTCCTTGCATTTGAGACCTGTCTTCTGGTTTGCTCTTGGCTCTGCCTGGCATAGGAGCATGGGAATGAAGGTGAACAGAATAGCCTCTGTGCTCACTCTCCTCTACCCTGTGATCTTGGTGCTTTAGGGAGATGATAAATGGGCTTTGATTGCCTGTTCTGAAAGTCCCAGATATTTACTAATAGGTACCATTGAAATTTGGTCTCATATCTAAGAGACAGAACCTCCTTTTAAAAACAAGCAAAGTTTTTTGTATGTATGTGGGTATGTTTTTTAAATACTTGATATATTAAGGTAGAATATTCTGGACAGATTAATTAGGGAATGATAATGCTCCCCAAAGCACTTTAAAAATGCACATTGGAATTCCTTTTAATACTGAATACTTTTACTATTCTTTTTAAAAATTTTTTAAATTTAATCTTTATTGTTCAGTTTATTAATTACATTGTTCCCCCTTTTTCCCCCTATAACTCCCCTCCACCTGGTACCCGTCCCACCCTCCGCCGTCAACTCTCCCCCACTGTCCTCTCCCATAGGTGCATGATTTTTGTCCAGTCTCTCGCTGCACCTCCCACACTCCATTTCTCCCCAAGAATTGTCAGTCCATTCCTGCTCTATGCCCATGATTCTGTTAAATTCACCAGTTTATCCTGTATATCAGATTTTTAATTCACTTGATTTTTAGATTCATTTGTTGATAGATGTGTATTTGTTGTTCATAATTTTTATTTTTACCTTTTTCTTCTTCCTCTTCTTAAAGAATACCTTTCAGCATTTGATATAATACTGATTTGGTGGTGATGAACTCCTTTAGCTTTTTCTTATCTGCGAAGCACTTCATCTGACCTTCAATTCTGAATGATAGCTTTGCTGGGTAGAGTAATCTTGGTTGTAGATTCTTGGTATTCATCACTTTGAATTATTTCTTGCCACTCCCGTCTGGCCTGCATAGTTCCTATTGAGAAATCTGCTGAGAGTCGTATGGGTGCTCCCTTATAGGTAACTGTTTTTCTCTTGCTGCTTTTAATATTCTCTTTTTGTCTTTTGCTCTTGGCATTTTAATTATGATGTGTCTTGGTGTGGTCCTCTTTGGATTCCTATAGTTTGGGGTTCGGTGACACTTCTTGGATTCCTAAGTCAATTTCTTTCACCAGGTGGGGGAAGTTTTCAGTCACTATTTCTTCAGATAAGTTTTCATTATCTTGCTCTCTCTCTTTTTCTGAAACCCCTATAATTCTGATGTTGGTATGCTTGAGGTTGTCCCAGAGGCCTCTTACACTATCTTCAATTTTTTGTATTCTTTTTGCTTCTTGCTTTTCCGACTGGGTGGATTTTGCCTCTTTGTATTTCAAATCTTTGACTTGGTTCTTGCAGTCCTCTAGATTGCTTTTAGGTCTTTGTATAATATTTTTTATTTCAGTTAGGTCTTTGTATAATATTTTAATTTCTAGTTGGTTCTTTTTCATATCCTCGTAGGTCTTGTTCATTTCCTCGTAGGTCTTATTCATTTCCTTATAGGTCTTGGCATTTTCTAGGAGCCTCTTGAGAAGCCCTATAACCGTGGTTTTGTATGTCCAGTCGTTTTTTTTCTTCCATTTCTTTCACATCTGATTTCTTTCCATGTCTCTGCATGGTGGCTGCTTTCCTGAGTTGGTCGATTAGCTTTGTGTGGTAGATGTCCTCTAAGGAACAGTGGCTCAGCCTCCCCAGTTACCTGAGGTGGATACTCCTGCTACAGCCCTTTATGGGTTGCACAGTCTTGTTGAAGTTAAGCCTAGATTATTGTTGTTAGCACTAGGAGGGTTTGACCTCCAGGCCAATTGGCTGTGAGGATCAGCTATGCTCAGGTTGGATGGGTGGAGTCTCCCAGCTGAGCAGGCAGCCTTGATTTCCTGTCAGCTCTGCCCTATGTGGCACCTGGGTCTCTGTGCCTGGTAGTAATGGCTGCAAGCACCTCTGAGAGAAAGCTGCTGCCGAGCTCTACTTGCTGTTGGACAATTCAGCCTCTCCCCAAATGAGTCTGCACACCCAAAGTCTTACCCAGGGTTGTAAAACAATGCAGTCTGATGGTTTCCCGAACGAGAGTGCAAGTCACGAGTCCTCTCTGTGCTCGTGCAACTCTGCTGTTCCCAAGTTTACGTGCACTCTCCACAAGCTCGCCCCCTCCACAACCTCGCAGACCTTTGCAGCACCCGAGTTTCAATGTGCTTCCCTACTGTCCAGTTTCACTCTGTATGAGTGTGGATTCCCCGGACCTCGCCCAGAACTGGGAAATCAGTGCAGTGGGATGCCTTTGTCTTTGCAGCCGCCTGCCCTCTCTGCTCGCTTGTGCGCGCAGGGCTCCAAACCTCTGACTCCGCGCGTATTTTCAACGCTGTCCTCCGCCACTCCTCTGAGTCACAGTGTCCTATCTTTACTTTTATTTATGGAATTTTCACTCAGCCAGCTTTCCGGTGATTCTGGATGATGTTTGTTCTGTCGTTAAGTTGTGGTTTTGAAATTGCTGTGTGGGGCAGCAAGATAGGTGTCTACCTATGCCACCATTTTGGTTCCTCCTATTCTTACTATTCTTTTTTTTATTTTTTATGTTTATTCATTTTATTTCTTAATATTCTTACTATTCTTAAAGTTATTCATTTTTTTAGAAATTTAGTTTACACACAGTTATTTAGAAGCAAGAGCAACTCTTTAGGAGAGGAAATTGGGTATATTTCAGAATCTTCTCCTCTTGTGTCATGTTTTTTTCTCTGAGCAGCTTCTTTCTCCTTTCTTGCTCCACAGCTCACAAAGCACTAGAGTGATAATTACCAGGACTTGCATAAAACATTTACTCTTCAGAATGCTTTAATTTATATTATTTATTTTTGTACTTTCAGCTTGGACTTAAGCAATGCCAATGATGGAAATTAAATTTTAGAGTTGAGGAACAACCTAAAACATTTTACTCATAATCCCATAGTTAATGGGCAAGACAGACATAATAGTGAGTGTCTAGAGAGTTAGACATCCAGTTACTGCCATTAGTGTCTCTTTGGTTCATTGCTTTTAGATGGTATAAAAGGCTCAGGAGTCCATACTTAGTGACTTGGGTTTGGACTTAAAGAGTTAGGAGCCCTTTAATAATTATAACACTGTTCCTTGGGGCTATACCTAAGAACCATTTTTAGTTTCAGGTGATTAGTATATAAATGTACAAGAAAGATCTGGAGGCAAATAGTCTCATCATTTGAGGAGTAATATTTTTTTCTCTACCTGAGTGAGACCATCTGAGTGTATTGTTAAAAAAACAAAAAGTTGTGCCCTGGCTGGTGTGGCTCAGTTGGTTTGAGCATCGTCCCATATACCAAAAGGTGGCAAAACAGGGTCCCAAATCACATACCCAAGTTACAGGTCCAGGGTATGTGCAAGAGGCAGCCAATTGATGTTTCTCTCTCACAGTGATGTCCCCCCATTCCTCTCTGAAAACAAACAACGACGACAAAGAACAAACAAATACAAAACCCAATCCACAAAAAGTTACAAAAATGAAAGCCAGTCCATGATATATTGGAGATGGAAGAAAGCTCAAATAAGACAAGACTTTCCTTACTGTGGACTTGGTATCAGTTAGGTTTTTTAAAACAGAAGACTTTATATTGTTACATACAATATAGATTAGGCCTTGTCAATGTCTAACAAACCTACTTTCTCAATATAATATGCCTTCTTTCCTCTTTCTAGAATGCATCTACATTTTAAACTACTTTCCTACTTGAAGTGTTGTTGGTGATTTAAAACAAAACAACTACAGTTGACTCTTGAACAATTTTGGGGGTCAGTACCCTGATGACCTGCACTGTCCAAAATCCATGTATAACTTTTGACTCATTTAATTACTAATAGCCTGCTTGACTCATTTAACTACTAACTACCTGAGGCCTTACCGATAACATAAAACAGTTCATTAATACCCATTTTTGTATGTTATATGTAATAAAGTTATATTCTTACAATAAAGTAAACTAGGAAAAAGTTATTAAGAAAAACATGTTGTTTAAAGGTCAACTATATGTTTAGGGTGACAGATACTTTCAGACTAAAAATAAAGCAGTGGCTCTCATCAACTAAGGTCAGAGATAATGTATTTTTGCCTCTAGTTTGAAAACTTCCCAAAGATTCCCTTTTTGCGCACTGATAGAAACACAATGCATTGAAATTCACTTTCTATTACATATAGTAAAATCCAGTAATGGCCACTGCAAATTTGGGTAATTAAGTGGGCTTCATCTGTTACCCTAAGGGAAGGATCTTGGGAAAGTATAGATAGAACCACAATATTCAGAAACAGACAAGAAGTGCTCTCATTTTACTCCAGGAGGCATTGTAGATCATACAGTATGAGTTTTCTACCTAATAGGTAAGGAAAACTTAAAAGTAAAACTGAGCTGCTTTTTACTTTATTAATATAATATGCCTTATTATTTCTCTAATTTTTTCATCAGCCCTTCATGAGTAAGGCTCACCAGTTCTCTTCCTGAGATAGGTGCAGTATAAGGGAAGGAGACCTTTTTGGAATCAGAGGACTTGGGTTCAAGTTCTAATTCTTCCACTTACTGGTTTAAGTTTAAATTTCTGAGCTGCCTTGTAGCTTAGGGTATTATAATTGCCTTGAATGATATGGGTTAATATTATTTTGTTTCTCTCAAAGTATCCTGTGTGTATAAATATAACCAGTTGTAAAGGATTTCTCCTGGTAATGGATGAGTTAACCAGTTTATGATGATAACTGTGGGGAAAGGGATAATTGAGTTAAAATAGAAATAGAGAATAGATATTTTACCTTTTTATCTTCAAATAATTTCATAACTGTAGAAAAATTTTAAGAATAATACAAAGAACTCCCATATTGCCTTTACCCAGATTCTCTAGTTGTTAACATTTTACTACTTGTTTTATCATTCATTGGGATAGAATGTTCAGCTAACAATTGAGTGTTTGGAGCAAGTCAGGCATGCTTTTACTTGCCTTATCTCAAGCTACCAACTATTAGTATGTGGGTACTGTTATCGCCTTGTATAGAAAGAAAAATGTAGAGGGGTTCAGTCAGTTATCTCGGATCCCACAGCAGGTAAATGGCAGAGATTTGACAGGAAAGTCCATGTTTTTCACTACTTTCCTCTATCAGTAGATAGATCCTCTACCAGGTTTTTCCACTTATGGTGGTATAACCACTGGAAATTTATTTTGCAGCAGTTCCTCATCTTTCCCTTCTGTTCATGGAACTCAGTGTCCCTGGCCCTGACTCATTTAACTGTAGAGAGAGGTACTTTCAATTAAGTGTCCTGAGCCTTTATGTTGTTGTTGTTAATCCTCACCTGAGGATATTTTCCCTTTGATTTTTAGAGAGAGCTGAAGGGAAGGGGAGAGATGTTGATGTGACAAAGAGACATCGATTGGTTGCCTCCTGCACACGGCCCAACCCAGGCCAGGGATCAAGCCTGCAACCAATGTATGTGCTCTTGACTGGAATCAAACCTGGGACCCTTCAGTCTTCAGGCCGATGCTCTATCCACTGAGCAAAACCAGCTAGAGCAAGCAGTTTGAGCTTTTAAACTATAAATCACTGTTTGATATAGTATTGCTGACCAATTGTAATTTGCTTAAACAAAGATAAAGATTGAAGTTTGTATGCAGAATTTACCGCTGAAGTCATTGGTGGGGTGAGAATGCACTTATTTTCTCACACCTAGCTTCTGTATGATATAGATAGAATGGCCATAACTTGATTGGTGTTCTGTTTTGCACGGGAGTAAATCAAAAGAGTTTTTTCTGTTGGGCAAAGTATCCCCAGGTCTTGAGATCAAGACCTCTGAGATCAAGATTCTTGAGTCCTCTGAGCATATTGCTTCTAGTAGACCAGGGAAGATGACAACAAGATTTGGCCTTTTATTATCTCCGCTTTCTTTGGAGTTGAATCCTCCCTCCCCCATGCTTGTTTTGCTCAAAGGAATCTCTCCCCTGAATTTTAATAGCAGTAGGTTTTCTAGAACATGGAACTGAGGTTGTAAACTTGTTACTTCATGGACCAGATGTGGCTGGCATGTTTGTGTTTTGTGCTTGCCTAATGTTTACTTTTTTTTTTTCATTAGTAGCCAACATTTAAAAGCTAGCGGATTTCACATAAAAACCCAGCTTTCAGATCTTCTTTAAAAGACCAAAAAAAAAGAAAGGGAAGGAAGGAAGGAAGGAAGGAAGGAAGGAAGGAAGGAAGGAAGGAAGGAAGGAGGAGGAGGAGGAGGAGGAGGAGAGGGAGGGAGGGAAGGAAAATCTGGGGTCCATAAAGAGTGGAGCAGCCATGGATTACTATTGTCCCCACCAGCCTATTTCAAACCTGGCCTCCTGTAGACACTTGAATTTTCAACTCTACACCTTGAAATTGAACTTTAGTCTTAAAAGATGGAAAAGTACGTAATTTGATGAGCTAGTTAGTAGTGGATTACTTTATCCTTGTAAGATTAGGGACTTATCCAAAATCAGTATTATCCCTTCCATATCAGTGTTTCATTTCTATCATTATGATGCAAGAGTGACTCCTAGATTTCAGAGAGCTTCAGGCATCTTTCCACCCAGCTTAGTTGGGTGGGATTCAACTCTTCATTCCCTGCACACAGGCACTGCTGCCAGCAGAGGGTGCTGTCTGCTCACTGAGGCTGCTGTCATTTTGGCTCAGCTGAGCAGCAGCTGTTGGGCATGTGCCCTGGGTCTGTGTGAGAGTTTGGGCATGTCTATTTGGTTCCCATCCCTAGTGCCCACCCCTTAGACCCTGGCCAGGTTATTGTGTCACTAGGGACTCTGTTCAGTAACAGGAAACTGGGGAAAGTTTAATTGTTTTCTCCTCTCTTTTTCCCATGCAGCTGAACAAAAGGTTCATCCTCAGTTTTCTCCATGCCCATGGGAAGCTGTTTACCCGGATTGGGTAAGTGTGCAGGATGTTTATTTTATTTTCCTACATTACAAGTCATTTTGGAATTTAATATTGTTAGCAACTAGACTGTGTTTGTAACTGAGGGCACAGGGTGTGAATTCTTAGAGGCCTCCACCTTCTCTTCCCTTCACTCATTCCTACTTTGCTCATGAAGTTTGGGAAATATGATTCTCCATCCCTATGTCTCTTCTTTCTCTACCTTTACGAAAGCCCCCTTTAAACACAGTCTTTTCTCAACCCCTCACTCTTAATTCTTCTGGGTTTCTCTTTCCTCTGCCTTCCATCTCAGCCCCTAGTAAGCTCCTTTAAGAAGTCATGCTCATTTCCTGGGTGCAACTGCCAAGGGTCCTCCTTGGGAAGAATACTGTCCACTCATTTTACCTTCAAGAGAAGAGTAACATTTTTTTTCCCTCTAACATTTTCTCTTCCTCCTGAACCACACCCCTTTCTTCCATGCTCAGGTTCCTGTACCATGTTGCTGATCTCAGTAAATGCTAAAACTTTTCTATGGTTTCACCATCTCCCATGGATTTACATATAAATCTTAGGGAAGGTGCTGTGTATGCAAAACCCTGTTACTTCACCCATTAAATCCCTGGACAGAGATCAAGTTTTGAGTGTTCCTTTGGTGGATCAGAGTTGTTTTCCACTGTGTAAAACTAGCGATCCTAAAGCCTGACTAACGCCTGCACGTCAGACCACGTGTGCGTCCAGTGCCCCTTCCGTTCTGGAGAGGACTAGGTGGCGGTACTCTTCAAGAGCTCTTCTGCATTTTAATGTTTTCTGACTTGGAGGTTTTATTGTAAGCTGCCCTTTGAGGTGATTTGTTTTAGATTATAGATCTCACTGTTGTCAGTGTTTCCCTTTCACTTTTTGTCACAACCTTGTAAGTTTTATCTCTAATGCTCTAGAGTGTTTTCTTGGTGGGAGAGGCTGAAAGGCTTTGTCCTTCTTTGAAGAAACATTATTCTGTGGATGGTGAACTAGAAAGTATGCTTATTACTTACTTATTTGTTATCAGCATAGATAAGAGTGACAGAGATGATTATCACAAAGGTAGTCTTAATTTAAATGACTTGGGAAACGGAGTACATATCCCTATTACTCCGGAGATGTATCCCTATTAATAGAAATAAGTGTGAGGTGATTCACTTAGGAACAGTAAACTAGGTGCATCAGAAGCTCCCCTCTCACTGCCTCTCCTACCCCCATATAAGCTCTACTCTGGCAGGAGTTTTTGCCTAGATGCTCAGTAAATATTTGTTGTATGAATGAGTGAACCCTTACAGAAATGGATAGACTGAAAAGATTGGAGAGAAGGATCTAGTTCGTATTCTGATAGGTAGGTTTATAGTAGACTCAGGTCAGTTATTAGTGAGTAATGTAAAGCTGAAATTTCAAGTAGGCAAGATGATATCAGTATCATTTTATAGCAGGAAGTACTGTTGTACTGCACTTAAAATAGCTTCTTTGGTTCTTTATCTCTTTATCATCTTTTTTTAGTCCTCATTTTTTAAATCTTTGTTTCCCTTACTACCTTTTCACTCAGTTTTTCTCCCCTTTTCTCATGTTCTTTAAATTTTCATGTACCATGTTGCTTTAAGTCAGGGCTTCTCAGTTTCTATACTATTGATATTTTGAGCATTATAATTCTTTGTTATCCTGTGCATGTAGGATGTTTAACAGCATCCCAGGCTTCTTCTACCCACTACATGCCAGTAGCATCATGCCCCCCGCCCCAGGTGTGATAATTAAAAATGTCTCTAGACATTGCCAAATGTTTTTGTTGGTTTTGTTTTTTTGGGGGGGGGGGGGGGCGGAAGGGAAGGGCAAAACTGCTCCTGATTGAGAACCACTGCTCTAGGTATTTGTTAGCTTTTTTAGAGACTTTTGGGACTAAATAAGTTATAAATCTTGGTCTGGAATGTAGGAATATTTAGGATATATTTTTATCAAGTTAGGCATCAATATTTTTTCCCTGTTAAAATTCTCACATTTAGATTTATGTATTTTTGGAGAAGGCTTGAGAAATAATCACAGTAATGATTAAAAAGCTAGAAAATGATTTCTAGAGGAAAAATTAATCTTAAAAAAGTTAAGGTAAAAAAAAGGTTTATTTAAAGACAGCTGTTTGTTCCACTGTGTTTAACTATAAAAGAGTTATTACAAGGTAGTTTTGATTTCTGTGGGAAGATAGCAAGAGAAAGTAGGCTTATGTTGCAGCTGGAGAGATTTGGGTTAGGTGTAAGAAAACTTCACAGAGATGTTCAGGAATTTTCTTTTCTGGAATCCTTTAAAGATTATCCTATTTGTCAGAGATGGTTTGCTGTGGTCCAATTTATTTTTCAGTATCTCTTCCATCCCTGCATGTAACATATTCTCTCGGCAAAAGATAAGGCCAATCCAGTTGCACCTTCATAAAAAGTGAGTTATAGTAGTGTTCACATGAAGAGAACGTATGTAAAGTCTAGATGCTCCAGCCCCTTGATGACTGTTTCTCGTATGCTCCCCTGGAGGTGAAAGAGAATTGAGTCCCATATTTATTCTGGAAGACAGAAACAGCAAAAACTTCTCTATTGGAAAAAAAAAAGTATAGAAGTCTGTAAGACTAGAAAAGCAATGAGTCCAAGCCACACACAACAACATGGACTGTTGCCTAATTACCAAGAAGATGTGAAATGTTGGAGGCGTTGAAAATGAATTAAGAGTGAGGAGTTTGTAATGGGGAGCAGCTGAAGACACATCCACTGTCTGGCCTGCCTTTTGAGAAAAGCCCCAGTGTTGCTCTCCAGTCTTCATTTTCTCTGTGCCCAGCATTCCAAATTGCATCAGCATATGCTTGAATGCCTACTGTGTGCAACCCAAGCCTCCTTACTCTCAGCATCCAGTGAAAAAGACGCTTGGAGTGTTAGGTAGAATCAAGTGCCAAAAAGCTTGTTTTTCACCACTGACTAGTTACAAGACCTTGAGAGTGAACAAGTCAGAGCCTCTGTGGGGTTCGGTTTTCTTTATCAGTGGCTTAAGAAGAAGCTATCCAGTCCTTATGTTCTGTAGCACTGTGATTTTTTTTCCCTCTAGTGTCTACCCTTGTCACTCGGTTTAGTTTTATTTCTTTGCTACTGGATTGCTTTTGTTTTGTTCAGTTTTTTAAAAGTAAGAAGTTGAGAAAAGTTAGGAAGCCTGATTCTTTTCCAAAGACAATGTTGTCTATCTCAGCTGTGTTCCCTAGCATCTAAGAGGTTGGGTGCTGCCCCGTTAAGTCACTGTCTGAGTCACTCCATGTTGTCTTAACCACGTTAAGACTGGTTTCTTAAAACTGCCATTCAAATGAGATAAGGTGTCTCTAGAGACCACTTCAGAAAGCAGTCTCTTAAGTCAGTGAAATGCATAACTTGAAAATGTATCTTCTGCAGTTTTAAAAGGATTGGGACAGAATCCTCTCAGGCACAGGAAGAGGAATCAGTCAGGGATGTAGAATGGCTCATAACAGACACTTGCTTTCCTAGTGAGAGGCAGGCAGATCAGACCTGCCTTTGGACTCCACTGAGGGAAGTCAAGAAGCCGGCAGCCTATAGACTTTTGATTTGTGATAAATATAATAATTTTGCTTCCTGTTATTGTGTTGGTTAAAGTTACCAGTTTAGTTTTCACTTGCTTGCCTGATCATGCTATTTGCACTGCTTCAAGATCTCTTGGAATTCAAAAACTGATGTATTTTGGACTTGGAATTGTTAAAAATATATTGTTTGTATTTTGATATACTTGTAAAATTATAATTGTTTTATATGAAAGTCGGTAGTATGCATTATAGGAGAAATCTTTTTATTATACATAGTGCTTATTGTAAATCTCATAAAATATTTTGAAAACCCAGCAAAAAGAAGAAAGAAAAAGTTAACCATATTCTCACTATCCAGAGATAACTATCCACTGTTGACATTTTATGTATATTTTTATCTTTTTCTATATACATCACACACACATTTAATTTTACAAATATGTGTCAAAAGGGTCAAATTAAATTACTTTAAAACTTTTCATTTAATATTTATAAAACTTTACCAACATGATTAAAAAATCTAATTATATTAAGAAATATAATTAAATTTTACACATGTGCCATCTTAACCACCAGCTGTTACTGTGCATTTTAGGCTACTTCCAATTTTTTGCTGTTATAAATTATCATCTTTTTATGCTTTCTCTTCTCCTCTGTTGCTACTGCTATTGCTTCATCTTGGCTAACAATTATTAAGTAATATACAAAATTTCCTTCTAAAAACTTAACGTAGCTAAGGCTAAAATTTCTTTCAGCTCTCCCCGAGCCCCTGTACTCTCCAAAGAGATAACACTAGACATTAGGTTATATATTCTTCCAGGCCTTTTTACTGCATTTACATATTTGCATATGTATCCATCAAAACCATGATTCTATTTTGTGGGTTGTTTCTAGACATAAATTTTATTGTTATTATCTCAGTTTTAGTATGATTTTTGTTCTATAATATGGGTGGAGCAAAGAGGAAGACATAAAACTACTTATAGGTAATTTGAAGTCAAAATCACATAACATTTTAGTTACAAAATTGGGAACCAGAAGCCCTGTTATTGAGCTCTAAGGAAAAGTCTTTTATCTGCATGTCCCTCAGATAGTTCCTGACAAAGTGATTTTCTCTGAGGAGATCCATCTTCCCTCATGTCTCAGAACTGAAGTTATTCTAACATCCTTATGCATTTGATTTTTTTTTTCTTTTGTTGATGTCGAATGAGTTGAAAGGCGAAGGGAAGATTAAAAAATAAGCAAATAAAAAAAAAAGATATGGACATTTGGCTTCATGCTCCTTTCAGACCCCAGTCTGACCTAGGGAGTGTTAATGAATCTGTTTCAATTCCCATCCCAGGGAAGAGGTTTCCTCAGACACAGCTTCGAAGCAAGACTGTCCCACGTGACACTCTGTCATGTCGTTCTGTGTTGGCTCTCTACCGCCTTTCAACACGGAGACACATGGCTCTGAAACTTGCCCAGTGTGGCTGCTTTTCAAGCAGAGTGAACTCTGCTGTTCTCGTAATGAGAAGTGCTAGCCCCCTCCCCACCTCCGACCAGAAAGAGTGCTGCACAGTGTCAGGATTTAAAATGAAACCTTTGTTACAGCCCATGGGGAAAATGGATCCAATCCAGCTCCAAACATATCATTCTGCCATTCCAAACCTACCAAGAGTTTTAATGGTTCTGAAACATTTTAGAGGGGAAAAAAAAGAGGGTTTTTTGGTGTTGTGTGTGTGTGTGTGTGTGTGTGTGTGTGTGTGTGTTTTATATTTTTTGTGGGGGATGGGGCACCTGAAATGGCATATGAGGAGGTGGGAGCAAATGCATGATATGTTTTATGCCATTGAAAATGAAGACAGTTCAGCGGAGAAGGGAACTGGAATATAAGCTGTAACTGACCCATAGTTGTGGCATGACTTCTGGGTACCAGAAGGTCAGTAATAAGAGTTGCCATCCAAGAGCAATGAATGAAGATTGCCAAAATGTCAGAAGTCTCTAGAGTTTGCTAAGCTGGCGAGGGTCTTACTCAGTGGGGAAAGGATCATGGTTTGGGTTACACTTAGAAGCACCTTTCTCTAGGACTTGAAACTGTTTTGTCTTTTTTGAGAAGGATTTCCTTTCCTGTGGCTTTTCAGAAACTGTTTATTAATCCAGCCTGAAGCTCTTCCTCACCCCGTCACCCAGTGCACTACAAACATTTCTTTGAGGGGTGGGGTTGTTGAGGATGGATAAAAGATACTTTGCTGACCGCGAGTTGTTCAGCATCACCCTAAGGCTCAATGTGCCTGGCTTCTCGCTAGCACCAAGTTTGAATTTGCTTTTTCTTTTTGACAACTTCAGCTGTGGTTTGTTCCTATAGCCAAAGGAGCTCCAGGCATGCACCACTGTTTGGGATCCAGTGGCCACATTTGGCAGTCAGTGGTTTGAATGACCTCTCTTTAGGAGCCCAGGTCACTGGCTGGATTTCTACCTTCCTACATTACAGGCTCTTCCTGTACTGGGAGTGGCAGTTGGCCAGGGCATTATATTTCCACTGGCCTGAAAACATGCAGACCTTGATGAGCAGAGTCTTTTAGAGTGAGGAGGACAGGAGCACAGGAAAGGCTGGAACAGACCATTGGGGTCCCCATACTTCCAGGGGAAATATGGGGCCCTCAGGCGGAGCAGTTGATGAGACAGTGCCTGAGAAGACAGCAGCAGAGAACTATTTCTGGTTTCCTGAAGTAAACCTGGAGTAAAGAATCTTTAGATTCGTGAGCCAGAGAGTTTGGGGAAAATGTAGGTCTTAGAGCTTAAAAGAAATTTGTTTGCTATTTAGAAAAACCAATTGTTTCAGAGAGAAACTTTGATTTCATTTCAACTTGAATCCAGTTATTGCCAAGGGTTAGGAAATAACATACCAAAGCATAATAATTCATAGCAATTTATCCAAAATTGAGTTGATTTATCTCCAAACCTCGAACACTTCTTTCTCTTAAATTTGTCCACAATCTTAGGATTGTAGGAAGGTTTGTGAAAGTAGCAAAGAGACACCCTATGCATTAGTTGTCTGCTTTCAGAGAGAGAGAGAAGACAGACAGACAGACATAGACGAGAGAGAGAGAGAGAGAGAGAGAGAGAGAGAGAGAGAGAGAGAGAGAGAGAGAATGAGAATATATACCAGTGCTCTTGGGGATGTCCCTCACTGATGGCTGATGTATTTGTAGGATGGAAACATTCCCTGCAGTGGCTGAGAAGGTACTCAAGGAGTTCCAGGTATTGCTGCAGCATAGTCCATCTCCTGTTGGAAGTACTCGCATGCTGCAGCTTATGACCATCAACATGTTTGCTGTACACAACTCCCAGTTGAAAGGTAAGGCATGTTCACTTTCTTTATCTAGACAGATAAAGATTAATCTAGCTTTTTTTCCTATGTTACCATACCACTAAACTGCCCCCCCCCCCCCCGCCACACACACACACACACACACACACAACACACACACACCCTTCCCCACCATTGCCTCTTACATCCTTAATTTGCTCTCTGGAATCGGTATGACTCTCTAGTGCTTGGGTGGGATTGAAGGGGGGAATCATGGGTATAGAGCTTAATTTGCAAACCCAGAGATGCTGTTGCACATCTGGCCATGCTAAAGGCAGCAGCAAGGCCTCTTGGAGTCTGCAGACCCAGAGCCACTCCCAGGGGAGAGGCATTGCTGAAATGTTTCATCGCAGAGACCATACGCTTGGCAGGGATTGGGAATAGCTGTTTCTGGACTCATGTACCCTGTTTGTTCAATATGGAAAAGTCTAGTTCCCTGTGGGATATCCCTTGTGGGAGCCTGCCAGGGAGTAAGAACAGAGAATTGATGAGCTTTGGTGACTCAAATTGGAAGCACAAAAATCACCAGGCCCAGAATTTGGCTAACATACTGGTGTGCATTCTGAAATGCTTTTTGGAACACTGAGGGTTTTTGAGGCAGGGAATGGGGTGGGAGAGGGCAGAGAGATGCTGATTGGCAGGATTTTTATATGTTCTGATGACCAGGTCACAGCCAAAGGATGTTACCAGGATCTGTCCTTTCCCTTTCTCTTTCCCATTTCCCTTTCTTTCTTCCCCTTCCTCTTCCTCTTTCTCCTTTCCCCTTCCCTCTGCCCCCATCTCTTTATTTCCCTTCCCTTCCCATCTAGGTAAGGATATGTGATTTAACTTGATGGAAATATGTAATATAGGGATAACATTATTTTGTGTATTTGTTTGAGAGATTTGTTCCATGATGCCAAAGAATTGTTTTAAAGCATTGACAGAGAGTAAAGTTTGGTTTCCTGGCTGAAAGGTTATTATCTGAAATGCCAAGAAATGGGAATTGCCCCATGGAGACTCCATTGTAAAACAGACCTGGTGTTTCTGGGTAGGTTATCGCTAGTTCTCTTATTGCACGTTTTTAAAATATGTTTTATCGGTTTTTTACAGAGAGGAGGGAGAGGGATAGAAAGTTAGAAACATTGATGAGAGAGAAACATCAATCAGCTGCCTCCTGCACACCCCCTACTAGGGATGTGCCCGCAACCAACGTACATGCCGCTGACCAGAATTGAACCTGGGACCCTTCAGTCTGCAGTCCGATGCTTTATCCACTGAACCAAAATGGTTTCGGCTGCACTTTTTTTTTTTCTTTAAAAAATGTTTATTTGTTGCCGAAACCGGTTTGGCTCAGTGGATAGAGCGTTGGACTGCGGACTGAAAGGTCCCGGCTTCGATTCCGGTCAGGGGCATGTACCCTGGCTGCAGGCACACCCCCAGTTTGGGGCGTGCAAGAGGCAACTGATGTTTCTCTGTCATCAATGTTTCTGACTTTCTATATCCCTCTCCCTTCCACTCTGTAAAAAATCAATAAAATATATTTAAAAATGTTTATTTGTTGATTTGGGGGGGAGGGGGAAAGAGGGGAGAAAAACATCGATGTGTTGTTCCACTTATTTATATATTCGTTGGTTGCTTTTGTGTGTGCTCTGACTGGGAATCGAACTCACAACCTTGGCATATTAGGATGATGCTATAACCAACTGAGCTACCTGACCAGGGTCTTAGTGCACATTTTCTTGTTGCTTTCTCTCACTCTGAAATTGATTTATTTTCCTTTCCATTTATATTTGTGGGTTCTACATTAGCTTACTGATGAGTGGGTTTGCCACAATGTTCCTTGAAACTTGGCTCTTCCTGGGACTTTGTAAGGCCCTCTGCTAGTCTGTCTGGGTTTTCAGTTATATCTTTATCATAGAAGATCTTCTCTGCTCAAGTTGCCTGCTTACAGCATTTAGAATTCCCAGCAGAAGGCAAGATGCAGAGGCTGAGGTGCCATTTTGAACTTGGCTAATTATTCCTGAGAACAGCTCTGAGGATGCATGCTGTCCTGGGGGACAGTAGTGGTTTCTGGGAAGGAGGAAATAAAGTTTGTAAAGTGCTGTCCTGGTAAGGCTGTGAAGTCCAAAGGGGCAGGAGATTGATTCCTTCTTCATGACTCTGCTGGTTTTGCTACCAAGTGGGAAGCTCAGTGGACTCAGGAAATGGGACCCCCTGAGGTGCCCTCCTATTTATTGTCCTGCCTTCCTCTAACCTCAACACATAGAGTCAGTGAGCTGCTCATCACAGAGCTGCAGCCTCTGCCAAGGTATTTTTCTAGCATCAAGTGACCTGTAATCTTGGGAGGTGTGAATGTAAAGGACCTCTGGCTCTTGCCTGTGAAGTACTTGTTGTCAGCAGCTTCTGCTCCATGAAAAGGAATACCTTGGCATTTCATAGGCCACCAGTGAGTCCTCTTCTTGTAGCTGTTGTTTAGTAAAGGTTAAAAAATACAGACGAAAGGAAGGTGGGATAGTGGGAACAGAGAAAGAAGGAAATAGGTGGCTCCCCCTGTTGAGGCCCGGGAACTTTTTTAGTACTCTTCTCCATGGTTGTTGTATGAGGACCTGCTAGCCAGGAAGGACATGCCAAAGCCTGTGCCTGAGACCCTGCTACTCATTTCTGGCCTTGTCCTGATGCTCACCTCCATTAGGCAATAGGGCCAAGAGGAGAATGATATGAGGTGGTCAGAAGTTCCTAGGGTGTTTCAGGGATAAACAGCTTGGACCACAGGATATAACACTCAACTAGGACAGAGAGCTCTGTGGACGTGCTGCCAAGTACCCGGTGTGCAGCTGAGGCGGCCGTCCAGACCCCACTGTGTGGGCTGCCATTGGGAGAGGGGTGAGCAGAGCGCACAGCGGGGCTGGTTGGTGGGAAGATGCACTTTTCCATTTCCCAGCATATGAGTCATCTTCTCTGGGCCCCTGTGCTGTGCTTGCATGGACAGTGGCAAGAAGGGGGTGTTGTGGCTGAGCAGCAGCATCTGTGCCGGGGGTGGAGAGGGAAGGGGGTTGAGGAGAGGGTAAAGGTTTAAATCCTTCACTAATCAGCAGCAGTTTGAATCACATTTTTATGAGTAAGGAAGTGATAAATCAGCCCTGAGTGTTCAGCCCCAAAGTGCTGTCAGCCAGTGCCCTTCTAAAGTCTTCTCTCCAGGCCACTCTGCTTGCTGTCAGAGTCGCCAGCCACCCAGCTGCGGACCCTGACTGTCTGAAACCAGGAAGCAAGGGCCTGAGGCTGCTTGGCCCTCCCAGGTGCTTGGGGTCTGTGGTGATTTGGCAGTCAGTGCAAGTTACAGAACATCTGGGCCATCATTTTTCTTTCCATTCCTTCTTGGACATATCCTTCTGGGTGGGTGTTTGCATAAGTCAGTTCCTGGACTCTGTGGAGAAGGAACGTTCCAGCATGAAGCAGAGGTGATCAGTGGTCCCCATGCAGTCGAGGTCCTCTCAGTCTGTGCTGGGGCTTTCCCTGTAGATGTGGACCTAAACAGTATGATTTGGAGAGCAGCAGGGATGTCCTTACTAAAACATATGTCCTTTATGATACCCCTAATTCATTTTATTTGTGTGTGTGTTCAGAGTTACCCTTGTATAACTGTCTCTTTTTTTCAAATTACCTATGGTCCAGGGGTAGGAATGATGCTATCACTTTAGTGTGATTACTTTTCAGATCTGTTTTCCTTGTTAAGAGAGACAGAACTGTTTAAAAGCTTTGGGCACCTCCTAAGACAAAATGGATGAAAAGGCTTAGATGGTGGTGAGAGAAAGGCATCTTTCCCCTTTTCCTAGGTTATAGTTTTCCCCAGAACTCAGGGAGGAAGAGTTGGTGAGGTCAGATTTGCCCGCCGCCAAATCATTTGAGTTATGCCATATCATTTTACCAACTAAACTTTCTAGTCTCAGCAGTGATCTTAACCCTCAGGGGTATCGATACGGTGGGGGAGCTATTATCTCCTCCTCTAATGAATGGGGCCTATGCAAAAATCCCACATTAGTGGGACTACAAAGAATCTAGAATTCTGCTACTCTATAGTGAAGTGGTTGAGACAGATAAATTTGAGGGATGTTTAGGGTCCCTCAGCATACTGCCTGGAATTTATTAGGCACTCAGTAATTATTGAATGTATGGGTGAAGAAGGCAAGCCAGTGTTCATTGTATAGTGTGTTCCTTACCTGGCCTGTGTCCAACACTATCTTGTGGTGCTGATAGGTGGTTCCCAGAGTGATGTCACAATTGGTAATCACTCTATGGCATTCCCAAGCCTGAAGGGGGGGGGTGGGGGGGGGGGGGACTTGGGCCTTCTCCACGTGCCTAAGCATTTAACACTTCAGTAGCCATCCGATTGGCTGCCGTGATGCTAGAAGATGAACTGTTGATCTAAACCACAAGCATGCCAAGAATTTTAATTTTTTAAAAATTCTGTAATTTAAGGAAATAAAACTCTAGTTTTTGAAAAGGAATAATTGAAGCAACATTTGTGGTAGAGCATCACTAAAAGCCCATTGCATCCCCCATCTGTGCCCAATTTGCTCCAATCTGCCCTCCCCCCCCTTTTTTTCTTTTTCTTCCTTTTTCTCTTCCCCTCTTGCTCTCTCTCTTTTAAAAAAATATGTTTTATAATTCCTGGAATCAAAACCATCTCATGCACACACTGTTTTATTTTACTGCATTATTGGATTATACTTCCTATAAATCATTGGATGTTATTCATTGGCCACCACTGGAATAACTTCCCTTTTCTGTGCCCTGGCCCCCTCTTTTTCCTCCTCAACCAGTTCATAGAGTAGGGCTCTATTTCAGTCTTGCAGAAAAGCCCTGGTGGCAGCAAGAGGGCACCCAAGAGACACTTCTTATGTGTGCCATTGGTGTTTACTGCCTTTAGGGAACATTTAGGGGCTGGGATTGAGGCAGAGCTAGACTGGCATTCCTTTCATAATCAGTTATGCTTGCTTTTATGGTTAGTTAGTAATCCTGAATTGCAGGAGATAAAGTGCCACACGTGCTCCTCCAGAGAGAGAGAGAATCATAGCTGTCTATATGGGACTGATAGAGCTTAACCCAGATGTGTGGGGATCTCATACCTACATGGCATTGTTATGTATGGGGGTTGACTCTAGTTAGGAAATTCCATTCACCAGCAAAATTTCTTTGTCTTTAACATACAGCCACCTTAGAGGTCTTCAGTAAAGCGATTTGCTCCTCAATGGCAGTTCACTTCTGTCTGAGTCTCTTACCCAAGCGGAATGTATGAAGTGCCTAATCCTCTGCTTGTCAGAATAGTTGTACAGGAAATCCACCTTTCATAAGGGGTTAAGCTTGACTTTAGCTGCATAAACTGGCCCTCTCATTCTTCCTCCTATATTTCTGGTGGTAGAAGCCCTTGGGCTTTTTCTTCTCAAGGATCCATGGGTAGATTTCTACAAGTAATCAGCACTCCCTGACCTTCATTTTCATAGTAAATTAACAGAGAGCCAGCTTGGCCAACACATTTTGTGAGAAATAGATTCAAAGGTCAGAAGAGGCTAGGCTTTAGAAAGCAGGCCAGGGGAAGATACATCCTTCAGCTATGCCCTCTGTCCCTTGGGGCAAGATATAACCATCAACAGTCTGCTTAGCATAGACTTCTTCTCTCAGAATTTTCTGGAAAAGAAGAAAAAGTAAAGTTTTCAGTGGCCTACCCAATTCTGGATTCCAGGGTTCATGTTGTTTTTAGAATGAATTCGTTACTTTAGTCTGGGGAAGAAAAGCAGTTACGAAAAGCTAAAGAAAGGAGAAAATTCATTTTTGTCAGTTATTAAGCCTCTTATCATGTCAATTGAAGAAATGTCTATTTTTGCTCCAAGATAATAAATAGTGTGGTTTGATGTATGTGGCTGCTTCAGTGTACAGTGTAGAAATGCAATATCCCATCATTGCCCAGTAGTTAATGTGAGCTAGATACCTCATCTCTGTTGCCATTTTATAGCTTCTTAATTTGATTTTTTTTTTGCTCCAGGATGGACTTATTCTGAAAAAGAGATGGAATTGGGTGGAATGTTGGCAGCAGGACTCCCAGCTGCCTTTTCTGAGCTCCCTTTAAGCTTTTCCTGAGGAATAGAATTCTGAATGTGTAGCTTACAGAGGGCTCAGGTTGATATGTTCATTGAATACACAGAGGGAGCTGGTGTATTCTAGGGATGGAGGTTGGGGGAAGTAAGTTGTACTTGGGGTCCTAACCAATTAAATGTTGGTCTGGGGAAAATTGTAGCTTTCAGAGGTGGTGGCCAATAATGACAACAGAACAACACTGTGATAATATCTAATGATGTTTTTTAGTTGCTATATATGAATTCTCATTTGATTTCTCCTATTAACCCTCTGAGACAGGTAAGCAGGTATTTTATGTCTTATCTATATTAATAAAATATTTAGACCATGAGACCTTCCAGAAGTCCTTCCAGACAAAGCCATGGTGGTGGGGGTGAGGTAGAGGTGGTTAGGGGTGATCAGACTGGGAGGGGAAGGCAGTTGGGGGTGATCAGGCCAGAAGGGGAGGGCAGTTGGGGGTGATCAGTCTGGCCGCAGGGGGGGTGGGTAGTTGGAGGCAAGCAGGCCGGCAGAGGGGACCAGTTGGGGCAATCAGGCCAGCAGGAAGAGTGGTTAAGGGTGATTAAGCAGGCAGGCAGTTAGGAGCCAGCAGTCCCGGATTGTGAGAGGTTGTCTGACTGCCAGTTTAGGCCCGATCCCACAGGGGTCTCATTTTGCAGAAGATGCAGGCTGGACTGAGAGACACCATTTCCCCCTCCCCCGTGCATGAATTTCATGCACTGGGCCACTAGTTTTATAGATAATGAGACACATATCAGAAAGGTTAAGTGAAATACACATCTATCAACAAATGAATTTAAAATTCAAGTGAACTAATAATCTGATGAACAGGATAAACTGGTGAATGTAACAGAATCACGGACATAGAGAGGGAATGGACTGACAATTCTTGGGGAGAAAAGAGGTGTGGGAAGTGCAGCAAGAGACTGAACAAAAATCATGCAACTATGGGAGAGGACAGTGGGGAGGGGTGAGGGAGGAGGGTGGGATGGGTATCTTGTGGAGGGGAGCTATAGGGGGAAAAAAAGGGAACAAGGTAATTAATAAACTGAACAATAAAGATTAAAAAAAAAAGAAAGGTTAAGTGATGTAAGCAAGTTTACACAGCTAGTAAATTACACTCAGGCCTCAAATGTCCAGCCTTCGATATCAGAAGACACAAACACTTCTCTGGACTTAATTGAGGCAGATCAACAATGCAAGCATCCCCTGCTCCACAATCCTATATCTGAGCAGTTGCTGTTCTTTGATGAAGAAAGTGATCTTTGAATCTGATCTGAGACTAGAAGAGGGACTAAAATACAGATAAGAAAGTTGGCGGAATCAGATTTCTCCCAAGTTGTTTGAGGCTCAAGTGGGGCCACAGGTAAGAAGCTAGCAGAAGGATACAGTTTAGGCAAATCAAGATTTTCTGGGGTTCATATTTACTGTTGTTATGGGCAAGGAGGAATATCCCTCTCACAGTGGAAATGTTTGTTCATGACCAGTTGGTAAAAGAATTGTTTGTATATTTGGATTTGTACATTACTAGAGGTCTGGTGCACGGAATTCATTCACGGGTAGGGTCCCTAGGCCTGGCAGGTGATCAGGGCTAATGGGGCCTTCCTTCCCCAGCTGCCGGCTACTGGCCAGTGCCTTCCTTCATTCCGTGGCGCCCCCTGGTGGTCAGTGCATGTCATAGCAAAGTGATTGAACTCCGGTTCTCCCCGTGGAACTCCTGAGAGGACACTTTATTTATACACACACACACACACACACACACACACACACACATATATATATATATATGCCATCCAATTTTTTAAATCAATGTCATTGAAGTAAAGCTTATATACAATAAAATGCACCCATTGTAAGGGTGCATTTCAATACATGTGACCAATTTATATACTTAAGTAACCATCATTATAATCAAGATACAGAACATTTCCATCATCCCAAAATGTTTTCTTGTGCCCATTGCAGTTGATCTCCATCCCTGTCCCTGGCTTCAGGAAATCTTATTTGCTCTCTGTCACTATGCATTGGATATGTCTTTGCTAGAGTTTTATATAGATGGAATCATAAGCTTGTGCTCATTTATGTCTGGTTTCTTTTGCTCAGCATAATGTTTCTGAGATTTGTTCATATTGTTACATGTTATCAATATTTCATTCCTTTGTATTTATTGTATAATCTATTGTATGGCTCTACCACAGTTTTGTTTATCTAGTTACCTGTTGATGGAACATTTGGGTTGTTTCTAGTTTTGGGCTATTATGTATTAGTTGTAATTCCAGTTTGGTCCTGGGAGCATGTCTGTGCAGCATCCACTTACTCCACTGCCAGTTTTAATCCCCCTTCTGGGCTATCCTATATAATAAAAGGCTAATATGCAAATTTACCTAACGGTGGGATGACCAGTCGCTGTGACATGCACTGACCACCAGAAGGCAGATGCTCAGTGCAGGAGCTGGCCCCTGTGGTCAGTGTGCTCCCACAGGGGGAACGCCGCTCAGCCAGAAGCCAGACGCACGACTGGTGAATACAGTGGTGGTGACAGAAGCCTCTTCCACCTCTGCGGCAGCACTGAGGATGTCCGACTGCTGGCTTAGGCCTGTACCCCGTCAGACAGACATCCTCTGTGGGCTCCCAGACTGTGAGAGGGCGCAGGCTTGGCTGAGGGATCCCTGCAAGTGCACAGATTTTGTGCACCGTGCCTCTAGTTATGAATATAACTTCATGAACTTTTGTATGAGTGTCTTGCGAACATACGTTTTCATCTCTCATGGGTAAATAAATATCTAGGGGTGGATTTCTTTGGTCATATGGTAAGTGTTTAACTTTATAAGAAATTGCTAAACTATTTTTCAAAGTGTTTGATCCATTTTACATTCCTTACAGCAGTGTCTGAGAATTCCACTTTCTTTGCATCCTTGCCAACATTTGGTATTGTCCATCTCTTTTACTTTAGCTATTTTAGTGAATATGCAGTATCTTTATTGATTTCAGAGAGGAAGGGAAAGGGAGAGAGAGATAGAAATATCAATGATGAGAGAGAATCATTGACTGGCTGCCTCCTGCACACTCTCCCCTGCCCCCCCACTGGGGATTGAGTCTGCAACTCAGGCATGTGCCCTTGGCTGGAATCGAACCTGGAACCCTTCAGTCTGCAGGCCAGTGCTCTATCCACTAAGCCAAACCAATTGGGGCTGCAGTGCTATTTCATTTTGGTTTTAATTTGTGTTTCCTAGATGACTAAGGATGAAGAGTGACTTTTCATATACTTAATTGCCATTTGTATATATTATTTGACAAGTGTCTATTCAAATCTTCTGCCCATTTAAAACATCAAGTTGTTTGTTAAGTTTTAAGAGTTATTTTTATAATTTGGTTAAGCCCCTTATCACATAAATATTTTGCAAATATTTTTCCCATTTTTTTTTCTTTTGGATTTTTTCCATCCTGCGCGCCCCCCTCCCCCCAGATTCTTTCTTTCTTTCTTTTTTCTTTTAGTGGTTACCTTAGGAATTAGAGTATGTATACTTGTCTTGCTAAAAGTAAAAAATGTTATTCAGCATTTTCATTCTCCTCCTAAATAATATAGGGACCATAGAAGGCTTAAATTCTATTCATTCTCTTTCCATTTATTGTTCTAATTTATATGCTGCTGTTGTCATGTATTTTATTTATCTTTATTATTTTTAAAATATATATATTTTTGCCCTGGCTGGTTTGGCTCAGTGGATAGAGTGTCGGCCTGTGGACCGAGGGTTGGGTCCCAAATTCGATTCAGGTCAAGGGAATGTGCCCTGGTTCTGGCACATCCTCAGTTGGGGGTGTGCAGGAGGCAGCTGATCGATGTTTCTAACTCTCTGTCCTTCTCCCTTCTTTTCAATAAAAAATATATTAAAAATTTTTTTCATTTCAGAGAGGAAGAGATAGAAACATCAATGATGAGAGAGAATCGTTGATTGGCTGCCTCCTGCATGCCCTCTAATGGGAATCAAGTCCACAACCCAGGCATGTGCCTTTGACTGGAATCAAACCTGGGACTTTTCAGTCTGTAGGCTGATACTCTATCCACTGAGCCAAACCGGCTAGGGCTTTTGTCATGTATTTTAATTATTCTTTTTCTTTTAAACTCTGCAGGACAAATTATTATAGTTTTCATTTTTGTTTTATCTGTTGTTGTTGTTGTTGTTATTTTGCCAGTGAATGTTTATTTAGACTTTCCCATGTATTTACTACTTTCTTTTAATTTCCTTTAGCATTTCAGACCTTCCACCTGGGATCATTTTCTTCCCGCCTTAAGTATATTCTTTAGAAGTTATTTTGTGAAGTTCTTTTGATGACACACATTTTCAGTTTTTATTTATCTAAAAAGTTTTATTTTTCCTGTTCCTAAAAGATCTTTTACAGTATTCACTAGTAATAGAACTCTATTTTTTTTTTCTTTTTAAAAAGTCCTCACCCGAGAGAATTGTTTCCACTGATTTTTTTAGAGAGAGTGGAGAGTAGGGAGAAATGAGGAAGGGAAAGAGGGAGAGAGAA
This sequence comes from Antrozous pallidus, assembly GCA_027563665.1. Classification (NCBI taxonomy): domain Eukaryota; kingdom Metazoa; phylum Chordata; class Mammalia; order Chiroptera; family Vespertilionidae; genus Antrozous; species Antrozous pallidus. The sequence continues at coordinate 17,498,065 of CM050526.1, forward strand.
AAACATGTGAGAGAGAGAAGTCAATTTGTTGCCTCCCATCCGTGCCCTGACCAGGGCCAGGACCCAAACCTATAGCCTAGGCACATGCCCTCGACCAGAAATGGAACCCACAACTCTGGTCCACAGGGCTATGCTCTCTAACCACTGAGAAAACTGGTCAAGGCTGGTAATAGAACTCTAGGTTACAGTTATTTTCCCTCAGGCTATTTAAGATAGTTTACTGTCTCTGGGCTTTTACTATCGTAATTATTTCTATTTATTTATTTATTTTTAAAGTATCACAAATAGTAGTGCATATGTTTTCCTTTTTTCCCCCCCATTGTCTTCTCTCCAACCCCCCCCCCCCCCCCCAGCACAGCACATGTCCTCACCTGACCCCCGCCCCAGTGTCTTGCATCCATTGGCCATGCCTACATGCATGCTTACAAGTCCCTCAGTTGATCTCCCACAACCCCCGCCCCCCACGCTCTCCAGCCTTCCCCTCGTATTTCTCTTTTAAAAGTAATCTATTTTTTCTCTCTGGGCGCTTTCTAGGTCTTTTTAAAAACTCTTTGATGTTCTTAAAACTATTGATGTTTTAATGATTTGTCTAGGTTTATATTTATTATTTTTTCAGCCAAGTATTTGTTATGAGTGGATTTCAGTAGTTTTGGAAGATACTTAGCATCTGCATCTTTTTTTTTTTTTTTTTTTAAAGATACTGCATCTATCCATGCTTTTCCTTTTCTGATTGATTAGACCTATGTTAGACCTTTTTCAGTCTTTAATGTCTCTTAAAGTTCTCTCTAATTTTTCTGACTTTTCTTTTTGTGTGTGTGTGTGTGCTACATTCCAGATAACTTCCTTAACTTCGTCTTTCAATTTTCTGATTCTTTCATTGGTCATATCTAATCTATTAAATATATCCCACTGAGTTTGATATTTTAATTATAAATTTTTATTTCCAGATGTTTTGAGTTTTTTCTTCAAAACTACTTTCTTAGTAGTGTCTTGTTCCCTGAACATGTTTGCAAGCTTGTTTCTTATGTCTTTAAAATATATTAAACATGGTTATTTTAGAGACTATGATGAATAGGTTCATTTAGGTGAGTTTATGCTAATCTCATTTCTGCTGATTGTTCTCATGTACCTTCTAAAATTTTTCTTGTGTAATTTAAATTTTTTTTCTTGTAATCTGCTTATTTTCTGTGGGATTGCATTAGTTAGAATTCTTGGAGACCTGGGGTGGAAATGGGGATAGGATGTAAGTTTGCTGTTGTCCACAGCCTGGTGTAAGTCTAAAATAACCCCTCTAAATTAAAATATCTGCTTGAGGGTTTTCTTACCACCCAGGTACTGTGAATTCAGACTGCACACCCTTTGAGGATTAGTGTTTAGTCCATATTTTCAGGGCAATGTTTTTTTTCTCTTCTAATCAGACCCAGGGTTTGACTCAGTGAATTTCCAGCTGTCTTCTCAGGGGGCTGAGGGTTATTTTTTATTCACTCCTATACTTTGTAACTCTGTGGGATCCCAACTTTATGGCACAGATCTTGGGCATCCTGATATATTGGCTGTACCTATGAAACTTTAGAAACCAAGTTCATCAGGTAGCAAATGTTCTTAGGGTAAAGCTGGTCTATATCCCATGCATATCTCTAGTTCCCCATCTTTATTCAATCCCTGACCAGAGGATTCCTTTCTAATTTACTAGCTCATCAATACTTTCTAAAAAGATTTTAAAAATCCTTTTTCCAGAGTAATTAGTTGTTGAATTGGGAGAATAATTCTAAGTACCTAGTCTGCCTAGAGGAAATGCCACGATTCTTTTTCCTTTTTTTACCATTAGATTCTAGCCTTCTTTTAGCTCAGTCTGAGCAGTGTGGCTAGGGCAGTGGTTGGCAAACTCATTAGTCAACAGAGCCAAATATCAATAGCACAACAATTGAAATTTCTTTTGAGAGCCAAATTTTTAAAATTTAAACTTCTTCTAATGCCACTTCTTCAAAATAGACTCACCCAGGCCGTGGTATTTTGTGGAAGAGCCACACTCAAGGGGCCAAAGAGCCACATGTGGCTTGCGAGCCTCAGTTTGCCGACCACGGGGCTAGAGCACCTGTATCTAGGGGGCAAGAGCATGTAGGCTGCTCTTTCAGAGAGTAGCTCTTTTTTTACTCCTGGTTTTATGGCAGGTGGGGTTATTGAGTTCACCTTTTTAGATTTTTCTAAGAGGTGTTGAAGGTACATAGACTGCTCAGAGACTAATTGGGTGGGAAGAAAGGCAAGGAGAGTGGGGAGAGAGGCCTGCAGACATTTCTTACTAAGAGCATATGAGCTGGAGATCTGGAATAGAGTACTCTCTAGTTTCAGTCACATTACATTACATATCTGGTGAACCCTTTTGGCCCATAAAATCCTTTCCATTAGTCAGGGTGCTCTGTGCTTTTGTTCTTGACTACTGTTGTTCTTAGTGCTGTTTGGTTTGCTCGTATGTCTCAGTTTCCTTTTTAGAAGGCAGATTGTAATATATTTAGGAATTTATTTATTGTAATTGGGGTGTTCTGACTTCTTTAGTCCCCTCTTCAGACGTCAGATTCCCATCTTGAGGCTTATTTCAGAAAATGGCCATGTGATTCCTTGCCCCAAGTGCCAGCAGCAGATGCAGCAATTGACACGCTGCAGGGAATTTCCAACTGCTGGGCAGGTTTCTGAAATCCAGACACGTGCTGTTCACACTTTGGCTTCTGAAGCAAGGATCACTGGATGAAAGAGGGGAGGGGCGAGTAGGAGACTGGAGAGAGAAAGATCTTGTAATGCCTGCCTAGGGCTTAAGGTTTTGTCAGCTTTCTTCATCCCTTCTCCAGCTGGCGTTGGCAGGGTAGAATAAATCACTGCAGAGTGAACTCACTGGAGGCTTCTTTGAGGCATACCTGTGACATCATCCTGTTATCGCTGCTTGTACTGCACCTCCTCTCACTTCTCCCCCGAGGGAGGGTGATGCCCAGAACTCATGTCAGGGCAACGAGAAGAGAGAAATGTTTGATAATTAGAATTTTGAGATGCCTGCTAAAGACACAATTGCAGGCCATTGACACATTCTTCAAGTCTCCACTTTGGAAGAGAAAATCCTCTTTGTAAACATGGCCTGAATACCTTTTGTATTTAAAACTACTTTTTAAACATGAAGAGAAAGACAATCCTGAAAAACTTGAAACTCCTAGGTAATCTCTTTGTTACCCCTGACTCCCTACCCTCCTTACACACAGATACACAAACACACATGCACATGCAGTGCTTCTTTTAAAAGCATCAGATCATGTCACTCTGTTCAGAGTCCTCTATTGCCTTCCCATTTCCCTCAGAGTAAAAGCTAAAGTGTTTACAAGTCCTTTTTATATGGAACTCTCCCTCCTCACCACCACCACATTGCCTCTCTCTAACTTGGTTTCACTACTGTTTTCCCCCTGGCTTACCTTACTCTGCTTAAGACACACTGGCCTTCCTGCAGTTCCTCTGATAAGCCAGGGATTCTTCCACCTTTGGACCCTTGCATTAGCCGTTTCCTATACTTAAAATACTCTGGCTTCAGCTCTCTGAGCATAAATACCTTCCTCCTATAAGTCTTTGCTTAAATGTTACCTCCATGAGTCCTACCCTGATGTTTCTATTAACAGGCTGCACTTTCGACCTGTACTTCTGATTTCCCCTATCTTCCTCTACTTTCTTTTTCATAACACTTATTTTCCAAATACTTGGTAACTTATTTTTTGTATATATATAGACATTTAAAAAATTTTTTTTTCAGAGAGGAAGTGGGAGGTAGAGAGAAAGAGAAACATCCATGATGAGAGGGAATCATTGATTGGTTGCCTTCTGCAAGTCCCCTACTGGGGAACAGCCCACAACCCTGACATGTGCCCTTGACCAGAATGGAACCTGGACCCTCTAGTCTGCAGGCCAATGCTCTATCCACTGAGCCAAACCAGCTAGGGCTTGTGCATATATTTTAACTTATATTCCACTCCTGCTGCTTTGCAAGAATGTAAGCTCCCTGAAGTTAGGGATCCTTGACCTGTTTTATTTGCTGATGTATTTATTGTGAGAATCCAACACAGTGCCTAGTGTTCAGTAATTTCTTAATATGTTTGAATTGAGTTCAGATCAATAATTAAGTTTGTCAGCAAATCAGTCTAGGCAGTGAAGATTGAATTGCAAGGCTGGGGGTTTTTCAAATGCATGTTTTGTATCCTGGCATTAAATTAAAATACATTAAATGTGCCTTGGTATTTAGCGTTAATCCTGGAGCCAATGTTTTTGGGGCTCTGGAAAGCAAAATTTCTTTGAGAACAAAGAAATTTTATGTGACATCCTTGAAAAGGCAAAACTATCTAATTTTTTCTGGTCTCCTAAATCTTTCATCATTTATTCTCTTTCTTCCTGCCCATAAATATTCTTTTATTTCTCCTTCTCTACTCATTTACCATATTTTTACTGTCACCATACTGAGGAACGCTGTCTAGTATATGAAAGCTAAATAATTTTTTTAAAAGATTTAACATTTTGGGTTTTGTGAAAAGTACTAAAAAAAATAAGAATAAAAGCCTGGCCAGTGAGGCTTAATGGTTGAGTGTCAACCTATGAAGCAAGAGGTCACGGTTCGATTCCCAGCCGGTGTACACACCTGGGTTGTGGGCTCGATCCTCAGTAGGGTGTGTGCAAGAGGCAGCTATCAGTGATTCTCTTTCATCATTGATATTTCTCTCTTTCTCTCCCTTTCTATTCCTCTCTGAAGTCAATAAAATAAAATTTTAAAAAGGAATAAAGGAGGAAACCACCTATAAACTCATTTCCCAGCAATGATATTCCTTCCTGTATGTATTTATGAATATCAAATTTTTAAAATATAGTTGAAAAGGTTTGATCCTACTGTTTTCACTTAATATAAGTATTCCATTATAAATTTTTTGTAAACTTATTTAATAGCTGAATAATGTTCTCATATGAGTATTTTAACATACATGTAAATCATTACCCTGTTTCTGGACATTCCCTTCCCCCCACTTATCTAGAATAAATAATGCTGTAATTATCTTTCTTTTTCTTTTAAAAATACATTTTATTGATTTTTTACAGAGAGGAAGGGAGAAGGATAGAGAGTTAGAAACATCGATGAGAGAGCAACATCGATCAGTTGCCTCCTGCACACCTCCTACTGGGGATGTGCCCACAACCAAGGTACATGCCCTTGATCAGAATCGAACCTGGTACCCTTCAGCCCGAAGGCCGACGCTCTATCCACTGAGCCAAACCAATTAGGGCTATAATTATCTTTCTACATAAAACTTTTGTCTGCATTTCATTTTTTAAAAAATATATATATTTTATTGATTTTTTACAGAGTAGAAGGGAGAGGGATAGAAAATCAGAAACATCGATGAGAGAGAAACATCGATCAGCTGCCTCTTGCACGCCCCCTACTGGGGATGTGCCCGCAGCCAAGGTACATGCCCTTGACCGGAATTGAACCTGGGACCCTTCAGTCCGCAGTCCGACGCTCTATCCACTGAGGCAAACCAGTCTCGGCTGCATTTCATTTTTTTATTATAATATATTTTTAGAAGCTCAATTTTGGGGTTAAAGGGTTTTAAAGTCTTTTTTAAAAACTGATTTGAGAGAGAGAGGAAGGAGAGAGAGAGAGAAGCATCAATTTGTTGTTCCACTCATTTATGTGTTCATTAGTTGATTCTCATACGTTTCCTGTCTGGAGATCAAACCCACAACCTTGGCATATCGGGACAATGCTCTAACCAACTGAGCTCCCTGGCTAGGGTAGGGTCTGAAGTCTTAATGCTTTGTTTGATACGTGGTGCTAGATTACTTTCTTAAGAAGTTGTACCAACTTACACTTTTACAGCAGTGTTTGAGAATGCACAGCTACCACCTCTTAATAGCACTATTTAAAAAAGAAAAAAAATGTATATATATTTTACTGATTTTTTTTTACGGAGAGGCAGGGAGAGGGATAGAGTTAGAAACATCAGTCAGCTGCCTCCTTCACCCCCCTTTTTGGGGATGTGCCTGCAACTAAGGTACATGCCCTTGACTAGAATCGAACCTGGGACTCTTGAGTCCACAGGCCAAAACTCTATCCACTGAGCCAAATTGGTTAGGGCAGCACTGAGTATTTTTAATGTTTTATAGTCCTTGGTACAATTACTACATTTATATATTTGTTGAGTAAATGATAAATGACAAACTATCTTTTTGTAATGGATTTTATTTTTGAGAAGTTTTAGTTCATAGCAAAATTGAGAGGAAAGTACAGTGTTTCCATGTATGTCCTGCTCCCAAACATGCACAACCTCCCCCACTATCAATATCTAGAAACAGACTAGTACATTTGTTAAATTGATGAACTTTTAATAATATATCATAACCTAAAGTTTATAATTTATGTTGATAGTTACTTTGGGTGTTGTAAATTCTGTGGGTTTTGACAAATACATAATGGCATGTATCCACCATTATAGTATCAGATAGAATAGTTTTATTGCCCTAAAAATCTTCTGTGCTTTGCCTATTCATCCCTTCCTTGCCCTAACCTCTGGTAGTCACTAATCTTTTTACTGTCTCGATAGTTTTGCCTTTTCAAGGATATCACATAATTAGAATCATATAGTATGTAGCCTTTACAGATTGGCTTCTTTCAGTTAATAGTATGCATTCAAAATTCCTCCATGTCTTTTAATGACTTGATAACTCATTTCTTTTTAGTGCTGAATAATATTTCGTTGTCTGAATGTGTCACAGTTTGTTTATTTCTAAATTAACCTACTGAAGGACATCTTGGTTGCTTCTAAGTTTTAGCAATTATGCATAAAGCTGCTGTAAGCATGTGTGTGAAGGTTGTTGTGTAGACATTAGATTTTAACTCATTTATAAATACCAAGGAGTGTGATTGCTAGATAATATGGTAAGGCTGTGTTTAGTTTTGTAAGGAACTGCTAAACTGTCTTTTAGCCTATCTTGTTTTAAATTTAATTTCTTCGGTTATTGGTCAGAATGGACATTTTTTCCTATGTTTCAGTAACCATTTATAGTTCTTTTTTTTAATTATCTTTATTGTTCAGTTTATTAATTACATTGTTCCTTTTTTTTTTCCCCCTATAGCTCCCCTCCACCTGGTACTCATCCCACCCTCCACCCTCACCCCCCTCCACTGTCCGCTCCCATAGTTGCATGATTTTTGTCCAGTCTCTTGCTGCACTTCCCACACCCCTTTTCTCCCCAAGAATTGCAGTCTATTCCCTCTCTATGTCCATGATTCTGTTAACGTTCACCAGTTTATCCTGTTCATCAGCTTATTAATTCACTTGATTTTTAGATTCATTTGTTGATAGATGTGTATTTGTTGTTCATAATTTACACTTTTATCTTTTTCTTCTTCCTCTTCTTAAAGAATATCTTTCAGAATTTCATATAATATTGGTTTGGTGGTGATGAACTCCTTTAGCTTTTTCTTATCTGTGAAGCACTTTATCTGACCTTCAATTCTGAATGATAGCTTTGCTGGATAGAGTAATCTTGGTTGTAGATTCTTGCTATTCATCACTTTGAATATTTCTTGCCACTCCCATCTGGCCTGCATAGTTTCTGTTGAGAAATCCGCTGACAATCGTATGGGTGCTCCCTTATAGGTAACTAACTGTTTTTCTCTTGCTGCTTTTAATATTCTCTCTTTGTCTTTTGCTCTTGGCATTTTAATTATGATGTGCCTTGGTGTGGGCCTGTTAGGGTTCCTATAGTTTGGGGTTCAGTGCGCTTCTTGGACTCCTAAGTCTATTTCTTTCACCAGGTGTGGGAAGTTTTCGGTCATTATTTCTTCAAATAGGTTTTCATTGTCTTGCTCTCTCTCTTTTTCTGGCACCCCTAAAATTCGGATGTTGGTATACTTGAGGTTGTCCTAGAGGCCTCTTACGCTATCTTCAATTTTTTGGATTCTTTTGGTTTCTTGCTTTTTCAGCTGAGTGGATTTTACCTCCTTGCATTTCAAATCTTTAACTTGGTTCTTGGGGTGCTCTAGAGTACTTTTAGGTCTTTGTATAATATTTTTTATTTCAGACAGTGTATGCTTAATTTCTGGTTGGTCCTTTTTCATATCCTTGAGAGTCTCCTTCATATCCTTGAGGGTCTCGTTCATTTCCTTGTAGGACTCATTCATTTCCACATTGGTCTTGATCATTTCCTTGCAGGTCTCGTTCATATCCTTGAGGGTCTCATTCATTTCCTTGTCGGTCTTGCTTATTTCCTTATAGTTCTCGACCTTTTCTAGGAGCCTCTTGAGAAGCCCTATAACCATGGTTTTGAATTCCATATCCAGTCGTTTTTTTTCCTCCATTTCTTTCACATCTAATTTCTTTCCATGTCTCTGCATGGTGGCTGCTTCCCTGAGTTGGTCAATTAGTTTTGTGTGGTAGATGTCCTACAAGGGACAGTGGCTCAGCCTCCCCAGTTACCTGAGGTGGATATGGGTTGCACAGTCTTGCTGAAGTTAAGCTCAGGTTAATCATTGTTAGCACTTGGAGGGTTTGACCTCCAGGCCAATTGTCTGTGAAGTTCAGCTGTGCTCAGGTTGGATGGGCTGAGTCTCTGGGCCAAGCAGCCTCAGGGACTCTGTGCCGGGGGCAATGGCTGCCAGCACCTCTGAGAGAGAGCCGCTGCAGAGCTCCACTGGCTGCTGGGGAATTCAGACTCTCCCCAAATGAGTCTGCACACCCAAGGTCTCACCCAGGGTTGTAAAACAAAGCAGTCTGATGGTTTCCTGAATGAGAGAGCAACTCGCGAGCGCTCTCTATGTGGTCACAGTCACGCAGCTGCGCTGTTCCCAAGCTCATGCGCACTCCACACAAGCTTGCCTTCTCCACAAGCCAGCAGACCCCTACAGCACCCAAACTTCGGTGTGCCCTCCCACTGTCCAGTTTTTACCCTGTATGATAGTAGGTTCTCTGGACTTTGCCCAGAGCTGGAGAATCAGTCCAGTGGGACGACTTTGTCTCCCCCGTTTGAGAAAACTGGCCGGTTTTCAGCTGCCCGCCTGCCCTATCCGCTGGCGTGTGCTCCTCCAAACTTCTCTCTGCGAGTATCTTCAACGCTGTCCTCAGCCGCTCCTCCGAGTCACAGTGTCTTATCTTCACTTTTATTTGTGGAATTTCCACTCGGCCAGCTTTCCGGTGATTCTGGATGGTGTTTGTTCTTTCGTTAAGTTGTAGTTTTAAAATTGCTGATTATGACGGCAAGATAGGTGTTTTACCTTTGCCGCCATCTTAGTTCTCCTCTACTCTCTTCAACCATTTGTAGTTCTGTGTAGCTTTGTACTCTGCTCATTTTTCTACCAGTATCTAACCTAGGATCTTTTGTATCAATTTATTTGAGCTTTATAGGTAGTAAATACACTAAGTCCTTTCTGTATTCATTAATAATTTTCTTAATTGTATTTGATTTTAATTATGTTCATGCTTTTTTTTTTTTTTTTTTTTTTAATATTTTTATTGATTTTTTACAGAGCAGAACGGAGAGAGATAGAAAGTCAGAAACATCGATGAGAGAGAGACATCAATCAGCTGCCTCTTGCACGCCTCCCACCGGGGGTGTGCCCGCAGCCACGGTACATGCCCTTGCCGGAATCGAACCCGGGACCCCTCAGTCCGCAGTCCGACGCTCTATCCACTGAGCCAAACCGGTCTCGGCTATGTTCATGCTTTTTATGTAGAAAAGTTTTTAAATAGTTAAAAACGTCACCCTGCCCCCCTTTGTGGTTTATTCCATTGCTCTTAAGCTTAAAAAGGTCTCTCCACTGGAGAAATTTTTAACTGGCTCTGTAAATATATTTTCATTCCTATAAGCTGGAGGGAATTCCAATAACATTGTTAGGTAAGAGATTTGAGGAACTGCTCCTACATGCTTAATTAATGCAACAACATATTGTGAGAGTATATCTTTTGCATCATATAATTTCCCAAGCAACAGATCAGCCCATTTTTATACATTATATTTTGAATGAGGTAAGGTTGGAGTCATTATAGATTGCATTGTCAGGGTCAGACTGCTCATCTCTTCTCACCTCAGGTGAAAACTTGCCAACTAGGAATAGTTCAGGTTGGAAGTTAACATGGGTTCATAGGTGAGTGGTCCTATTGCCTTGCTATTACAGGGAGGAAGCAGCATGGTTGCCTTTGTGGCTATCCTACTTTTTACTAATGAATGAATCATCTGTGTGTACCAGAATGTTACTGAGAAAGTACATCTTTACTTTTGGAGTAAACCATCTATTGAGCAAGGGAGTAAGGCTGTGCCAGTGGAAGGCCCACAAGCCACCAGTGCATGGGATCATACTCTACCAGAGACATTTAGATAAAGGTATTTCCCTTAATCTCTGATTTGGCTTTGTAAACACCGTGGAAAGTGTACTGAGGGCAGCATTCCTGCTAAGTGAGTCAGTGCACCTGACTATCTTGGACTTGGGGATGTGCAGGAGGCCAGAGTATAATGAGATCTCTTTGAAATTTCTTTGCTTTAAGGAACTCAGAGAGCAGTATAGGATGGAACAGATGCATGCTGCCCAGAGTGGGGAATCAGGTCCTGATGTTTCTGTTTTCTGGGTGATTGACTTTTGGGATGGGGTCTGCTGCTAAAAATGTGGTCTTTCTTTTCTCTGAAGGCCATACTTATAAATTTTGCAATTAATCACATTTTTGTAAAATAATACATATTATACATAGATTCATAAAAAGACTCACGGATTGCCAAGACCGGTTTGGCTCAGTGGATAGAGCATTGGACTGCGGACTGAAGGGTCCCGGGTTCGATTCTGGCAAGGGCATGTACCGTGGCTGCGGGCACAACCCCAGTGGGGGCCTGCAGGAGGCGGCTGATCGATGTCTCTCTTTCATTGATGTTTCTGACTTTCTATCTCTCTCCCGCTCTGTAAAAAATCAATAAAATATATTAAAAAAAAAAAGACTCACGGATATTGATAAAAACTCATAATTCTCTAGGACTTTGGAATTATGGTGTTTTAAATTATCTTTTGTTTTTGTGGCTTTCTATAATCACAACATTTTTAGAAATTATAATGACAAAAATATTTGAAGTTAAATAAAACTAGGTTCTAATTCTGGTTCTGTTATTTGCTATATCATGCAAATTACATGTAACCACTTCTAAATCTGTTTCTACATCTAGTACATAAATGACATTTAACAGGTTAAACCTCACTACAGTATATTTGCCACTAATTTGGTATTGAACTGTGACTCTTGGTTCATGGGTCGACACTCACCCACTTAGACACACCGGCTGGGCACAAACTTTATTTCTTAAAAAATTAATCTATTTTTTGCAGCTAAGTAATTGTGATTGGTAAAATGTTCAGTTGTTTTAAAACATTTCTTTTAAGACAGCCTTATTCAAGTTCCATGATAATAAAGCCCTCAGAAACCCTTTGAGATGGTAATGCTACAACAGATGGCTTTGAGAAATCAGGATTAAAAATCTTAAACATACTTTCCCCCCTTTTAGTTTTAGCCCAAAACTATGGACCCTCTTTCTCCCTCTGAAGACAATAGGAAGCCATATTTATAAAGAAACTAGTGCATGGAATTTGTGCACTTGGTGTAGAAGATTCTCTTAGCCCAGGCTGTGCCCTCTCGCAGTCTGGGAGCTGGGCGGGGGGGAGGGATATCTGACTGCCTTAGAGGCAGGAGAGGCTCCCGCCACTCTCGTTGCGCTTGTCTGCTGTGAGACCAGCTTCTGGCTCAGCAGCGCTTCCCCTGTGGGAGTGCACTGATCACCAGGGGGCAGCTCTTGCATTGAGCATCTGCCCCATAGTGGTCAGTGCGCATCATAGCACCAGTCGTTCTGCCGTTCAGTCAATTTGCATATTAGCCTTTTATTATATAGGAGGGTTCCTATTAACTAATGCTATTTAGCTTATGGATGGTCCTTTCCAAAGGAGATTGGGACAGAGCCATTATGGAACCTGCTATCAGTTTCACCCTTACTTTGAGGCCCTTAAAAGCAAAGAAAGTCCTTTTGGGAAGACCTCCACATGTGTGTGCTATTTCTTTAAAAGAAAGTCTAGCGGAAGTGATGCTGTAGGGAACATCTGCACTTGGGGCTGAGTAGAGAGACCGAGATGCGCTGCAGCTGGTGTAAGGCCCTGGCAGACTGAGGCGCTGCTGTCTATTGGGGTTTACTTCTGTCTACATTGAAACATGGCTTGGGAGGGGGTTGGTGGCCTGCTGCCAGCCTCAGTTAGCCTGCCCTTCTCTTTCCTCTTTCCTCCTCAACCCCCCACCCCCCAGGTCCCCTCCCTCGTACTTTAAAGTCACATTTCCAGGCCAGACGTAGAATTAATCTCTGGGCACTTCACATTGCTGGCAGCTGAAAGCAGGATGTGGGATCTTTTTTTTTTCTTTCTTTCTCTCTGCGTCTTGGCTGACTTTTTTACCTCTCGAAGAATTTGGAAGGCCGTGAGATCCCCCCCCCTTCCAAGTACTGTGGAGTTTTTCAGCACGCTGATCACCCTGCTGCGGCTTCACCCTAATAGACTTCATATGTTGATGCAGTTGACATCAGTATCAAACTATTTTACATGTGATCTGGTGTATTTCCTGAGGAAATCTGCAAGATATTTATTAAGAACTAATAAAATAAACCTCTCCATGAGTTTTTAGGTAGTTTTCAATTTTTCATGTCTCTCTCGTTTCCTCTTATCAATGAGTTGCTATTTTCTCTTTACTCTGACCATTGCAAAAGGAAACAAAAATAAATGTTTTAAACTGTTCCTGAAGGGACAGAGAGAGAATAGTTCTGCCATGATGTATCAGCCGGGGCTGTATTTTTAGTGCAGCATTGTAGAAACTAAAAATATCCTGTTATAGTGGATCCTTTTTATAGGTCTGTGTGTGTGTATGTGTGTGTTTATAATGTTGTATGCACAAGTGCCTTTGTGCATCGGCAGCCGCTCTTCCCATTACAGCTGGACTCCATTAGTCCTTGAAAATTAATGTAATCCCAGTTAAGAAAAAAATTAATTACTCTACCAGAGCTGCATTTTATCCAAAGCTAGTGTTAGCTCCCTAGCTGGCAGCTTAGTTTGAGAGGCTCCAGGGGCCCATGGAATTGTGGCTTTGGTATCACAGCATTTGTTGCTGTGTTTTTCCCGTTGAGAGCATTCCTCAGTTCTTTGGGGTTAAACATGTGGCAGGCAGAGAGTAACTGCAGACCTCTCTGCCTCAGTGAAATACCATGTTCCAGTCTGCTCATCCCCAAAAGAGATGTCTGCCACAGGTTTAACTCACCTGCCATAGCAGGGTTTCTGATCAGGATTTTAAAAGAGAGAGAGATTCCTTGGTAATAGTATTCTCTGGAGGAGAAATACCGTTTATCAAAGTCCAAAAAGATGCATGGGATTTGCCTATAAGGGTCTTTTGTGGACAATGAAGAATGACAGTCACATTTTTTCTTACTTTTTGTCTAAGGTTGGACTAGTTTGTTTAATACACATCCTTTATTATAAATGAGTGTGTCGGAGTTGACTGCTGGTTCCTAGTCAAACTTCTCAGCACCAGCCCTAGATGAGGGGTTGACTGGCTCAGTGTGAGAGTAACATTCCAGCTCTGTAATCAGTGTTCTGGGACGAGGTGCAGGGCACAGCCCAGAAGTTGTTGCAGTCAGCCTCGCCTTCATGAAATAGCTCTTGTGCAATTGCCTGCATTTGTTGTTGTTTTGTTTGTTTTTTTTCCTTTGGGGGCTTGGATTGGGTGGAAAGATAGAGTGGGATGGGTAAGAAGGATGGCTGTTTGTTTCCTTACGGATCAGACTCTTCCAGCTCTCTGCTGAGAGTACGGCCTGGATCCATCAGTCTTGGACTGCAGTTCTCTTTTTCTGCTGAGCTGGGCGTGGGCAGCATAGTCTTGTGTAACTCGTGACAGGCTTCCCAAAATGCCATGATGGCATGGAGCCTCACAGTGCTGTTTAGAATAAAAACAGGGTTAGTGCCCTTTTGTTTCTTTTTGGGCATGGGCTCTGAGGTCTGTGGACCTCATGTTCTCTCCTGCTGGTGACTCCTGGTTCTCCCCCGATCCCCTTCTCATCACTCCCTAGCTGACAACTGTTTGAGCCCTCGGCTTCCTGTACTTGATCCCCAGGCAGTGTAGTTCAATAAAAGTAATTAGGCCTTTTACAAATTTATTTTACTAGTGAAGAGAGTTGGTAGGTAATGGGCTGTAATTCTAATACAGCCAGTTTGGAGATTAATAAAAAATTTAAAAAGAGCAGTTTTTACCAGAGGCAGTGGGCCTGTTATTTCGAGTTCTCAGCTGAGCCGAAATTAGAGCAGCGTGGGACCCATGGCGACCTGCTGCTGGGAGGATGCAGAGCCACGTTTGTTGTTGTTACAGTCTGTGCAGTGCCCGTCCTTGAGGGTGTTTTACGCTGGCATTGGAAAAAAGGAAACCTTGTTTTCCAAGAACTCTGCTCTCTCTCAGCTTGATAAGCATTTAAAAATAAAAGCTACACAATTGAAATTGGCAGTGCATCTTCATTCTTTTGTCTCTCTGTTTATTTTTTTCCCTCATCCCTCAACATGTGTGCTACAGCCCATGGTTATTACACCCTCAAGAATGATGGCCTGGAACTCAGCAAACTTGCACCAAGGTCTGCCCGCCCTTCCCTGTTTGAAGCTGGCTGAGGCATCAGGGCCTAGCACTGAGAGGCCTGGTGGATCAGCCTCAGCAGCTCCATCTGTGGCACATTTTCCTTTCCCCCTGAAGCTGCTGCCTGGAATTTTTAGCTTCTCCAGAATCCTGATTGTCAGCTCAATCTTTCTTGTTGGTTTTTGCTGTTAACTTAATTGATCTGTTTACCTCTCCATTGGAGAAGCTGAAAAAGAAAGTGCTTTGGCAATAATGAAGAACAGCCCTGGCTTTTTAAAATGATTCTTCTCAGCTAAAATTTTATAATACTGACTCAGGGAGAAGAAAAGCTTCTATGGCTTAGGCTAGAGTGAAGATAAGTCCTGGTTTGCCTAGGGATAGACCCTATTTATGAGTTATTAATAGCATACCCTTTCATTCTTACAAGTAAGGATTATAGTTTAAGAGATCAATTTTAGCATCACCCTAGCTTAGATGAATTTAGTAAGAACAAAACCCCCAAACCAAACCCTCACTCACTACAACATGTTTATTCTTTGTTTAGAAATTGGCTTTGTGAGTCAGCACCAATCCCTGCCTTAGCATTGCATGTAGATTCCATTGGAGCTGTGCATGTGACCTGAGAAGTAATTGTTATATTTCTGGCTTCATGTGTGAGGACCAGCCTTCCTACTTGAGGTCTCAGTAAAGCCAATTTTGAAACACCGTCACTTGTTTTAGCATTTCTGGTTATCATTGCCTAATTGGTTGAGTCAGAACCTGGAGTTAGTTTTTGGTGGGGTGTGGTTTTAGGTTTGTAGACTTCCCAGTTGATGGCTGTGAAGGCTTGGTGCCTGATGTAACTGAATAGGGTGTTACTTCAGGTTAGTAGTCCTTGTTTTTGCTTGGCTGGTTGGACTGAACCTGGTATTACTGTTTCCCAAAGAATATTTTTGGTTTGAAAACTGAAGGTCAGCAGTTCGCAAGTGCTGAACTTAAAGCCAACTCTGTGGTTTGTCTTGTGCCACTGGGCCAGCAGCACTGCATCCTTGATCGATTGATCTGCAATAATATGAGACCACGAACAGCAACTGCCAGACAAAACTCCATCTCACCCCATTTCCCTGTCCAACCTGTCTCTCTGCCCAGATCTCCTTTCTTTTTCCTTGTCTCACTCTTAGTTATGTATTTTACTTTTTTGGGTCTATCTTTTTCCATCTCCCTGTCTCTTTCCATAACAGTTTTTAATAATGTTTTAGTTAGTTCCAGCCTTTTCCCTGAATGGATCCCATTGGAAAATGCATTTGAAAGGAAACAGTTATACACTTCCCTTCCTTTGAAACTCTGTTGGCACCTTTTCCAGTGCAGTAAACCATACAACATGTATTTTCAAAGTTTCCAAACACAGACACGCTGGCGTTAAATTTATGAAAAAATATTTTACTCAGCTGTATGGTAACTGTGACTTTCAGAGATGCTGATCAGATTTGAAATTAGTGCTGACTTTTGGAACTCCGACAGGTTTTCAGATCTCTGCAGGAAATACAGCCACATTAGGGAGCCTGCGATGTTTGGTGCCTTGATCTTTGATTGCAGGTTGGGCAGGAGGAATTGGGGCAAGAGATGTTGATGTGGGGATCCCCCAGCCACACCCAGAAAGAAAACACAGGGAAAGCCAATGAGTCATTGAGGAATATTGCGTAGCTGTGCTGGGCACAGGAGCAGAAGGTAACTTCCTTCCATACCGAAGGTAAATCCTTCTCTGTTTACTCCAGCTAAGGATTGGTTGTCAAATAACACTTGTTTGTGTGGTTTATTATTTCCTTTAGGGGTGCCATGGCTAAGGAGAGTTTGTATTCAAAACACTGATGATGTTGCTAATGTCTATAGTGATTACCCCACTCCTCCCTTTTTATACTTATGGTGTGGTGCAAAAAAAAAAAAAAAAAAAAAAGTATGTTAAAATCAGTTCTATTTGAAAATCTGTGGCTTTGACTGAGGTTTGAATTTGCTCAATAAGGACAGTAATCCTTTTCAAGGATCCCAGCTGTTTGTTCAGAACATTCTTGGGAATTCTCTTGAAAGAAGCCTTTAAAAGGGGTTTCTTCCAAATGACTCAAGCAGCTGACCTCTGTCTTGGCTCACTTAGGTTTATATACTATGGCATTTTAGCTTTTCTCTGCTGACCAACCTAGTAGTGGTCTGTTTCAGGGCGTTCAGAGAGACTCTGTGCCTGTTGAAGACAAACCAACAAAAGCTGAGCATCCTGTAGACCAACCACACCGTGTTGGTCTTAGGTGTTTGGGTAGCATTTGCCTTTGTTGACTGCAGACTTTCTAGGAAAGTATTCAGGGATCAAACTGGTTCCTTTGTTCTTCCCCTTCTCACTGCCTGTTTCTTGGTCTTCCCTTTCTCATCCAGGATCCCAAATATCAGCATTTACTAAAGATATTACCTTGGCCTTCTCTCTAGTCTTCCCCATTGGTGTATTGTAAAATCTGGTTTTAACTGTTTCCTCTATGTGGGTTGCTCCTAAATTTCTTTACTGCCCAGATCCTTTTCCTGAGGTTTAGCTCACATTTCTAACTTCTTCTTTGACATTTTCACCTGGAATCTCAAGGTTATTAAAAATCGACTTGTGCTTTTTTCACATTATAAATCAGATTTCCCAGGAAGTAAGCTCTTAAAATGGAGATTTGTTCCCCAATCCCAGAAAGCTGTTTGGGAATGCTCTCAGGGTCACTATCTCAGGGGGCATGAAGGAAGCAGGATAGGACAGAGGGAGAAGTTAAACTGCACTGTAGCTGTAAATAAGAGGTCTCCGCCAGTTCTGCAAGGAGCTATGGAGCTGGACTAACTCTTTAGAATAGTCCCAAATTGGCTCAAAGGGGCTGAATCTTTTTTTTTTTCTATATATTTTTTATTTATTTCAGAGAGGAAGGGAGAGGGAGAGATAGAAACATCAGTAATGAAACATTGATTGACTGCCTCCTGTACGCCTCCTACTGGGAATTGAGCTCGCAACCTGGGCATGTGCCCTTGACTGGAATCGAACTCAGGACCCATCAGTCTGCAGGCTGATGCTCTATCCATTGAACCAAACAGGCTAGGGCAAGGTTGAATCTTTATATCCCCTCCTGCCCTCCATCAGCCAGGGAATGGGTGTGATTTATCCCTGGGAATTAGGAGTGACATTGGGGAGGTGCTTTTCCTCAGCTGAGAGAAAGTCTGAGAGGGGATCAGCTGAGACCTGCTGCTGCCAACACTCTTAGTGATTGGGACAGTGAGTGCCTTAGTCCTGGAGGGGATCTGGGTGGTACACCAAGTCGTCTGCTGCCCCACAAGATCTGTTCCTTCTATGTATAGTATTTGTTATTGGTAGTGTCCTCCATGTGCCTCAGCTGTTTTAGCCTCACTGTTTCTGTTTTTATGTTAAGGTATAATTTACATAAAACAATAATGCCCAGACTTGAAATGTTCAGTGTGATGAGTTTTTACAAATGTCAACCTCACTTTTTTTCTTCTTTACCCTGTATGTAAAGGGCATTTGAAAATAATAAGAACAATCTTGAAATAGCTTAAACAAGAAAGGAAATGTATTGCAAGGAATTTGAGGACAAGGATATAGCCAGGCCTGCTATATTGGAACCAAGAAAGATATGGGAATTCTCTTGAAAGAAGCCTTTTAGAAGGGGTTTCTTCTGCTTCTTTCTGCATATTTTGTACACCTCTGCCCCTCCCCTTCCTGGCACATAGTAAGGATTTAGTGAATAGTAGCATTAATTGTTACATTATTTTTATATACATATATTTTTAAAAATAGTTACCTCACCTTTTTTAATGGCTATTTGTTCCATTCTATGCATGTCCCATAATTTATTTAATGTCCTCTACTCATGGAAATTGAGGTTGTTCACAGGCTTTTCCTGTTGAACTATGTAGCAGTGAATTTACTCATTCATATAATTTCACACAATATCTTTACCTCTGAAGATATTTTTTATTTTCTTCTTTGATAATATATATCTGAATCCTATTAGTCTTCAGCTCCTTTAGGTCCAGTTTATAT
Organism: Antrozous pallidus; assembly: GCA_027563665.1. NCBI lineage: Eukaryota > Metazoa > Chordata > Mammalia > Chiroptera > Vespertilionidae > Antrozous > Antrozous pallidus. Next base: position 17,516,809 of record CM050526.1, read on the forward strand.
CTGACTCATCTTTGAAAGCTAAGTGCCTAGAACAAGGTAAAGTAGTTGCTTAATGAATACTGTGTGAATGCGGAAATGAGTTAACCCAGCACTAAGTGAGGGACTACTCAGCACAGACCACCTCTGATGACTAGGCACATTTGATAAGTTCTTGGGATTTACCAGACTCTGCACTATAGGCCCTGCTCTAGTGGGATTTCTAGCCTAGTAGGGAAGCTCGATGAGTTGTAAACCCTGTGCTAGTGTAGCTTTGAGCCACATGCTGATGTATATTATGGATAGAAATACTTTGAGTCCAGAGGAAGACAGCCTATTAGGCAGCACAGGACAGGCTTATATTATGTTGGGTCTTGAAGAAGGAAGGACTTAGATACTAGAGAGGAAAGAGATAGTAGCTGGAGGGTGGAGGTGGAAGAATGGCCATTCAGGCCCACAGAGGCAGGTTATTTCTTCTCGGGTGTTGTCATTTACTATCTGGTGATGGTACTTTTTAAGAAGCAAGGCAATGCTTTATACATAAATCTGTTAGGTCTTTTGAACCAGGCAGAAACAGGTCAGTGCTGTCCTCTAAATGGAGAAAATTTCACCAAGAAACTGAAGTTGACTGGTGCTTAAAAATTGTCGTTTGGCAGGGGGTGCTAATCCCACAATTATATAGCTTTGTTCTCTGTACCAATGTTCAGGTCCAAATTTAGCTCTTAAATCTCTTTGCTTTATAACATGCTGTTGTACTTTTGTTTTAGAAATATCCCCTAAGTGTTCATAAATCAAATTAAATAGTTTAGACCATTTCCCTTTAATAGTCATACATGTATGTTTATACATGTATATTTTAATAGCATTTATATTTTAAGATATCCTTTGTCCTTTTTAAACAAGAATTTTTATGGTGTTTGTCACTTTCTCATTTATCTAGGGTTTTTCTTTTTAAGATTTTAGAATACTTCAGTCTTTAGTCATTCACTGCATATCGATAGCACTTGTACTTGGATTTTTCTGACTTAGTCTCTTTGTCACATACTGAATGTTGGGTAAACAAATGGATTATACATCAGGGATCTCTCTGCCTGAAGAAACCCTTCCTGGATCCTTTTGAACTGAAAATTATCTCCTAATTTAGAATTATTTTAACTTAGTTTTAAAGATTTTCTTAAAGCACTGTATACCTATTAATATTTAGATATTCATATATCTGTATTTTTGAAAAAACATTCTTAGATTGTAATACATATGCATTTTGTCTAACAACACAGATAACTTTAGGATCATATTTCTTGAGTATATTTTAACAATGTGTAGTATAAATCCATGTGTTAAAAAGACCTTTTCAAGATCATTGTTTATTTTTTTCATACAGTATCCCTTGCATAGAGTCCATATTAAAAGAAATATTTTAGAACTCAGTGCTGAGAAAAGATTTGTTTTTCCTGAGCAACTGATATACTTACTCCTTTCCCATAATGACAACTATACAATTGTTGGTGTTCCCTTTTTTTCTTTGACTGCCAGGAAAATCAGAAGCAAATTTTAAGTTCATTCATGACAGATTGTTAATCCATGTGATTGACATATTTATATTTTCCTTTTCTTGGTTCTGGTTTTCTATATCTAATGTTCTTTCATTATAGGTGATTTTGCCTTTAAATTGTAAAAAAAAAAAACTTTGTGGAATAGGTATAAAGAAATAAATGTAAATCTAGTTCAAAATAATGTATATAAATTTCAGTAAGTATTGTTGACAACTGACCAATTAGCAAATTGAGTACAAATTTGGAAGAGCTGTTACTAAAAGGGCTGTCCTTTCTAGAGCCTCTGAGTTGGGATTAGTTCATGCCTTGGTGGGTTCCTCGTCACCTTCATTGAATGCTCCTTTCTCACTTTCTTCTTTGACATAATTGCTTTATTTAGCCAATACTAGTATTCTGCTGACCTTTTTTCTACTTTAAAACTACCTGTTACATGGTGGGTGGAGTCATTTGGGCATGGATCATGAATTGTAAAGCTTTGAGAAGCTTTTTAGATTGACTTGCTAGAGCAGAGCCATATGAATGTGCAGATCTGGTTATTCACAAGGAATCCACCCAAGAATTATAACTTATCATTGACCTCATTTTTCAATACTGACTCCTCAAGATTTATTTGATGACTCTAATCTTTGCATTCTGGAAGCTTCTCAGTAGTCCAAGAGAACCCTTCCTATTCTGGGTATTTCTCTGCCATATCTATCTATCTATCTAAGAAGGTGTTTTTGTTTTTGTTTTTTGTATTGTTTGCAAAATCTGTCAAACTCCTTTAAAAATTCTTTAGGAACCCATAAAATGAAAAGAAATTGACTTAACCTATTAATATGGAAAAAGAGCACTTTTCTGCCCATCTGCCTCCCATGTCAAAGAAGCTTTCTCTGAATCAGGATTTCTGCAGGCATTGTGTTTCACTAGAGGCCCGGTGCATGAAATTCATGCACTTGATGTGGGGGGAGAGGTCCCTCTGCCCAACCTGTGCCCACTAGCTGTCCAGGAGCCCTTTGGGCATGTCTGCCTGCCTCATCACCTCCACTGCACTCACCAGCCGTGAGCCCCACTCAGGAATTCTGGCTAAGCGGCGCTCCTTCTGTGGGAGCACACTGACTTCCAGGACAGCTCCTGCATTGAGCGTCTGCCCCCTGGTGGTCAGTGCACGTCGTAGTGACCGGTCGCTCCGCTGTTTGGTCAGTTTTCATATTAGCCTTTTATTATATAGGATTAGCTTTTACTTTAAGCCCTAAGTGCTCCTGAAACTTCATACCAGCAAAGGTGGGTTTCAAACTGTCTGAATCAACTGCCAAATCTTTGCCTTCTGTATCAGAAGGGATGTAACTGTATTAATTCCTTTTCATTGTTGCAGCAAAATCTTCCCTGTAGATTGGCTAATGGGCATGCCTCTTAGGAAGCCTCCTTCCCTTTTCTTCTGCTCCACAACCTTAAGTAAGTAAATCCTTAAACAAGACACCCAGATTTGCTGATGGAGTTTCATAGGGACTTATTTGCCTGATGTAATTAAGAAGCTGCCATTCTTACTTGTTCTTCCCCCAAATTGGGAAAGAGGCAATCTGTGTGGAAGCAAAAACTCTGCCCTACAATATCTACTTGTAACTCTTTCAAATGAGTTGCTGAACTGGTAGGACCTTTTCTGCCGTGGTCCATTCCTGAGCTACTCTGCTGGTGCCAGCATGCTATTCTGTTGACAGCAGTTCAGCTTTCCCAAGAGGTGACATAGTTTTGAATAACCCTGGAATGTGGCAGGAAATTCTGAATGACAAAAATACCAATCTAGCCGAGACCGATTTGGCTCAGTGGATAGAGCGTCGGACTGCGGACTGGAGGGTCCCGGGTTCGATTCCGGTCGGGGGCATGTACCTTGGCTGCAGGCACATCTCCAGTAGGGGGCGTGCAAGAGGCAGCTGATTGATGTTTCTCTCTCATCGATGTTTCTGACTTTCTATCCCTCTCTCCCTTCCGCTCTGTAAAAAATCAATAAAATATATTAAAAAAAAAAAAAAAACAATCCAGAGACAAAGCTAAAATGGAAATGGCCAAAGTGTGGATGGATTGATTGATTGGTTGATTTCCCAGGATCAGTAGAAGTACCATTTCTAAACTGCATGGGTATTTTCTGGAAAAAGTTACACATTCATTTAGAAGTGTTTTTATTTTTTCTTGTAGAGAGTAGAAATGGTTTGCTGTCTGTCTTACCAAGATGAATTGATAGAGCCTCCAGGACATTTCTTGACTCTAGAGTGCCATATAAAGGTGGAGGGAAAGCCAAGCTGTTTCCTGAAGAAGGTGTAGCACTTCTGTAGATTGTTTTCTCACCTTTCAAAGGTAGCAGTTGCGTTGTCACGCTATAAAGAGCTTTGAAATCAACCAGATCAAGAATCTGAATTCTTGCCGGCTGGTGTTACTCAGGTTGAGCATCAACCCATAAACCAGGAGGTCATGGTTTGATTCCCGGTCAGGGTACATGCCTGGGTTGCAGGTTTGATCCCCATTTGTAGGGCATGCAGGAGGAGGGAGCTGATCAATAATTCTCTCTTATCCTTGATGTTTCTAACCCCCTCTCTCTCCCTACCTCTCTCTGAAATCAGTGAAAACATTTTTTAAAATCTGAATTCTCCACTCAGTCATTTATAATCAGTATGACCTTGATGAAGAAAGTTAACTTATCCTCTCTGAGTCTTAGTTTCCTTGTCTATAATATGGGAACTAGAACCCAGTTTGCAGGGGTTTTCTAAGTTTCAAAGTAAATAACATATGCAAAGCACCTTGTCCAGGGCCTGGGTATATAGTGGGGACTCAGTAGATGTCTAGTTTTCTTTATTAAATTCGCCTTTAAGTTATGAACTCTTAAAATCTGAAATGATGACTCAGACTACCCTCTCAAATGTCATTCCTCTAACACTTTTAAAAACAGTTTTGAAATAAGCTGATGTATTTTAGAAAAATGTATTTAAAGTATACATTTTGGTGAATTTTTACATATGTACACATTTGTGAAACCATCACCCCATAAAGATAGTAAACAACTCTCTCTATGGAGCACACCTGAACCTTTCCCCACCCCTTCCCTCTCTCTTCTAAGCTCCAAGGTCCCTTTTGCCTCTGTTAACTAGTTTCCTGAGGACTGCCCCTCTCCCCCAAATTAAGTAAACATATCCTTCACCACCAAAAGTTTCCTTGTGCCCCTTTGTAGTCTATTCTTCCTTAACCCTCCCCTCCCAATCCCCAGGAAACTGCTGACACTGTAAATTAATTTGCATTTTCTATAATTCAAATAGCATATTCGTGTCCTGACCCCCATCTGTCTTCTGTACTCAGCTTAATGATTTTGACATTCATCCATGTTGTTGATTGATTCAATAATTCCCCCTTTTTTTGCAGAGTAGTCTTCCATTGTATGGATATACCACAATTTGTTTATTCATTCCTTTGTTGATGGACATTTGTTTTTCCCCCAGTTTTTGGAATAAAACTTCTATGAAAATTCAAGTGTGGATAAATGCTTTCATTCCTCATGGGCAAATACATAGGAGTAGTATAGCTGGGTCATTTGGTAAATGTGTGTTTTAACTTTTTAAAGTATTTGTGTCATTTGTGTTGTGAGAGTTCCTGTTACTTCACATCCTTACCAACACTTTTTTTCTCTGTCTTTCTGATTGAAACCATCCTGGTGGGTGCGGAGTTGCTTTGTAGTTTTGATTTCCCTAATGATTAATAATGTTGAACATCTTGTCATAAATGCATGTTAAGCATGTATTTATTTACCATCCATATATCTTTCCTCATTAAAAAAAAATTCTTATTAGATTGAAAGAGTTCTTTATATATGCCAAAACCAGTTTGGCTCAGTGGATAGAGCGTCAGCCTGTGGACTGAAAGGTCCCAGGTTCAATTCCAGTCAAGGGCATGTATCTTGGCTGCTGGCACATCTCCAATTGGGAGTGTGCAGGAGGCAGCTCATCTATGTTTCTGACTTTCTATCCCTCTCCCTTCCTCTCTGTAAAAAAAATCAATAAAATATAAAAAAAAGAAAGAGTTGTTTTTTTAAAAAAATATATTCTAGGTATGAGTCCTTTTTCAAATATATATTTTACAACTATTTTTCCCAGTCAGAAAATTTTCTCTGGCCTTTTTTTCTTTCACTTTTGTCTTTTTTTTTTAAAATATATTTTATTGATTTTTTACAGAGTGGAAGGGAGAGGGATAGAAAGTTAGAAACATCGATGAGAGAGAGAGACATCGATCAGCTGCCTCTTGCACTCCCCGTACTGGAGATGTGCCCACAGCCAAGGTACATGCTCTTGCCGGAATCGAACCCGGGACCCTTCAGTCCACAGTCTGATGCTCTATCCACTGAGCCAAACCGGTCTCGGCTCACTTTTGTCTTTTGAAGAACAAGTGTTTTTTTTATTTTAATGAAGTCTATTTTTTTTTAAGTTTGATCTTTACGGGTTTATTGGCAAAGAGGCAATTTAACACGGTATTGTAGGTGATGCTGCCAATTTTTTAAATTTCTTAATATCGAGAACTAAGATGGCGGCAAAGGTAAAACACCTATCTTGCCGTCATAATCAGCAATTTTAATACTACAACTTAACGAAAGAACAAACACCTTCCAGAATCACTAGAAAGCTCGCCGAGTGAAAATTCCACAAATAAAAGTGAAGATAAGACACTGTGACTCGGAGGAGCAGCGGCAAACAGCGTTGAAAGATTCGCACGGAGAGAGGTTTGGAGTGCGCTCCGTGGAGTGGGCGGGCGGCTGAAAACCGGCCAGTTTTCTCGAACAGGGAGGCAAAGACGTCCCACTGGACTGATTCTCCATCTCTGGGCGAAGTCCAGGGAACCCACTATCATACGGGGTGAAAACTGGACAGTGGGAGGGCACGCCAAAGCTCGGGTGCTGCCGGGTCTGCTGGCTTGTGGATAAGGCAGCTTTCGCGCGAACAGCTCAGCTGCATGACGGCGCAGAGAGCGCTCTGCGACTTGTATCTCATTCGGAAAACTGTCAGTCTGCTTTGTTTTACGACCCTGGGTGAGACATTGCGCATGCAAAGTCATTTGGGGAGAGTCTGAATTCCCCGGCAACCGGCAGCCGGTGGAGCTCTGCAGTGGCTCTCTCTCAGAGGTGCTGGCGGCCATTGCCCCCGGCACAGACTCCACATAGGGCGGAGCTAACGCTGTCTGCTTGGCCCGGAGACTCCGCCCATCCAACCTGAGCACAGCTGAGCTTCACAGACAATTGGCCTATAGGTCAACCCTCCAAGTGCTAACAACGATTAACTGAGCTTAACTTCAGCAAGACTGTGCAGCCCATATCCACCTCAGGTAACCGGGGAGGCTGAGCCACTGTCCCTAGTAGGAAGTTTACCACACAAAGCTAATTGACCAACTCAGGGAAGCAGCCACCATGCAGCGACATGGAAAGAAATCAGATGTGAAAGAAATGGAGGAAAAAAAAACGACATGGAATTCAAAATCACGGTTATAGGGTTTTTCAAGAGGCTCCAACAAAAGGTCGAGGCCTATAAGGAAATAATCAAGACCAACGTGGAAATGAAGGAGACTCTCAAGGATATAAAGGAGACTCTCAAGGATATGAAAAAGGACCAACCAGAAATTAAGCATACACGGACTGAAACAAAAAATATTATACAAAGACCTAAAAGTGCTCTGGAGCACCCCAAGAACCAAGTTCAAGATTTGAAATACAAAGAGGTAAAATCCACTCAGCTGAAAAAGCAAGAAACCAAAAGAATCCAAAAAATTGAAGATAGTGTAAGAGGCCTCTGGGACAACCTCAAGCATACCAACATCCGAATTATAGGGGTACCAGAAAAAGAGAGAGGCCAAGACAATGAAAACCTATTTGAAGAAATAGTGACTGAAAACTTCCCACACCTGGTGAAAGAAATTGACTTAGGAGTCCAAGAAGTGCACCGAACCCCAATATATAGGAACCTTAAGAGGACCACACCGAGGCACATCATAATTAAAATGCCAAGAGCAAAAGACAAAGAGAGAATAATAAAAGCAGCAAGAGAGAAACAGTTGGTTACCTATAAGGGAGCACCCATACGATTGTCAGCAGATTTCTCAACAGAAACGATGCAGGCCAGACGGGAGTGGCAAGAAATATTCAAAGTGATGAACAGCAAGAATCTACAACCAAAATTTCTCTATCCAGCAAAGCTATCATTCAGAATTGAAGGTCAGATGAAGTGCTTCGCAGATAAGAAAAAGCTAAAGGAGTTCATCACCACCAAACCAACATTATATGAAATGCTGAAAGATATTCTTTAAGAAGAGGAAGAAGAAAAAGGTAAAGATGAAAATTATGAACAACAAATACACATCTATCAACAAATGAACATAAAAATCAAGTGAATTGATAGGCTGTTGAACAGGATAGACTGGTGAATATAACAGAGACATGGACATAGAGAGGGAATGGACTGACAATTCTTGGGGAGAAAAGGGCTGTGGGAAGTGCAGCAAGAGACTGGACAAAAATCTTGCAACAATGGGAGAGGACAGTGGGGAGGGGAGGTGAGGATGGAGGCTGGGATAGGTACAGGGTGGAGGGGAGCTATAGGGGGATAAAAAGGGGAAACAATGTAATTAATAAACTGAACAATAAAGATTAAAAAAAGAAGAAATAAGAGAAGTTATTGTAACACATTTAAAGTATTTTATTAATAGTATAAGATATGAAAACATTTGCAGATGACTAATTTATTATTTTTAAAAATTTTATTTTATTTGAGAGAAAGAAAAATCAATTTGTTGTTCTACTTATTTACTGGTATGCATTCATTTGTTGATTCTTGTATGTGCCTGTACCTGGGATGGAGCCCACAACCTTTGTATATGGGCACAATGTTCTAAGCAACTGAGCTACCCACTCAGAGTGGACATGACTAATTTATATATATGAAAATTTCAAGTATTGTACACAATTCAGTTGACGTATTATAAAGTACATATCTTAAATGTTTTCAGTATTAATTATACAACTTATGAAAACAGATTTATTCCAATTTACTTCATACTTTAGGGTTTTTCATAGCATTTTATCTACTGTATCTACTTTTGTCATAGTTAGGCATGAAAATATTTTTCACATACAGAATAAATGTGATTATTATTATTCCCAAAAAATAAATAAATAAATAAGTAAGTAAATAAATTTCTTAATATTCATCTGATTAATGGTCCAAAGCTATGTAGCACTGAAACTGCATAAACAGTTTCATTTATGAAGAAAACTGCTAAGGCTCATGTTTTAAGCAACTTTTACCTCCCCGACTGCCCTTATTAAAGAATGTACATACCATTAGTTTGAGATTTATACCTTTACTTATTTTTTGAGTAGCAAGAACATGTTTAAACAGCTTACTTAGCTTCTGCAATTCATTCTTCTTGTCATCTTTCTTCACTTTCTCATCACCTTCACTTTGTGCTGCTCGACATGGACTTTACTGATCCAATGAATCATAGCCTTGATGATGAAGTTCACTTGCTTTACTCCTTGTTCTTTAGACAGAAGTTCCGTCTTCAGTGAACTTTCCCTTCTTTTGTCTTATTTTCCTTTTGTTTGCCCTGGTAGTTTCTTGCTCAGTCCAGATAAGGAGCCACACAGCTGGGCGGCATCTCCAGCAGCTCAGGCCAGGCCACACAAGGTGAGAACAAGGGGCTGCAACATCTGCACACAGTAATCAGCTAATTGAGAAGATGTCCCCAACATGTTAAGTAGCTTTTTTTTATGTAAAAGAGAAGTATCTGGAATCCCGTGTCAGATCTTTTTTTGGTTTTGTTTGTTTACTTATTTGAAACTATTTATTTTGAAATAACTATAGATTCACAATAAGTTGAAAAGAAATGTACAGTAGGTCCTATACAGACTTCATCCTTCCTTCTGTAACATTAGCATCCCATAACTTTAGTACAATATCAACACCATGAAATTGACATTGGTATAATACACAGACCTTATTTAGATTGCACTCCTTTATATTTGCGTGGGTTGTTTCCAGTTTTAGTTTATTATGAATAAAGCTGCTATGAACAGCTTTGGGTTGTTTCCAATTTTAGCTATTATGAATATTTAGGCTGTCTATATATATAAAATCCTAACAACCAGTTGGCCGGTCACAATGATGTGCACTGACTACAAGGGGGGCAGACGCTCGGTGCAGAAGCTGCCCCTTGGTGGTCAGTGCTCTCCCACAGTGGGAGCACTGCTCAGCTGACTGATGGGTGCCTGACACCAGGCTCATGGCTGGCAAGCACAGCTGCAGTGGTAAGAGCCTCTCCTGCCTCTGTGGCAGTGCTACTGAATGGCAGACCCAGAGGGGCCAGGATGAGTGGGAGTGGTGCGGCGCCTGGGCCGGGCTCCTCCACTGCCGCCTGCCCCTTCCTGCACTACTACATCCCTTGAGGGATGTTGGACTGCTGGTTTTGGCTCGACCCCTGGGGCTAAAACTGGCAGTCCAACATCCCTATGGGTCCCGGATTGCGAGAAGGCACAGGCCAGGCTGAGGTACCCCATCATCAGTGCACAAATTTGTGTACTGGGTTTCTAGTTATGAATAAAGCTGCTGTGAACATTTGTGTACAGCTCTTTTTGTATAAAAATTAAGTTTGCATTTCTCTGAGATTAGTGCCCAAGAGTATAATTATTGGGTTATATCATAAGTACATTTTTAGTTTTAGAAGAAACTGCAAAACTGTGTACCATTTTACATTTTTATCAGCAATGTATGTGTGATCCAGTTTCTCTGCATTCTCACCAGCTTTTTGGTGGTGTTACTATTTTTTTTCTTTTTTTTTTTTAATCTTTATCGTTCAGTTTATTAATTACATTGTTCCCCTTTTTTATCCCCCTATAGCTCCCCTCCACCCTGTACCCATCCAATCCTTCGCCCTCACCTCCCCCTCCCCACTGTCCTCTCCCGTTGTTGTAAGATTTTTGTCCAGTCTCTTGCTGCACTTCCCAAAGATTGTCTGTCCATTCCCTCTCTATGTCCATGATTCTGTTATATTCACCAGTTTATCCTGTTCATCAGATTATTAATTCACTTGAGTTTTAGATTCATTTGTTGATAGATATGTATTTGTTGTTCATAATTTACACTTTTATCTTTTTCTTCTTCCTCTTCTTAAAGAATACTTTCAGAATTTCATATAATATTGGTTTGGTGGTGATGAACTCCTTTAGCTTTTTCTTACCTGCGAAGCACTTTATCTGATCTTCAATTCTGAATGTTAGCTTTGCTGGATAGAGTAATCTTGGTTGTAGATTCTTGCTATTCATCACTTTGAATATTTCTTGCCACTCCCGTCTGGCCTGCATCGTTTCTGTTGAGAAATAATCGTATGGGTGCTCCCTTATAGGTAACTAACTGTTTTTCTCTTGCTGCTTTTAATATTCTCTCTTTGTCTTTTGCTCTTGGCATTTTAATTATGATGTATCTTGGTGTGGTCCTCTTTCGATTCCTATAGTTTGGGGTTCGGTGCACTTCTTGGACTTTTAAGTCAGTTTCTTTCACCAGGTGGGGGAAGTTTTCAGTCACTGTTTCTTCAAGTAGATTTTCATTACCTTGCTCTCTCTGTTTTTCTGGCACCCCCATAATTCAGATGTTGGCATGCTTGAGGTTGTCCCAGAGGCCCCTTAAACTATCTTCAATTATCTGGATTCTTTTTGTTTCTTGCTTTTCCAGCTGAGTGGATTTTGCTTCTTTGTATTTCAAATCTTTGACTTGGTTCTTGCGGCCCTCTGGACTGCTTTTAGGACTTTGTGTAATATTTTTTATTTCAGTCAGTGTATGTTTGATTTCTAGTTGGTCCTTTTTCATATCCTTGAGGGTCTCGTTCATATCCTCGTAGGTCTTATTCATTTCCTCGTAGGTCTCATTCATTTCCTTGTAGGTCTCGTTCATTTCCTCGTAAGTCTTGTTCATTTCCTCATAAGTATTGTTCATTCCCTCGTTGGTCTTGTTCATTTCCTCATAGATCTTGTTCATTTCCTCGTAGTTTTCATTAAGTTCATCAGCCTTTTCTAGGAGCCTCTTGAAAAGCCTTATAACTGTGGTTTTGAACTCTATGTCTAGTCATCTTTTTTCCTCCATTTCTTTCACACCTGATTTCTTTCCATGTCTCTGCATCGTGGCTGCTTTTTGTGGTAGATGTCCTACAAGGGACAGTGGCTTAGCCTCCCCAGTTACCTGAGGTGAATACTCTTACTGCAATCCTTTATGGGTTGTACTGTATTTTTGAATTTAAGCCCAGTTTGTTGTTGTTAGTCCTAGGAGGATTTGACCTCCAGGCCAAGTGGCTGTGCAGGGAAACTGTGTTCAGGTTGGATGGGCAGAATCTCTGAGCTAAGCAGGCAGCGTCAGTGTCAGCTACATCCTATGCAGCGTGCGGGTGTCTGTGTTGGGTGGTAATGGCTGTAGGCACCTCCAAGAGAAAGCCGCTGCTGGTCTCTACCCCTTGCCAGACAACTCTGCCTCTCCCCAAATGAGACTGCACACCCAAAGTCTCGCCCAGGGTTGTAAAACAAAGCAGTCCAGTGGTCTCCCAAACCAGAGGGCAAGTCACCAGGGAGCAAGTCGTGCACTTTACGCGTGCAAACTGCTGTTCCAAGCTACGCAGACTCTCCTCAGACGAGGAGACCTCTGCTGCACCTGGCTTTTAGTGTGCGTACCCCGGACCTCGGACCTTGCCTGGCACTGGGGAATCTGTGCAGTGGGACGTCTCCGCCCTCTCTGTTGGAGAAATCCAGCCGGGATTTCTGCTGCCAGCCTTACAGCCCACACGCGTCCCACGGCTCCGAACCTCTGGCCCCGCGCATATCTTCAAGGCTGCACTCCACCGCTCTTCTGAATCTCAGTGTCCCACCTTTACTTTTATTTGTGGAATTTTTACTCGGCCAGCTTTCCGGTGATTCTGGATGATGTTTGTCTTGTTGTTATGTTGTATTTTTGGAATTGTTGTGCGGGGCAGCACAATAGGTATTTACCTATGCCGCCATCTTGGTTCCTCCTCTGTTACTATTTTTTATTTTAGTAATTCTGGTAATCATTTAGTGGTATCTCATTGTGGTTTTTAAAAATATATATTTTTATTGATTTCAGAGAAGAAAGAACAGGGAGAGAGAGATAGAAACATCAGTGATGAAAGAGAATCATTGATAGGCTGCCTCTTGCACGCCCCCTATTGGAGATCAAGCCCAAAATCCAGGCATGTGCCCTGACCGGGAATCAAACCTTGACCCCTGGTTCATAGGTCAACATTCAACCACTGAGCCACACCAGCTAGGCTCATTGTAATTTTAATTTTCGTTTTTCTAATGGTTAATGAAGGTGAACTTCTCTTGCTTATTTTTCATCTGTATATTCTTTTTGATGAAATGTTTATTCATATCTTTTGCCCATTTTCTAATTAGATTGTTTGTTTTTCTACTGTTATGTTTTGAGAATTTTTATATGTCTAGATACTAGTCCTTTGTAAGTTGTGTAGTTTGCAAATATATTTTCCCAGTCTGTAATATGCCTTTTTGTCCTCTTACAGAGTCTTTTGCAGTAAAAGTTTTTGTGAGGACCAGTATATCAATTTTCCTTTTATAGATTGCCACTTGAAGATTTTTTTTCTATTATTTTCCTAAAAGTTTTATGGTCTTACGTTTTACATTTTAGTCTTTGGTTCACTTTCATTTAAGTTTCATGTAAGGTGTAAGACGTAGGCCAAGGTTCATATTGTTGCCTGTGAGTGTCTAATTGCTCCATCACGCTGTTAACCAGGCTATCTTCCTTTCTTTGACTTAACAGTGAGAAGAATGATTTCTCCCACTTTGTTCTTCTTTTCCAAAATTGTTTAGAGATTCTAGGTCCTTTGCCTTTTCACATAAACTTTAGAATAAGCTTGTCTTGGTCTACAAAAAACTTTGCTGAGATTTTGGTAGTAATTACATTAAACCTACAAATCTCTGTGGGGAAAACTGACATCTCCACAGTGTTGAGTCTTTCATTTCATGAACATGGTAAGTCTCTCCAGTTATTTAGGTCTTCTTTGATTTCTTTTATCAGCATTTTATAATTTTCAACATAGAGATTCTATACATATTTTGTTAGGTTTATACCTAAGTATTTTGTTTTATTGGCATTATTGTAAATAGTATTGTGTTTCAAATTTTGGTTTTCACATAGTTGGTATCTCAGAACTTCATGTGCAGAATTTTGGTTGGAATAGAGATTTTCATGTTTATGGTGAAGGAGGACGTATCAGTTGGAGTTTGAAGCTTGTATTGCAAGCATTTGAAAGCCAGGTATAGAAACTGTGAATATAAGAGCAGATAGATTTGAATTCCAATCCTAGTTCTAACACTTATTGGCTCTGTGACCTTGGGCATGTCATTTAACTTCTTTGAGCCTGTTTTTTTTTTTTTTTCCCCCATAAAGGGAGAATACTACTCCTTTGCAAATCTTTTGTAAAGCTTTGAGATAATACATATAAATGACTTTGTGCCTAACACAGGTCTCAGTATATTTTAGTTATTATTGCTGGCCACAGTGGAATGATGTCATTTATGGTTAGGATTCACAATGAGAGAGAAAAGTGTACCTACTATTATGAACAACAGACATTTCTTAGACCCCTTCATTGTGCTATCTTTCAAGGATGTGAAGTCTTGACATAGCTCTTCCTCAAAGAGCTTAAAACTTTTGTTGTGAAATAAGTTGCATGTATAAAAATTCCAGGACGAGATATCACTTGTTAAGTTCCACATAATCGGGGCAGACAGTGGCACATCAAAGAACTTTCTCTTTCTGGGTTTTGTTGCCCTTTGGACCCTGTTCACAGAGGTGGCTTCTGAATGTTGTTGGTGAGAGAATGTATTGAGGTGGGAGGGGGTGTGTACAGATTTAGGGGAAGGAGTCACGTGGGAATATGTAATTAATTTTTATACTTTCCCCAGTAAACCATCGACCCTTTTTATGATATCATGAGGGATTCCTTAATTTTGCAGCTGCTTCCTGGTTACGTCAGAGAGGAGCCTCTCACCCCACAGCCTGGAGCTGCACTCATACAAGAATTGGAAACAAATGAAGTGCTGAATATCTAATAGCTTCCACAGGGAGAGCCAGTTCAGACTTCCCAGGCCTCCTTATGCAAGGTCTTCCTCAAGTATTTCTGACCCCCTGAAGTGTCTTTGTTCTGGAAAGACAGGACTGGCCCAGAGCCAAGTGGGCTGGAGCCTGGGGACTCCTTGATGCATGCCTCCTTCCCTCCCTCCAGGTGTTCTGCAATCCCAAATTCCTGCCCCTTTCCAGGATCTCCTTTGGTGGGTATTATCCTTCTTTGAGGTCTCAGGATTCTCTGCAACCTGCCGAGATTATCAGTCAGTTTTTGACCTGTTCCAGTTCATTCCTTCCCTCCCCACGTATCTCCCATCCTCTCGATATTCTTTCTGCTGCATTTTTGACATCTGTCACTCTTTTATAATCCACCTTTCACCTTTCTTATAAGAAAGTTGTGACATTTCTTTGACATTATAAAATATATGAAGTACTATACATATAATTTCTCTTAATTCAATATAAATTCATGCCCTCTTAGTTTCCCAACTGGTCTCCTTCCCTGTTCCTCTTTTCTAGCTACCCTAATCTGTCCTAAATGCTTTAACTAGATTAATCTTGGTGAAATACTCACCTGTGCTTCATTCAGAAATCTTGAGCAAGTAAGTGCTTTCCTCAGTGCCTGTTGAGTCAAGTCTGTGTTCCTTGCTGTGGTGGTGCAGGTCCTTGCTTTGTGGTCCCCATCACACAGCAGGCTGAGTACAGTGCTTGTCATCTGGGAATGTTCCTGGTGTGTCTCTATCTACATGTCTCCTTAGTACATGCAGTCCCTCCTGTATCCTGCCAGTCCCATCTTTGTTTATCTTTTGCAGCCCTGCTCCCAAGTGCTCTCTTCCATGAAACCTCTGCTACACACTAGCTGGAAACGATTTTCTTTCCCTCTTGTGACAGAAGGCATCTGCTTCCATCTTCCTTATGGCATGTAATACATTGTCTTGAATCATAGTTATTTGGGTATCTGTATATTCTTTCTGTCTTCTTTATCAACTTCTTATGGACAGGATCCTATTTTTCTTTATATCCGGCAAAATTGGGCCCCCAAGTAAATATTTTTGGTAATAATGGGAGAGATAACTTTGTTAAGAGGTTGGATTTCTTTTGCCCCCACATCTACCTACTAAAATAAGTTGGTGTTTTATAAACCTAGAAAATCCAGAAGAAGTAACAGGCATACCAATAAGGACTCTTCGGGAGGAAACCCTCCGTTTCCTCTATCCTGGTTGGGGCTATGCTATGCTTTGCCTTCCACCTAGTCAGCCTTACTATGTTCTGCCATTGTGCACGAATAATATTTTTAGGTGTATTGGTACTTGAGTCTTCTGACTCATATATTCTCCTTAAAGAATGGAATTATGCCCTGATGGCATGGACATCTCTGATTTTGCTCTGAGATTTTGTCTGGTTCCTGTACAATGACTGCCTCTTCCACTTCCTCTTTAGCCAGCAGCTGTCACAGAGAACTAACTGTGTGGCTCAAACAGCAGCACTTGAAAGATGCTCTCACTGCCCACTTCCTGTAGACAAGGAGGTTTTGGTGGGCTGCTCAGGAACTGTGCCAGTCCTGTGTCTGACTGGTGACTGACTCATGAGAAAGGCAGCCTTATGTCTGAAAGATAAGAGCCAACAAATCGCCTCCAGGTGGTATTAGTTTGGAAGTGACTGACCATTCATTTCCTTTCTTTGGAAGAGCCAGTGGGGAGGGAATCTGTGAATAGGAGGTCTTGCCTGCATTCTTCTCCAGCTGTTAGTGAAGCAGCCAAGCATTCTCTGCTGGAATGGCTAATGGTCCCCAGGGCCCTCTGAATCCCTTCTGCTGCTCTCAGGGTATCAGACCTATGTGTGTCATCCATCCTGTGTCTTCCCTTCATTACTCTTCTTCTCCTTTTGCCAGGAAGCTGGCTGTGTGCACCAGGGGAACTCTGCTTGTTTCATTGCTGCCATATTTATTTATTTATTTTTTTGACCAGCCAAACCTCATCCCTAATGATACTGGTTTCCTCCAAATCTATCCCTGACCCAGGAGTAGATCAGAAGTGATGGTTCTGAACTTCTGTCCGTTTGCTGGGCTTAAATGATCCACGCAGGTGGGCCTGCCTTTCCTCCCCTCCTCTTCCTTCTCCACCCCTCGTGCCTCACTCCCATTTCCTGCAGGAGGATGCTTTGCCATCCTGGAGCCGTCAAGCACAGCTTTGCTTTGGCAGCATCGTCGCGCACACACGCTGGTTGGAGAGGGGACGTGTTTATCACTTTTCCTGGAGATTATCTGTTTAAGCACTTCTCTGACAGTTACAATAACAAGGGCAGTGTGTTGTGTTTCCCAGCAGAAGGACACTTGCTGTTGAAAGATGTATAGCACTAATTAGAAATACATAACATCCGGCCACATGGCAGCCTTCTCCCGGTCGTTCCATTTCCTGATTTCATACAACTTTGACGACAGTTGGTTTATGTTTTCCATGAATATGTTCTCAGAAAAATGAGAAAGTCTCCTTGTTACATAGGAGCGAGAAGACTATTTCTGCCTGAGCAGGTATTTGGCTACAGAAATAGGGGGAGCAGTGGTCACCTGCCCATGTGCGAGCATGTGGGAAGGGGCAAAACCTCAGGTGACTTGTTTGGTAAGAAATATTTTTGTCTGACTTCCTTAGCCAAAACCATCCCCCTAAATCCTGAGCAAGCCTGCTTTTGGAAAGAAGGGGAAAGGCTGTTTCACAATGTTAATGAGTTCTTCAGCTCATGTCAAGCTCTTGCTACCTGACACAAAGCCAGAGGAACCCAAGCAAATACCAAGGCAAACAATGCTTTTTCCTTCCCCACCCCACATAATTTGTTGGCCTGGCCCAGCCCAATTCTAGGGATATATATGGGCATTCATCAGCCTGGGGCCAGTTTCCCAGGTCTGGCCCCAAAGTAGGTGAACTCTGGGAATCCGGATGCTGTTTTCCTACCTACTTGTATAAGAGTGAATACTTTTCAAGGAATGGCATCATATGGCTTCTAGCCCATAGAGGCCCACTTGAGGTGAAGAGCATCTCTTAAAGATACCATAGCACTTAAAATATTTCTCAGAGGGAAGGTGGTTGGAGGGTGCGGAAGTGGGAAATAGTCAAAGAACTTGTATACGTATGTGAATAATTCATGGAATAGACAATGGGGTGGTGAAGGCCTGGGATGGAGTGGGGGGGCGGGGCTAGAAGGAGTCAAGGGGGGGGTAGACACATGTAATACTTTCAACAATAAAGATTTAATTAAAAAATAAAATATTTCTCACTGAGGCACTGGGTTCAAGTTGCCATGGTTACTTGGTAAATAACTGTGTGTTTCCCACCTGATTGAAATGATCTACAGTTTCAGGGACCCTGTTTCATTTGTAGCCATGTTCTCCACAATACCCAGCACAGGGTGGAGCACATTGTAGATATGGGCACGCCTTTCAGAAAGGACTCCATATGAAATCGTCAGAGGGCTGGCTGAATATGCATTTCGAGCCCCAGATAGCTGTGATCGTACCTCCTGCTTGATCAGAGCAGAACAGCTTAATGGTTTGAACCTCCCCATCAGTTGGACAAGACACCCAACAGTGAGTGCTATCAGGCCCTTTTCTGGGAAGATGGGAGGCTGGGAAAAGTTGAGGTGATACAACCACGGCCAACAGCAGAGCAGTCATGAGGCTGCCTTTTAGCTGCTGCTCTGAGAGATAGTTGAGCCCTTCCAGACCTTTATAGCAAAGAGGCTCCAGTTGTTGCTTCCCCCACCTGGTCTCCAGACCTTATTGCAGGAGGCTTAAAAAATGAGCAAACCTAGATCCCCTAGAGGTCACAGATGTCATTAGTTCTTAAGCAGTTTATTCTCCCTCTTGAGCCCTAGCCCTCACTGAGAAATAGTCTAGCCTGAGATTGCCATTGATTATAAAAATAGAATGGGCTTGGTGAAAGCCATTTCCCCCTGCCCCATCTTATTCAGGCAAATAAGAGTATCTTATTATAACCTTGGGCTTCTCAAAATAATAGTCTTTTAGAGCAAATACCCCACCCACCCTATCCCTTCTAAGGGCCTTGTATGTGCAGGTAACTTCTGCCTAAATGCCAGTTGGTGAGGGGATACTAATGTATATTCAGTGTGTCGTCCACCAGGATGTGGTCTCCACTTGTCCTATCCTAGCTTCGTTTGGACTTATTCACTCCGTTCCAGCTTTTGTTGCTAATTAGAGGCAGGCTGCTGTCAGTGCTTGGCAGGAGCCTGAGCTGAGCTGGGATGGTAAGTCTAGACAGTGCTGCTGCCTATCTAAGGGGCGGAGGGCAGATGTTGGCAACTTTTCTTGGGATGGCGTATTCATCTTCCCCTTTCCTGCTTTCCATGCTCTCTCCTCTTGGTTCCTGGATGCTTGTTTTCTGTATTTAACAGAGATTTAGGGCCTTGCCAGTGGTGATCTATTCTAATCACATGGATTGTTACCACTTCCTTACTGCCTGCCACAGTAGAGTCAGAAAGTGAGAGGGTGATATTTGGAGCCAGTGGGCATATGGTAGGATAGCTGAAAAGCCACAATAGAATTGCTACACTGATGCTATTCATATGTTGGAACCTTCTGAGCAGCAGCCTGCTCTTTCTCACTTCCATGGCTTTCTGAAGTGGTTTGGAGCTGACTTTGTGTATCCCAATTGTGTTAGTTCCTGTGGCAAAGACAGTTGGGAGTAACTAGTTGTGTAGCATCTTCTGCAATAACGACTTCAGTTAGGCCTCATTGGTGTCAACGAGAGTGTGGGGGGGGGGGCTCCCCTTGGTTATCAAGGTTAAAATGCAAGCAGGGATAGAGATCAAACATGTGGCTAATTATCCTTTTAACACTTGGAAATTCTAAGCTCTCCCCTGTATTATAGAGGGAATTAACAGATTACCTGCTGCCAGAGTGAGTGAGTCTGGCCCCTGATTTCATCTGTATATTGGGTGTCTCTTCCTCTGAGGCTGCATATTGGATTGCTGCCTCCTGTTTGTCACCGATTCCTCTCAAGTCTGGATGAAGTGGCTATCAGGGAGAACCACTCACAGGGAATATGTGCAGGCGGTGGTTTGGGGGTGTATATGTAGCTTCTGCCAAATAGTAGCTCCGGCCACCACCAAGGTGGCTCCTTTTACTGAGCTGTAGCCAGAAGGAAGTTAGCCAGGCTGAGAAAGTGAGGGGGAAAGGGTGCTAGTGTTGGGAGCCAGATTTACTTTTTAGCCATAGGGAAAAGAATTTGTGAAAATAAACTCTTAATACAGATTAAGTACTTATTGTGTGCCATACACTGTCCTATATAAAAACAATTCATTCAATGAAAATAGATTATTTGTAAGTGTCCTGTATTCTCTTAGAAGGAGAAACATAGAGGAGGTAAGGATAGAACCAAAGGTTGGTGATCAGGAAGATAACTTTTAAATTTGTATTTTTATTATCTTAATTGGTGATTGTACTCCTGTTATGTATACATTAGAGAGACTGAGTTAATAAATATGAGTTCTTGTTACTATGGCCTCACATTATCAGTAGCCAACTAACTAAAGGCAGAGAGCCTGCAGCTCCAACTGGAACTGCCTACCTTGGGGTAACTGGTGCTGGGGAAGTAATATGATACAGTTGATCCCTATAATATAACCTATGGGTTAGAGTATTTACCCATATACCAGGCACTGTGGTAAGTGCTCCAGGTACACTATTTTATTTATTTAAAATATTTTTATTGATTTCAGAGAGAAAGGGAGAGGGAGAAAAACATCAATGATGAGAAAGAATCACTGATTGGCTGCCTCCTGCACACTCCCTACTGGGAATGGAGCCAGAAACCCGGGCTTGTGTCCTGACCAGAATCAAACCCTGACCTGGTTCATAGATTGATGCTCAGCCACTGAGCCATGCCCACCGGGCCAGGTACACTATTTCAATTAGCCTTACAACTACCCTGTGACAGAGGGAGGGACTATTACTACCCGTGGTCTTGGGTGAGGAAAAGGAGCTCAGTGATGTGATCAGGATGCACACTAGTGAGCTAGGAGAGAGTAGCCCTTGTCCCCCAGCATATACTGATGGGAGTTTGATTTGCTTCTCCTCAGATTGCTTCTCGGAAGAGTGTCGCTCTGTGATTCAGGAGCAAGCTGCAGCCCTGGGCTTGGCCATGTTTTCTCTCTTGGTGCGGCGTTGCACCCACTTACTTAAGGAGTCTGCCAAAGGTAAGCAGATGAGGGGCTGGGCCCCCTGACTTGTTGGCTTTCCAGCTGTCTGGGTCTGTCCCAACAAACTCAGAATGTCATGCTGCTTTCTCCGTGTCTTCACCCTCTATCCATTCTTCTACTTTCCAACACCCTATCTACATTTTGCCCACCTAACTAGTCCCACCTCCTTTTCCAATTTGATTACCTTTATGGCCCTCTTTTCTCTTTGTAAAACTATTCCCTCCTTTTCTTCTTCAGTAGTGAGGATTTATACTGCACATCTAAGCTGCTGTGTGTTCTTGTACTTTAAAAACACAGAAAAGTGAATTTCCCTTTTTGTTTATAATTGATGTTTTGGTTTTCCTCCTTTATATGTCTTTCTTTGTCTGGTGGATGCTATAAAGGTTGTGGATGAACCATATTGGGAGACCCACTGAACCAGAGCAGGAACTTTTTTTTTTTTTTTTAAATATATTTTATTGATTTTTTACAGAGAGGAAGGGAGAGGGATAGAAAGTCAGAAACATCAATGAGAGACATCGATCAGCTGCCTCTTGCACGCCCCCTACTGGGGATGTGCCCGCTGCCAAGGTACATGCCCTTGCCGGAATCGAACCTGGGACCCTTTAGTCCGCAGTCCGACGCTCTATCCACTGAGCCAAACCGGTCTCGGCCAGAGCAAGAACTTTTACAATATATATATATTTTATTAATTTTAGAGAGGAAGGGAGAGGGAGAGAGATAGAGAAACATCAATGATGAGAGAGAACCATTGATTGGCTATCTCCTGCATGCCCCCTACTGAGGATTGAGCCTGCAGTCTGGGCATGTGCTCCAACCTGGATGTCTTGGTTCATGGGTCAATGTTCCACCACTGAGTCACACCAGACATGCAGCAGGGACTAATTTTAGCCCTTGGGCTGTGCAGTGTCCTGTATTCTTTAAGGCTGCCCTTAGAATTCCAAGCCTGATTGCTGAGCTGTAAGGCAGGGCTGAAGGTTGTACCTTTCTCTCAGCTCCTGGTTCAGTATTTGTGAATAGTTTGGCCCCTCTGTCATCCTCCTGCCACATCAGCTTTATGAATGTGTCCAGCCTCTGAGGCTGCCTTTTATTTTATTTTATTTTATTTTATTTTATTTTATTTTATTTTTTGAGGGATGGTAGAGGTCACTTTTAATTTGGAAACAGTTACAAATTTATAGAAAAGTTGCAAGAATTGCACAAAGAACTCCTACCCTTCACCCAGGTTCTCCAGTTGTTAGCATTGGACCATATTTGCTATAAGTTCTCTGTCTTCCCATACATACACATGTACTTACACTTATTTTTCTTCTGAACCTTTTGATTCTAAGTTGCAGACATCGTAGTCCTTTACCCCCAAATACTTGATTGTGTACTTCTTATAACAAGGACATTCTCTTACATGACACTACAGTTACCAAAATCAGGAAACCAACAGTGACATAGTACTATTATTGAATCTACAGACCTTATTCAGTTTGTACCAGTTCTAAAAGTGTGTGTGTGTGTGTGTGTGTGTGTGTGTGTGTGTTTCTGTATGTTTCTGTGTGTGTGTGTATCTGTGGTGTGTGTGTGTGTGTTTGGGGTGTGTGTATCTGTGTGTGTGTTTGGTATGTATGTTTGGAGTGTGTGTGTGTTTGGGGTGTGTGTGTGTTTGGGGTGTGGTTGTGTGGGTGTGGTTGGGGTATGTCAGTGTGGGAGTGTGTGTGTGTTTGGATATGTGTGTGGGGGTTGTGGGTGTATATGTGTTTGGGATGTGTGTGTGTTTGGGGTTTGTGTGTGTGTGTGTGTGTGTGTGTGTGGTTGGGATATGTGAGTGTGGGGGTGTGTGTATGTTTTGGGTGTGTGTGTGTGTTTGGATGTGTAGGGGGGGTTGTGGGGTGTGTGTGGTGTGTGTGTTTGGGGGAGTGTGGGGGGGTTGTGGGTGTATATGTGTTTGGGGGGTGTGTGTGTGTGTATCTCTGTGTGTGTATTTGGGTGTGTGTGTATGGGTGTGTGTTTGGGGTGTGTGTGTGTGTTTGGGATGTGTGTGTGTGTGTGTGTGGTTGGGGTATGTGAGTGTGTGTGTGTGTATGTTTTGGGTGTGTGTGTGTTTGGATGTATGTGGGGGGGTTGGGTGTGTGTGGTGTGTGTGTTTGGGGGTGTGTGGGGGGTTGTGGGTGTATATGTGTTTGGGGTGTGTGTGTGGGGGGGGTGTATCTCTGTGTGTGTGGGTGTTTGGGGTGTGTGTGTGTATCTGTGTGTGTGTGTGTGTTTGCGATGTATGTGTTTGGGGTATGTGGGTGTGTATGTGTGAGGTGTGTGTGTGTCTGGACTGGGACCCACGTCAGGGTCACACTTTGCATTTAGCTGTCTTGTCTCTAGTCTCCTTCAATCTGGAATGGCTTCTCAATCTTTCTGTGCTTTACGATCTTGACATTTTAAAGTGTACAGGCCATTTATTTTGTAGAATGTCCCACAATTTGGCTTTCTTTGATATTTCCTCATGATTAAATTCAGGTTATGCAGTTTTGGCAGGGACCTGGTACCAACTCAGTACTGTGTTGAAGAAAAGCTGAAAGGGGGTGAGAGGCCCGAATAGCAACTTCAACTAGGCCACAGGTGGGACAGAAACAGCTGTCTGCAGGGGCAAACCCAGTGCACTGGTTCTCTCTGTCCTCCCTTTCAGAATCCTCTTAAGTGCTGATACTTGTCCTTCGCTCCTGGGCTCAGATGTCCTGTGGACTTGGTCTCCCTTCCCTAAGAGCTTGCTGCAGCCCCAGCACCCCAGGCCTCACTCGGGGGCCACAGCAGACATAGGCCCAGTTCTCCCCTTTGCCTCTGCAGCTCAGCCATCCTCTCCTGAGGATGAGGATGACCAAGATGACATCAAAGTTTCTTCCTTCGTTCCGGACCTGAAGGAACTGCTCCCCAGTGTGAAAGTCTGGTCAGACTGGATGCTCGGCTACCCAGACACCTGGAATCCTCCACCCACATCCCTGGATCTGCCCTCACAGTGAGTCAGCCTGCTCATTCCTTCAGCATTGCTGGCCTTGGCCCACCTGTGTTCCCACAGCTCCCCTCCCAGTTCTCTTCTTTGTTTCCTCCCACCCACAGCCCCTTATTCACTCTTCCCTCCTCATTTGAACTTTGGTTTTTCCCTTTCTTGAACATCATCCTTGTCTCCTGATGCTTCAGGTTATTTTTGCCTATGCTCTGGTCTATTCCTCTCTTCTCCTCTCTCAGTATCTCTTTTTCTCTCCATAGCTTGCTCTGTTTTGTTATTTTTCCTTACTCTTCCTCTCTCTTTCACTTCATATTGTTCATGTTATTTCTGCAGCTACCATTTGGGTATCAGTGTGTGCGTGAGAGACTTTGTCTCTCTCCCTTTTACTTTATCTCTGCATCTTTCAGGCTATCTCACTGCTTTTTGTGCTCTGGAGCTCTCTGTCTGCTTGCTTCCTCTCACGACATTGTAGTGTATGGGGAGGGGTGAGTGCATGTACCTCTTTATTTCACTTGCTTCTTTCCCATTCTCATCAGCATACCCCATCCCCACCTCCCTGTCTGTGTTTCATTGTGGAGTAGATGTTTATGCCTGGGTATATCTATATAGATTTTTGTGTGTGTTTATATGACTTTTTCTTTTTTAAAAATTGTGGTAAAAATGTACATATAATGATAAACTTAATAAAAATATATTAACAAAATTTGCCATCTTAATCATTTTTAAGTGTACAATTCAGTGGCATTTTACATTCAATTCACATTGTTGTGCAACCACATACGGCTGTTTCTGTTGTCTGTATCTCTGTGTGTGTTCATCTCTCTGTATACCTGTTTGGGTCTGGTTGTCTCTATGTGTCTGAATATCTATCTATATTTAAGTGTGAGGATCTGTGTGTTCCTGTCTCTGGAGATCTAGCTAAGGGTCTTTCGGTGTACCTGTCCTTGCCTGTCTGTGTATGTGTTCATATCTGTATCTCTTATCTATCCTTGGGTGCATGTGACCCCAGGGGGTCTGTTTTAATGGGTGTCTGTGTTCATACCATGTCTGTATGATTTTGGGTCCATGTCTGCTTTAATCCTGTCCATGTTTCTTTGTGTGACTGTGTCCTGTGCATGCCTAAATGTCTGTGACAAAAACACCTATACTGTTTTTGTGTTTGTCTGTGACTGTCTCTCTCTGTTGGAGGGAAGAGTTCTGTGTATGTGGGTTTGCCTGTATCTACCTGCCTCTACCTGCTTCACCTGTGTCTCTTCGCCTGCCTCTGTCTGCTTGCCTGCTTGCCTCTGTCTCTTCCTCCTGTCTGTTCCTGTCTGTTTTGGCTTGTCCCTGCCTGTTTGCCTCTATCTCTTTGTTTGCCTCTGCTGTTTTTGTGTCTATATCAGGGGTTAGCAAACTACGTCCCATGAGCTAAGAATGACTTACATTTTTTTCATGGTAGAAAAAATTAAAAAAAAATACTTCATGAGTTGTGAAAATGATATAAAAGTCAGATTCAGTGTCCATAAAGCCATATTAGAACACAGCCAGGCTTATTTGTTTGCACTTTATCTGTGGCTGCTTCCATACTGCACCAACAGAGACCTTATGGTCTGCAAAGCTAAAATATTTACTATCTAGATTGTTACAGAAAAAGTTTGCTGACTCCTGATCTATATCCATGTTTCCATGTGTCCCATTCTTCTCAGTATTAGTGTCACTATCTCCGTGTATATTTATGTTTGCACATTATTGTCTTAATGTATGTGCATGCAGGTGCCTCTCTCTGGTCAACTATTGATTTCCATCCCCATTCCTCTTTCTTCCTTTCTCTGTCTCTCTCTCCTTATCACTCACTCATACACTCTCTCTTGGTTTCTCTATCTCTGTCTTTGCCTCTCTATCTAATTCTCTGTTCCTTCCCTCTCCTTTCCACTCTTTGTATTGTGGCCTCTAGCAGGAGTAATGCACTCAAAGCTCCTTCTGGCTCTGTTGGGTGTGTGTGTACGTTTGGTAACAGGCATCCATACCCAATATCTCATCATTCTCCATGCTCCTCTGAAGGGGAAAATACTGGAGGATAAAGGGTGAAGACCTAGGCTCCTACAGACAGCATATCTAGGGAGTGAGGAGCTTTTCTGGTCTGGGGCCAGCCATGTGAGTCTTTACTCATAGGTGACCCACAGAGGGAATGCTGCAGCAGAGATTTCTAGCCAGCAGTTATTGATCTTTCTATGTGCACTGTGTAGTCTGACAACCCCTCCCCCCCCCCACACACACAAATTCCTTTCTTGTTTTCACCCCAAGATGCACCCTGGACTGTTTGGCCATCTTTCCCTATCTCCCCCCTTTTCCCCCAACTCTTCTGTAACTGTGTGAGTGATACAGCATCAAGATAGTCCTCTGCATCCTTTCTGTAAACCCTTCTAGGTTTAAAAAATGCACTGTAGGCTGGGCCTCAGGAACCACTGTTAAGCCCTGAGCTGGGCAGCTGGGACCACACAAAGGAACGGATGGATCTGCTAGCTAGGGGTCAGTTGTTTCCCAGCCATGTTCCCCAAAGAGTTAACATGTATAGCCTAAACTTTTCAGGCTATTAATCTATAATGCCGACTAGCAATTTGCAGTTTTAGAAAGAAAATGACAAAGGCTCAGCTCTCCCTAGTTTCTGAAGCCACTGCTTTTGAGCCCGTGCAGGGTCACAGAATGTTCCTCTCTTCCTTTCATAGGGTGGAGGGTGGGGAGGCAGACTCTTTGTCTCTGGAGCCTGGGCCTTCCCTGGGTCACCTCACCTTACAACCACAAGTCCCTTAGATATGGTCCATCCACCCCTCTTTACCCAAATCCTGGGCCGTCGGGCCTGTTAACTCTCTTCTGCTGCTGTCTCCTTTCAACCCTCCTCCCTCTCTCATTCCCTTTGCCTTTTGTTTGGCTGAGGAAATGGAGAGCTCACACAGGAAGTGCTGGGCCTCATTTGCTTGAGGTGCTGAGTCTGTTTTTTCTTTGGATGTTGCAGCAAATGGCCCATTGCCGGCTTGCAAGCTGCTGCCCATCTTTGGGCAAGGGCTTAATCAGCAGCTGGGCACGTGGTCCTGAGCCACGGCCATCCCCAGCTGGGCTTCACCTCCTGAGCCACAGAGAGACAGAGAGGGTTGGGATACTTGACAAATTTGCTTAGTTTTTTATAGATTTTTTTCACAGGGGGAGCAAATCTGACCAAATAATACATTGAATCTGATTGTCCAGTAAACAGGTTCCTGTAGTTGTGGGCATCACTTACTCTCTGGCCAGTAGTCGGCAGACTCATTAGTCCACAGAGCCAAATATCAACAGTACAACGATTGAAATTTCTTTTGAGAGCCAAATTTTTTAAACTTAAACTTCTTCCAATGCCAGTTCTTCAAAATAGAATTGCCCAGACCATGGTATTTTGTGGAAGAGCCATATTCAAGGGGCCAAAGAGCCGCATGTGGCTCGTGAGCCGCAGTTTGCCGACCACTGCTCTAGGCTAGAGAAGTCAATATGGTAGAGAATAGAGTTCTCTTCTGCACTCTCTGGTGGGTCAGCAGCTGGTTATCTCTGGAATGTAAGTTTAAGCATAAAGGAGGGGCATTGTTGTCCTGGTGCCTGACCACAAGGCATGGTGGTTTGAGGGTTGGTGCCACTGCTGGAGCAGGCCTGACCTGACTACCAGAGTGTAGCCCCACCTCATAGCCTTCAGACCCAAGTACTGAAAAGGGGGTGTATGAATTTATCTTCTTCCTTTTCAGTTTTTCATATGGCTGCCTAACATTTACTGAGTCAATACTGGTTGAGAGATTGGCAAGATATGGTAGTTCTCTTCAAAGTTGCATCTTATGCCTACTGATCTTTCATTTTGTGGAACCTTTTCTTTAAGGCCATAAGAAATGACATACTCCAGATAGTTGTGCAGATGTCAGAATAGAAACTCCTCTGGCATTCTTAAGGTCCTTGTGTGATCTTCATTGTGGAGGGTTTAGGAATACTCTCAAGATAGTAGGAAGAAGCCCTAATCCGTTTGGCTCAGTGGATAGAGCGTCAGCCAAGGGCATGTACCTTGGTTGCGGGCACCTTTTCAGTAGGGGGTGTGCAGGAGGCAGCTGATTGATCTTTCTCTCTCATCAATGTTTCTAGCTCTCT
This sequence comes from Antrozous pallidus, assembly GCA_027563665.1. Classification (NCBI taxonomy): domain Eukaryota; kingdom Metazoa; phylum Chordata; class Mammalia; order Chiroptera; family Vespertilionidae; genus Antrozous; species Antrozous pallidus. Next base: position 17,544,819 of record CM050526.1, read on the forward strand.
ATCCCTCCCTTCCTCTCTGTAAAAAATCAATTTTATATATATATATATATATACATATACATATATACATATATATATATATATATATATATATACACACACACATATATACACACACACACACACACACACACACACACACACACATATATAGAGAGAGGGAGAGAGGGAGAGAAGGAAGGAAGGAAGGAAAGGGTTTCCACTTAACACCTCTGCTGTGCATGCTTTATTGGTCTTTGCCTGAATTGTTCTCATTGATAAGGCGGCCAGATGCCCTACATTTTAGTTTGCTTCTCTTCCAGAACCCCACACCCAGATTGTCTCTTTTACACACTTGAACCCTTATTTAATCTTGTTCCCTGTCTATTTTGTACTCTCTTTCCTTATACAATTAGAGAATCATTTTGAGGCGTCCTCCACATTTCTAGGGCTATTCCAAAGCTCATCATTAGTCTCCTTAGTTCTCTTCTTTGGTCTATATTCCTCTTCTTTCTGGCCATGTCTACTTTTCCTAGTCAGTAGCCACTTAGGCACATGTGGAACACTTAGGGTGATAGGGCAGGATTTCAGGGCCATTTGTGCTTTCCCACACAGTGGCACTTAAGCATTTTTGTACTGGGTCAGCATGTAAGTAGGTTGACTTCCCATTTGTACCTGTTGTAATAAGATGGCTTTATATCCCAGGAGGTTTTGGTACAGAGGATTATAGCAGGGTGTGGAAAGTTGCCTTGGGGCACTGTAAGAGAGTGTCGAACGCTTTGGTCTATTTAGAACAGACCACAGTGCTTGGAGGGGCCATCTACTTATTGGGGTGGTGGTGAGAGGAAGGCACATTTCTGTTCCAGGTCTCTTTCTAGAAGAGAAAAGCAGCTACTCTCAACCTTATCAAGTGAGCATGAGTAAGGTTGTGAATGTCAGGTGATGGAGAGGAACAGAGCAACAGGCTTCCACAAGCCTAAGCATAGTGACCTCTTGCATCCCTGGACCTTTGGCAAGGCCAGGGCAGTGGGACAGCCTACCTCATTTCAGAGTCTCTGCTGAAGCCAAATCTTCCCTCATCTTGATCTCTAGTTCTCAGTAAGTGAAAGAGTCAGGGGACTTTGAGAACATCCAAACCTAGCCCAGCTGTGGCAGTTGGTTTATTGCTTTCAGCTGGTACTTGAACCCAGGTCCTGGTCTTGGAGGCTTTCCCAGGTTTAATCCCCAGAGCTTTCTCTGCAGCTGTATGACACTGCGCTGACCCCGAATGAGGATAGGAAAATAGAACCAGTGCCAAGCCAGAGTCTCTTTTTCATTTGGAGTCTGGCTGTCTGCCCATGACCAGGGTTACATAATGGGAAACATAGCTGGGGCTCTGGAGAGCCCGCGTTTCACCAGGCTGCCCAGACCTTAGCATTCTGATGCTATATATCTTCCTAATTGTAGCTCGGATGCATTTATCACACTGTTGGATTGGAGTACTGTTTAAAAAAAAAAAAAAAAAGCTCCAGAAATTCCTGGACTTGCTGCTTTTCCGTGGCTTGTCTTGAATAGTCTACAGAGCATGCTGGAAAAGGCTTATAGGAAGCCCTCTGAGGTGCTGTCACATTGGGAGATGTAGGGATACATAGGGAGTATGCAGTAAGCTAATTTCCTTAGGGAGCCAACATGTGTTGACCCTGTAGGATGAGATAGAAATTCTTGAGTTAAGAAACCGCTAGCTCACTCATCCTCATAGGGCAGCTCTGAAATAAGAACTAATCCCAAATCTAATCGGCACCCCTTCAAGGATGCTTAATATGTCTTCCCAAAAGGGCATTTCAGGAGGTCACTAAGTAATAGTCCATCAGCACTTCCCTGAAGGAAGTGGTGGTGACTGTGGGAAGCCCCTTTGCTACCCTGGCTCCCCACCCAGTCTCTCTGGCTCCGGGTTAGGGCGTCAGCACTACAGCCTGGCACCAGGGGGTTCCTCTTCCTCCAAGTGCTGAGTGTGGGCACATGTGATCTCTCCCACGGCAGGAGCCTCTGTCCCCTCCCTACTCCTCCCACAGGACTCCTTGTGAGAGGAAGGGGTGTTGGCCTAAGGCTCCAGTCTGACCCCAGCAGGGTACAGCAGCTGACCCCAGGGAGAGTACTTTCCAGCTCCGGGCTGAGGTTATTTGGGTCCAGTGTGTGCTAAACTAAGAAGACGTGTTGGAGTGGTTACAGCTAAAATTTAGAGAGACAGGAACCGTGAGAATCCGCACCAGGGAGGCCACCGAGGGCTCCACTCATGCCGTGGAGATGTTGAGGTCCCCTGGGGGCTACTCTTTCCCAAACACACAGTGCTGATGGGTTTAACACACCATAGTGATATGACAGAGACTATACATATGAATGTAGCTTGGGAGAACTGAAGTCAAAGAAGGCACTGACCTAGATAGAGGTGGAAGGAGGCATAGTAGAGGTCCTTGAGAAATCCTGGAATGAGGTTACTGTGACCTGTTTGCCATCGGGCTCCAGCTGCACTTCTTAGGACATGGAGAAGTTTATGTTCTTGGAGGAGTGTGGGGTGTTTGAGCTTTAGAATTTGACTTGCCATATTGGGCAAAATTACTTTAGGTTGGGCATTCTTCCAAGGGCCCAAGTTGACTTAATTGGATTCAGGTTCATTTCTGCTATTAGTTGCTCATCTCCTGCAGTTTTCTCCATTTGGGTCAGAACTCCAGGGCTACAATGGTCTTATGTTGGCCATTGAACCCTACATGGAGAGCTGTGGGCGAGAGCAGTGATCGCCAACCTCTGGTGGTCCGTGAGGTCCAAAAGGCTGGTGACTGCTGGGCTAGAGTATAATCGTCCATAAGCAAACAGGTTTGTAAAAGAGCATATTGCATATCTTTTTAAAAAATATTTTTTTTATCAATTCAGAGAAGAAGGGAGAGGAAGAGAGAGATAGAAATATCAATAATGAGAGAGAATCATTAATAAATGCCTCCTACACATCCCCTACTGGGGATTGAGCCCACAACCAGGCATATGCCCTTGACCAGAATCGAACCTGAGACCCCTCAGACCACAAGTTTACCCATTGAGCCAAACCAGTTAGGGAGTATTGCATATCTTAAGAGCATTTCTCTTACTTTGGCCTTTTGTCTTTCCCCTTTGTGTTGATAGTCCATGGGGTTTCTCTTTTTCAACGTCCTTGTGCCTAGTTTCCATGCCATCTTGTCTATATTTCCAGAGCTTCTCACCCCAGGAACCAAAAGACCCAACTCATTTGCCATCTGTACTACTTCTCTGATCTTCCATAGCTCTGAAACACAATGCAGTGCTTCTTCTCACTCAACTCTTTCCGGGTTTGTTCTGCAGCTGTGGAGTTTGAATGTTAGTGTTTAAACAAGCTGGTATTACACAGGAAATGGCCACCTCCACAGGCCCCTGCAGGCTTGTAACATGGGGTCATTGTACTTGATATTAATCACCAGTCAGCCTGTTCCCCCAGTTAAAAAAAAGAAGAAAAAAAAAGAAGGGGTGTGTGAGGGCTCAGTCTTCCTTAGACTTGCCAGAGAATGGCCTGGGCCTTGGTTAGGCCTTAGTACTCCACTCTCCACGCTGTCTGACCTCAGTCACACCCTGTATGGAGCTTGCAGAAAAGGTCCCATCCGACCTTTTCCCTATAAAGCTGGCAGATCTGCCTTTTGTTCTGAGTTCTAGGAAGGAGATAGATTGTTGTGGTATAAGTTTCCTCACATATCTCATACCTTCATCTTTCAGAGCATATTGTAGTCAAATAACATCTTATATGAGAAAATGCCGAAATTGTAGAAACACAGAAATCCACTGGTCCACCTGAGACTAGGGCTTCTCAGTTCCTTGGACTGAAGCTACTTTTCTTATGTTGTTTGCAAACTAACTCCAGCCTGAAGGGTTAATCTGATTCCCCAAGTCAATATCCCCCAAACAACCAGCCAAAAGTGTGTGTTGGTTCATTTCTGTGAAATGTGTTTCCCCAGTCACCTGGGCTGGCCTGGGCTGCATTGTATCGGCCAGCAGCTGCACTGCACTCAAACTGACAGCTACATTAAACCTTGGAATTCTGAGGCAATAAAAAGTAAATTAACTCTTATTTTTTTCCTTTCCTGGTGGAGTAAGTGAATGCATGTCTGTGGAGAAGTGAGTGAGCCTTGGTCCTGAGTGCATACCTCTAACTAGCCACTGCTGGTCTGTCCCAAGCTAGGATCTGGTGTCCAGCCAGGGGTCTGCTTTCCTGGTGTGTGGTGTGTTCTGTGGGGTTGGGCCACTGGGTCACCCTACAACTGCTGATCTCTGCTCACTAATCACATCACAGCTGCTGAGAGGCTCCCTTGCCACCATTCTGAGAGCCATAAACGGACTCATTGGACTCAGTTTCATACTCTCTTGTCTGCTTTGTGTCTGCTAGGTGAAGAATGCACCCTAGCTTTAGTGGGATTTTGTGGGCTCTGGTAACTTCCCCAAAATATGAGTTGGGACCAGAGCAAGCCAGAGGGACTTGCCTGAGCCCATAGCACTCTAGAGGTTCATTTAGAACCAAAGTTGGTTTGCAATTGACTGGAAAACCTTTTGAAATGTCATTTCCAAAGCATTTCTAAAAGATTGGGAGCTGTTTAAAGCTCCTTAGAGCCACCAGAATTTTACTTGGGCTACTCAACCCAGGCCAACCTTGAATCCTTAGACTCGAAGGACTGCTCTGGGGTGAAGGTTGGAAGGCACTCCTAACTGGGATAAGGAACTAGAGCAGGAAAAAGCTAAGCTTTTCCCCTTCTACTCCGGAAACCCTGTGTTCACCCACGGAACTGACCTCTCAGCCCGGAAGCCTGATTGGGCTAAGCTGAGGTGATGATATTCCCCAGGTTCCAGAAATTACCTCATTCTTTTGCAAATATCTTAACTTTGGGGTTTAGGCATCTCACCTCTTCCCTTTAGTGTTAGTTTCCTAACACTCCCCTCTTCCCTGTCCTCTGTGGAGAGTCACCATATGGCCCATGGGTGCCTAGTTAGTTGTGTTCTTGTCTGTGGTGCCACTTTATATTTCTGAGTTGGGGACTCAGGACATACCCTATGTCTTCTGGCACCAGCTGCTGTCTCACACATTAACGCTGGTAGGAACTTTCATCCACTTCGTTTTTGCAGGGAGTCTTAAGATTTTGGCACAAGGTGGGTGGGTGGTAATGGGCAAAGGGCAGATGTGGGCAGGGGTCCCTTGTGGTGGCCAGCAATCTCTGGGAAGAGTCAGTTTTGGTTTATCTGAGCCGTAGGGGACAGGGAGCATGGTAATGAGAACCACATGGTATCACATATTTCTTCTCTTGGATCCAAGATGGTAGGGGTAAGAGGATAAGAGAGGGATGTGGGGCCTCCCACTGTGGCAACCATGGGTAATTTTCTGCTGCCTCTCCCTGGCCTGGGATGCTGCTGCCCACACCTTCCACCCCCAACTACATCCTGAAGCAGCCTTGACCTGCACAGCACCAACCAAGGCCCCCAAGCCAAGAATTCAGCTGGGAGACTTTTCACCTTCTTCCTTCTCACTGTCGTCTTTCCTGTTTATTTTCCAAATTGCTGCTCTGCAGCCGAGCAATGCCTGTTGGCCAGAGCTCACCAGCGCTGTGGGATCAGACTCAGGCAGTGGGCTCAAGTGGCCAGCAGGGCACTGGGGGAGGAAGCAGGGAGCTGGAAGAGCCTCCCTGTGCGTCTCCCATGGGCAGTGCTAACCTCGGAGGCGGCCCTGAGCAGCCCTATCACATCCGGTGCTTGTCTCTGCAGCCGGGACTGGAGGATAAACTATCAGAGCTGTGGGGCAGTGTATCATTCCTCTTATTATTTTCTTCTCTGCAGATGGGGTCGTGGAAAGTTCAGTTCCTTTTAACCCTCGAAGTTCTGTTTATTCTACAGCTGGTAGCCTGAATTCGCGTTTCCCATTACATCACAAAGGGGCTCAGGCAGATCTCTGCACAGAAACGTGTTGCAACTGTTTATTTTTTTCCATATTTAAACATTTCTGACAACCAAACCCAGCTGAGCCAAAAGATGGAGCTTTGTGAATGAGTCTGGTTGTTGGTGTCTGTGCAGAGAGAGGCTTTAACAAACCATTGTTCCTCTGGTGTTTCTTCCCAAACATGTTCTTTTTCCTGGGCAAAGCCTGTGATGCGAGTTACTTCTGCTGTACACGTGTGTTGATTATGTGCCGTTGTGTGATTAATGGGGCTGTGTTCCGCCTGGTTCCCAGGACACTCTTGAAAACAAGATGTTTCATTTCATTGCCTTTTCCTAGTGCAGTGATTACAGTAAATAAACCAGTGCAGGCTCCTTCCACCTGGATCCAGTCAGGGAGTCCCCACACCTCTACTCTACTTTCTCTTCCAGCATCACCTTCAATAGCATGTCCCTTGAATGCCCTCCTTTCTGCCATCCCCCCAAGTTCCTAGCCTCCAGGAGCAACAAATCGCTTAGATCTGAAGCCCCTCCTCGGCAGATTTGGCTCATGCGCAGTAACTGGTCTGGGAAGATTCCAGGATGTAGCTCATTCATATACCTCTCTTGTCACTCCACCTCTTGAACCAAATTGTAAAGCTTTTTCTTTGTAATTCTTTTATGGGTCTCACTCCTTTTGGAATACAACTTAGCAGCCATAGGGTACTTGCCTTTTCCAGACTCCCTGGTTAGGTTGTCCTCTTGGGGAGAAATGTAAGTCTGTGGACTTGGCTGGCCTAGATCTGACCATTTTGGCTATTTGAGCTTGTCTTGGGCTTGTCAAAAGAAAGTTGTAAGGATCCTTAGCTCCAACCAAAAGAGGAATCTGAACTACAGGAGATTTTTGGCAGTTGATGGTGACAGAGAATTGAACCTTATAATAATTCTGCCCTGGAGTTTGGACTGGGGAGAATCAGATTTTGCATTTTCAAGATTTATTCTCAGGTTCAACCAGGACCTGGTGATATGCAATTAGGATGACCATCCATTCCAGTCTGCCCAGGACTGAGGTGTTTCTGGGAATGTGGAGCTTTAAATGCTCACACTGGGATAGTTCCAGGCAAACCAAAATGTTGGTTACCCTATGTCTAGTTTTCTACAATTGAGGAAAAGGAGAGGGAATAGGATGGCCAAGATAGCGCTGATACAGTTCAGCTGCTGAAATGAATGGGAAGCTTGGCAGGCCAGGAATGAGGTTTTTGTTGGATGTGTGTTTAATTGTTTTTCAGCTTATATATAGGAAGAGATTTTGAAAGCATTATAAGAAAGGAAAAAGCCCACAAACACATGACTCTCCTGGTGTGACTAGCCCCTCTGGCTGTGCAAGAAGAGGGAAGATTGGCGCTCTCGAGCTGTGTGTATGGCATATTCTTGGCTGGACAGGAGAGGGGGAATTCTGGGAGCTGCCTCAGGCACTGGGTGTCCAGAGTGTTTGAGTAAGTGTCTTAGGCACACTGTCTGGAAAGGTGACAGGACCTGCATTAGGCAACTGATTCTCTAAATTCTTTTCTCTCTCTGGTTAGGATTAAAAATTCCCTCTAATCAATTTTAACTTTACATGGATAGACACACATTCACCAGATCGCTGCCAAGGGTGCAATTTTGTATTCTAGTTTTTTGGGTAAGATTTTCTGGCAGATGCCAGCCATAGACAACATTTGCCATTTGTAGTTCCCTATTCACAAGTGCTTAGAATACTTGAACTGGTCCCTCTTTAGAGCTGCTCTTCTTTTCTTACCTTATTTCTCACAGGGTTGCTGTGGATGTGTGGTCGATGCTGGCTGATTTCTGTAACATATTGACTGCGGTGAATCAGTCTGAGGTGCCACTGTACAAGGACCCGGACGATGACCTCACCCTTCTTATTCTGGAAGAGGATCGGCTTCTCTCGGGCTTTGTCCCCTTGCTGGCTGCCCCTCAGGATCCCTGCTACGTGGAGAAAACCTCGGATAAGGTCAGCCCCAGGCCAAACATCACTCCCCATTCACCCTTCCTCTTAATTCTCCAGACTTTTTTATTCTTGGGAAGTTTTCTGTGCAAACGGAACATGATTAAGTCATTGAGAAGGGTGTTAAGGGAAAATATCGACCTTTTAGCCGCTGACATCCAGCTCTGTGTCCTGAAAAAAAAAAAAAAAAAGCCCTCTCGACTTCCTTTGGTGTATGTGTGTGCTTGCTGGCATGTTGTATATACGATCATTTCCTCACTTGTTTAAATAGTCCAGCTTGTGTTGGCAGTGCTCTCACTCAACTCCAAATGGTTTGCATCATGCTTAAAGCACCCTCCTTCCTCCCCCCTTCCTCCTTCCCCCCAGCCACAAAACTCTGCACTAGGAAAACAGCCAGGGCTTTTTCCCTTTTCTAAGGAGGAGAGTGATAAATAGGTGACTAGAGAGAAGCAGACACCATGTGTTAACTTACAAAAAAAACTTTTAGGAATATGAAGCATTCCCGTTCGTTGCCTGGTTTCTATTTTTCTTCCTCTGAGGACTGATTTAACCTGAACCTTTTTCTTGTCTGTCTGTTTATAGAAAACAAAGTCCATTGCTGTTGCCCTGGTGGGGACTGTGGAACTTAGTCTCTGTTTAACAGTTGTGTCTTTGGCCAGGTGCAGAGAGTAAAGCAGTTCATTCTGCTTTACATTCCCATGTAACAGTTGCTAGACTGGGGAAGTAGCACCCACAGACCCTAGGAGCAGTCTCCTGTGCTTCGAAGGAGAACCCTATGACTGAGCTCTTTGGAGTTGTTAGCATTGATTCCTGGGAGAGAGGCCTTTGTGGTAGAGTCCACAAATGGCTCCTCAGAAAGAAGTCTTTTGACTTAGATGAAGTATGTATAGAAATTTGGATAGAGCCCTAGCTGATGTGTCTCAGTGGATAGAGTGTCGGCCTGCGGACTGAAGGGTCCCGGGTTCGATTCCCAGTCGGGGGCACAGGCCTAGCTTGCGGGCTCCATCCCCAGTGGGGGGTGTGCGGGGTACAGCCGGTCCGTGATTCTCTCACATCATGGATGTTTCTATCTCTCTCTTCTTCTCCCTTCCTCTTTAAAATCAATAAAAAAATATATTAAAAAAAAATGTGGGTAGATTTTTCTTAAGATAGTAAAAACTAAATTTCAGACATAAATTATGAATATAAAATATTTTATATTGAATATTAAAAATTTTAAACTTGTTCTTAGTAGAATACAGTATAAATTTCTTGTAGACAAGTAAAAAGAACATTTATCTACAACCCCTCCCTCTACCCAGAGGTTACATGCTGTTATTTTTGCTGCTCATATATAATCATATTTGACTAATAGTATACACATACACTATTTTAAAAAATAAAACTGGGGGGTCATATTATACATACTATTTGTAGTCTGCTTTTTTTAACTTAATATTTTAATGTATTTTTATATGGAATCATTTATATAATCGCTTAATATTTTTTATATACCAATTATTTCTTTAAATCCATTTTTTGCTTTATTGAACCGAAGAATTGTTCCCAATTTGTGCACTATCAATAGTGAAGTAATTTCTTATAGCAGAGTTTTTATATATATTCCCTTTGATTAAATTTCTGTAAGTAGATAAAAGTCCTAGACATTGGCATATTAAAAATCCATATTCTTTGGATGCATTTAATAGCTAGTAGATTTTAGGAATGTGAAAGCAAAGGAAATATTTATTTTACGCTTTTCCAATGAAAAGTTGGAATGAAATCTTGCTCTTCTAGTTTCAGAAGGGAATAAGAATAGGGAGTTGTGTAGCTGTAGGACAGCTAACACAATGTTTACATTTTGTGAAAGATGTTCAATTAGAAGAGAAACTAGATAACCCTGGCTTGAGTCAGGGGATCCTGGTACTATTCTTATGTGATCACAAGGTAGTCCTTGATTCCAAGGACGCTTTTGAGAGTTAGCTCTTATATTAGCTATCTTTTAGTCAGAACAAGTAGTAGTCCTAACCAGCATCAGACTTCCTAAGCTCTATGTTCTCATCAGCTCTCCCTGTGTTAGTATATGATACATGTACATAAGATAGCACATAATATGATATAGTTGTGATAGAATGCAGTTGTTACAAGTATATGATCTAGCCAGAGAAGAACACAGAGCCAGCTGTTCATACCCTCTGCCTGAAGTAGTGATTTACAGGCTACCCCGGCAGTTGTCACTCATTGAGACTAAGGTAGATCTCTGCTTCAAGGATTGTGAAATAGTTGTGTCAAATATACATCTCCAAATCCAGACTCCTGAAATTTTTGTTCCCAAACCTGATCTTTCCTTAGTCTTCCCATCTTGGTAAATGGTAACTTTGACTTTTGAGTTACTCATATGAAAATTCTTGGAGTTATTCTTGGTTCCTCTCTTTTTCTCACACCTCCATAACTAATCCATCAGCAATTCATGTTTCTTCACTTTCAAAATAAATGCAGATACAGCTCGTACTTACTACTACTACTACACTCCAGTTCAGTTCATCAAAATGCCTTCTAACTGGTTTCTCTAGTTCATCCCTCCTTTTACTCCCCAGTCTGTTTTCAGCTCAGCAACTGGAATGAGCTTTTTGAAACATGAATAAGATCATGTCATCTCTTTGTTTAAAACCTTCTGATGGCTGTTCCTGTCACTTAGAATAAAAGCCAAAGTTTTAATGGCAGCCTACAATGTCTTCAATGATTTGATGCTACCTACATCCTCTTAACTATCTGACCTCAACTCCTACTGCTCCTCATACCCAACATACTCTAGTCACATTGGCATCCTTGCTGTTCATCAAAGATTCCTAAGAATCTTTGCAGTTGCTTTCCTCAGAGAGAGTTTTTAGGAACTTGACCTTTTAGAAATTTGAAAATGATAGACATTTTCTCTAGTTTCTTGTGTTCACTCCTAAGAAATGTAAACTATCTCAAGGACTCCTCAGTAACAGCAACATGAGCAGTGTCATTGCTGGTCAAGATTAATCACAAGCTTGGTCTAGCCTTGATGCTCATTCAACAGATAATTACTGAGCATGCTTACATTACACTGTCTTAACACATACAAAATGAAAGATCCAGATGTGTAAGGCAGAGATCCTCCTAGTTTGGGAGGCAGTTTGTGGCATATACATCCATATAAGAACCAACATAAGTTAATTTGAACCTATAATTAAGGATGAACTCTTGAAATTTTGTTGAGCTTATAGTATCTCAATACATTGCTTAAGGAGTACTGTTTTGGCATTAACATGTCATTATATTTCCCAATCATGTTTTATGGCACTCCAGTTTTGTAAGTTCCTAATTGTTGGATGAATGATCATGTAAGTTAGGGTAAAGCAGTGTTAACTTGGAGCTTTTTAATACAGCATGCATTGTGATAAGATAGCCTTTGCAGTCTTTTCCAAATTTGTTTCACTCTTAATATTTTTTATTTACTAAACACCTTCAAGGATTAGTGTTCTGCCTAAAATAAAATTTAAAAAAAATAGGAGAAAACCCAAATATGAGATGAATAAGCAGTGAGAAAACATGTTGCTATTGGGATTATCTAGAAATAAGGAAAGGAGTACATATTAGGCTAAAAGCAATAGAGTGGAGCTGGTTACATTTTGAGAGAAACATCACATTGCAGATTTGAATAGAGCCAACTAGGGGGAAGAAAGTGATCTTAACATTCATTGAATGACTGCTAGGCACCAAACTCCAGAGTTTAAGTAGCACATTCAAGGTCATGTGGCTAGTAAGGAAGTCTAGATTAGAACCCTTATCAGTATGACTTTAAAACCTCATGTTTTGATGAATGATTTGATGTCTAAGATTTGCTTCAGAATAATCTGTGGAGGAGGGTAGATAGGAAAAAAAAGGTCAGATATTAATTATTACTAAATATCAATCATTGATTACATATTGATCATTATTGATCATTATTACTAAATCTGAATAATGGGCACATTGTTATCATTATATTCTACTTTTGTATATATAGGAGGAATCCATAATAACAAGTTTTAAATAGCCATCCTAAAAGTAAAACGAGTAAAACTCTTGTCCTTCCTGCCATATTATACTAGTAGTGCTTAAGTGATTGAAACGTAATCAAGCCATCTATAATAATAAAAGTGTAATATGCCAATTAGACTGGATGTCCTTCTGGACAACCTTCCCGACAAAGCCAGGAAGTCCAGGTCCCAGGGGGCCGGAGGGAAGCCGGGTCCTGGGTGCCAGAGGGAGACCGGTGCTGGCAATCTGGGGAAGGAAGGACTACTCTCGCAGGAATTTCATGCATTGGCCTCTAGTAATAATACTAAAGTTAAGCTGTTGGAATCACTAATCGTGTTCTTCGTACAGTGCTAACTTATTTACAGGCATTTCTCATTGAAACCCCAACAACCCTATAAACAGATAAGAAAATCGATAAAAAAAGAAATTTTTAGGAGGAAGATAATGAGTTCATATTGTGCCTCAATATCAAAAAAGCCTAATTATCTTGTTCAAAAAATATATATGCGAATGTGTAACTATAGGCAATACTAAACAAGGATTTATTTAGCAATTGGCTCATTTTTCCTTAGGCTCTAAAGCTCTAGTTATTTAATGGATACCAAAGCATTTATTTCATAAGTGGTTGTAAGCAGTACTCATTTTAGCATCCCCAGCTAGATTAATCTTCTTTGATATTCTTTGTGTCGCTCCATATTATTGTCTGATCAAGAAGTAAATGAAGAAACAACAAGCTAATGCCAGGGCCACTCTTTGGCTTGATAGAGAATAAATTATTTTACATTGTAAGGTCATGCTATAAGTCTCACATTCCATCCCAATCACCCTTACCGTCGTCTTTGCTTTTGTCTGGATGTGGGATTCCAGGAAAATTTTTCGTTAAAAATATATGTAGTTGTGCTCTGCCGCTGTGGCTCAGTGGTTGAGTGTCGACCTATAAACCAGTAGGTCACAGTTTGCTTCCCCGTCAGGGTACATGCCGGGGTTATGGGCTTGGTCCCCAATATGGGGTGTGCAGGAGGCAGCCGATCAATGATTCTCCCTCATCATTGATGTTCTTATCTCTCTCTACCTCTCCCTTCCTCTCTGAAATCAATAAAAAAATGTATTTAAAAAAAATAAGTTTAGAGTATCTGACTTTCAGCAACTCAACTCTCTAACCTAAAATAAAGTAAATTAAAATGTGTATTTGAGGTTAAATGCGGCTTAAATCATCCAACTTTTGGAAGTACTAGCTTGTCTGCTTGTTTGTTTATTTATTAAATGATGACATTTTGGGCATATTGTTTGTTGTTCATATAATTACCAAAAAAATGTTTTAAATAGAAAATACAGAAAAGCACAAGAAAATAAAAATCACCTATAAGTTACCACTTAAAATTAACCAGTGTTAATACTTTAGTATATTTCCTCTAGTCTTTTTCTGCTCATGCTTATGTGTGTATTCCTTTCATAAACCTAGAACCATACAGTGTGTGTTTTGTTCTTGTTTTATGCATATAGTTTGGGTGGAAGTGTTATCTTTGTTGTTTGGTGGTCTGGAAAATTTTTATTGAAGTACAAGTTACCAGTGACTAACTTTTTGAAAAACCTTTAATTCTTTATTCTCAAAGTATCAATATCATGCCCTGGCCAAGTAGCTCAATTGGTTAGAGTGTCATCCCAATACACCACATTTTTTGGATCGATCCCTGGACAGGGCACAAACAAGAATCAACCAATGGCCGAAACCGGTTTGGCTCAGTGGATAGAGTGTCAGCCTGCGGACTCAAGGGTCCCGGGTTCGATTCCGGTCAAGGGCATGTACCTTGGTGATGGGCACATCCCCAGTGGGGGGTGTGCAGGAGGCAGTCGATCGATGTTTCTCTCTCATCAATGTTTCTAGACTTTCTATCCCTCTCCCTTCCTCTCTGGAAAAAGTCAATAAAATATTAAAAAAAAAAAAAGAATCAACCAATGAATGCATAAGTAAGTGGAACAACAAATCGATGTTTCTCTCTCTCAAAAAAATTTTTTTACATCCCATATTTAAAATGTGGAAATTAGGACTGTTTATAATATGTATTTTCTTTTTCACCCAATTGTGTCATGTTTCTAAATTTACAGTAATTATTAAGAATTAATTTATATTAAGTGTTTTTAGTGCTCACCATCAATCTTTCTAGTTGATAGCTTTCCTAGTTCTATGTTATTTTCATCCATTTGTTATTCAAATGCAACATGGAAGAATTTGTTGTTGTTGTTGTTGTTGTTATTAATCCTCCCCTGAAGGTATTTTTTCCATTGATTTTTAGAGAGAGTGAAAGGGAGTGGGAGAGAAAGGGAGGGGGGGGGGAGAGAGAGAGAGAGAGACATCTGTGTGAGAAAGATACATGGGCCTCCCACATGTGCCCTGATGGGCCAGGTATTGAGCCTGCAACCGAGGTATGTGCCTTTGACTGGAATCGAACCCATAACCTTTAGTCCACACTAACGACTGAACCCATAACCTTTAGTCCACAGGCCGACGGCACTCTAACGACTGAACAAAACCAGCTAGGGCAACATTGAGGAATTTTTTTCAGCAAAGATGTCGTGGATGCTTTTTAAAAATTAAGATGACTTGTAAAATACAGTAGTCATCCACATACTTATGCAAAAGAATCAAACAATTCACAAAAATAATATAAAGTCAAAAGCCAGCATTCAGGGATAGCTGCCACTGACAATTTACTAGTAATATTTCTTCCTCTCTCTTTTTTGTCTTGTTAATCCTCGCCTGAGGATATTTTTCCCTTGATTTTTAGAGAGAGAGGAAGGGAGAGGGAGAGACAGAGGAAGAGAAACATCTGTGTGAGAGACACATCGATTGTTTGCTTCCCACATCGCCCAGACCAGGGCTGGAGATTAAGCCTGAAACAGAGGCATGAGCCCTTGACTGCATCGCACTCATGACCCTTCAGTCCACAGGCCGACACTTTATCCACTGAGCCAAACCAGCTAGAGTGATATTTGTCTTTTTAGACCACTTCTGTGCCATTAAAACATGTTTGTACACATACATACATACGCAATCAAAATGATCTCTTCCTTATTTTGCTCTTTTTGTTAATATATTAAGGACATTCTTCCTGACTAGTTTTTTAATACTTGAAATTGTTTTTATTTTGTTTTTGCACATGATTGGCAACTTTGCTTAGGTTTACTTTTTTTTCCCTTAAAGCTATAGATATTATTCTATTGCATTAATAGTTAGAAAAAATTAGAGGCCTGGCCAGTGTAGCTCAGTGGTTGAGCATCAATCTATGAACCAGGAAGTCATGGTTTGATTCCTGGTCGGGGCACATGCCCGGGTTGCGGCTCGATCTCCAGCAAGAGGCATGCATGAGGTAGCCAGTCAGTGGATTCTCTCTCATCATTGATGTTTCTATCTCCCTCTTCCTTCCTTTCTGAAATCAATAAAAATATATTTTAAAAAGAAAAATTAGAAAAAAGTTCAATTTTCCGTTTTTTATAGGCAATTTTTTTTCTAACATGGGTAATTTTTTCTAATCTTTTTGTTTATAATAGTATTTACAGTAATTTGGCCTTATTTACTTACTTTTTTTCTTTTTTCTTTAAAGTATTACAAATAGTAGTACATATATTTCCTTCCCCCCCCCCCATTAAACCTCCCCCTGGCCTTCCCTACCCCCCAGCATATGTCCTCACCTGCTCCCCCTCCCCAGTGTCTTGTATCCATTGGTTATGCTTATATGCACGCATACAAGTCCTTTGGTTTATCTCCCACAGCCACCGCCCCCCACCCTCCCCTGCCTTCCCACTGTAGTTTGACAGTCTGTTCAATGCTTCTTTGCCTCTGTATCTTTTCCCCCCTGTTTCTTTTCTTTAAAAAAATCTTGCATCTGAATACTAGAAGTAAACATATAAGAACAAAAAATGTTTGAGTCTCAGTTTCAGTGTCCAACAGTTCTGAGTCCCAATTTCAATGTCAAATAGTTCCTTATGTGTACATGTCAGCAATGGTATCTGGATGGTGGACAAATGGTGGCAATGCAGGTTCCATCCTCTCTGGTTTGGTCCTGGGCCACCTGCAGCGATGCACCTGCTGACTGCTAGCATGGCAAAGTGTCGTCAGCATCTTCCATCTCTGGACTGTCTTTGCGGTTGGAGCAGACCTGTCAGTTCCTCTTTGTTGCAGGAATCCATATGGTCTTGGAGTTGTTTTCTGAAATATACAGACATATTCTCGACCAAAAGTTAATAAAGGAATCTTTTCTGTAAATTAGACTTGGGATTCTTTTTATTTTTGCCCAAGTGATTTTCCTTTGGCTTATTTTGACATCTTGTGTGTTTTTCATGGGTGTCCTGCTATTGGCATTACAAATGGAAATTAATTTTCTGAAATAATTTTCTAAGTGTAATTTACTTACAGGATATTTTTCCTTACATGATATTACCCCCCCCCCCCGCCTGTTTTTTATTAATGGGGGCTTTTGAATTTTATATTGCAGTCTTGGTAACTTTAAATTTTAATTTTTGCACAAAAATATGACTGCTTTAGGTTCTTCACATGTTAGGCAATTTTAGAAAGAGATGAACTACTAATAGAAATTTTAGTTAATATTTTAGGAACAGCTTTTTGTCCAGTACACTTCATTTTTCTTAAGTATTCACTTATTTCAATTAGCCAATTTAAATTAATCTGAAAACTTGATTACTGTTTTACTGTCAAATTTACTCAAACAATAATCTTAGTTTACCTTGTAAATACTTGTGAAAAGAATTATTTGCATTCTTGAGTATCCCCTGAGCATTCCTGGTGCTAGACTGGATTTAGAAATAGGGATACTCTTGCTGGCCAAGTCTCTGTCTGTAACCTGGGTCCCAATCTGAGCTGTGCATGGGAGGCAAAGCAGCCGTGGGGGCAGGAAACCTCCCTCAAAATGGATGAGAGTTCAGGCCCCTGCAAAGTTAGTGGAGTGAGGGTCTGTGCCTCACTTCTGTTGACCTTTAAGTTCTCTCCTGATGGCCCCTCTGCGGCTGTGCCTATCTTAGGTTGTTTCTTCCCTGAGGAATCTTACCCATCTCTGGCTAACCAGCCATCCTCCGGGGCCAAGCAGGGTGATGTGAGGTTCAGTTCTGAGATGAACTACTAAGAGAAATTTTAGTTAATATTTTAGGAACAGCTTTTTGTCCAGTACACTTCATTTTTCTTGAGTATTCACTTATTTCAATTAGCCAATTTAAATTAATCTGAAAACTTGATTACTATTTTACTGTCAAAGTTTACCCTGTAAATACTTGTGAAAAGGATTATTTGCATTCTTGAGTAGGCCCTGAGCATTCCTGGTGCTAGATTGGATTTAGATATAGGGCTGCTGTTGCTGGCCAAGTCTCTGTCTGTGACTTGGGTCCTGATCTGAGCTGTGCATGGGAGGTGAAGCAGCCATGGGGACAGGAGACCTCCCTCAGAAGGGGTGAGAGTTCAGGTGCCTGCAAAGTTAGGGGAATGAGGGTCTGTGCCCCACCTCTGTTGATATTTAAGTTCTCTCCTGATGGCCCCTCTGTGACTGGGACTGTCTTAGGTTGTTCCTTCCCTGAGGAATCTTACCCATCTCTGGCTAACCAGCCATCCTCCAGGGCCAAACAGGGTGATGTGAGGTTCAGTTCTGTCTCCTTGGTAGTGTATGCCCCCGTGGCCTCCATGGCCAGCACCTCCCTTGGGATCCCCTCGCCTGCTGGTGGGGTCTCATTACTGATCACATATCTCGGGAGACTCAGGTGTTTTTTTTCTCCAGGGAGTGCCCAGCTCACCCCATTGGGCGAGAGGCAGATCCATGGTGCCAGCCACCAAGAGACTTCAACCTCAGCTTGAACTGAAAGCTCAGGCAATAGCTGTGTGCACTTGGATTGTGAGAAGAGGGTTCCTCTTGGCAAAAAGGGCAAGAGGGGCCAATATAGAATGCTCAAGTGCCTTCCCAGTGCCTTAAATCCTTCTGAAAAGGATTAATTCCTTTCCTGTCCTTTTTTAAATTGCTGCCAAATATTCAAAGAATTAGTTTGTAAGTTTCTTTGGGATAATTGTACAATATGCTGTTGTCAAATATCAAAAATTATGATGACATTGTGGAATAATACCATGTAAGGATATTATGGTGTCACAGGGGGTTAAGGGGGGCCTAGCCTGCTGGTGTCCATAGGAGATGACATACTCTAGGCCATGTCATTTCAATTTCAAACAAGCTGTCAATTTTTTTTATAACTTTATATAAACTTTGTCAGGGAGGTAAAAACACAAATTACTTACCTTAGTTCAAGACGTCAAATATATTGACTCTCCCCCTTACTCCTGCCACCCCCCACTTACCCTGAGGTTTGACATTCTGATGGACGTTTCTGTCTCTGGATCCATTCTTGTTCATCAGTCTATGCCGTTCATGATATTCCACAAATGAGTGAGATCATGTGATACTTATCTTTCTCTGCCTGGCTAATTTCAGTTAACATAATGCTCTCCAGCTCCATTCATGTTGTTGCAAATGGTAGGAGCTCCTTTTTTACTGCAGCATAGTATTCCATTGTGTAGATGTACCACAGTTTTTTAATCCACTCATCTGCTTATGGACACTTGGGCTGTTTTCCAAATCTTAGCCATGGTACATTGTGTTGCTATGAACATCAGGGTGCAGATATCCTTTCTAATTCGTGTTTCTAGTTTCTTGGGATATATTCCTAGAAGTGGGATCACTGGATCAAGTGGGAGCTCCATTTTTAGTTTTTTGAGGAAACTCCATACTATTCTCCACAGTGGCTGCACCAGTCTGCAATCCCATCAGCAGAGCAGGTCCGTTGCCCATCATGGTTTGATTCTTGGTCGGGGCACATGCCCGGGTTGTGGCTTAATCCCCAGTAAGAGGCATGCAGGAGATAGCCAGTCAGTGGATTCTCTCTCATCATTGATGATGTTTCTATCTCCCTCTTCCTTCCTTTCTGAAATTAATAAAAATATATTTTAAAAAGAAAAAATTAGAAAAAAGTCCAATTTTCCTTTTTTGTAGGCAATTTTTTTTTTTTTGTCTAACATGGGTAATTTTTTCTAATCTTGAATTTCAAATTGTATGAAGATTTATTTAGTAGTTAGGCTCTACACTTTAATTTTTTGTGGTACCTAGTGAGTTTTTTTAATATGTACATCCAGTTCTGTCTTTGGACCAGAAAAGTTTTCATCTCATATCCTCGATTGCTAATGTTCTGTTTGTTCTATACTTTTCTTTAATAATTTCTGTTCTTCCAATGTATTGGATCTCCATTCTTTGTCCTCTGCTTCTCTCTTCTGTCATCATTTTAATTGTTTCCTGCCTTGCCTTTGCATTTAAAAATATATTTTTTTATTGATTTCAGAGAGGAAAAGAGAGGGGGAGAGAGACAGAAGCATCAATGATGAGAAAGAATCGCTGATTGGCTGCCTCCTGCATGCCCTCTACTGAGGATCGAGCCTGCAACGCAAGCATGTGCCCTTGACTGGAATCGAACCTGGGACCCTTCAGTCTGCAGGCCAAGGCTCTATCCACTGAGCAAAACCAGTTAAGGCACCTCTGCATTCTTGAAGGACTCCTCAAGTTTGTCCTCCCTGCAATTGATTCACATTTTTATAGTACTGATTCTACTCTTTACTTCTTCTAATTTACTGTTTTGTCTGCTATTGCATTATTTCTTCCCTTACATTATTTTCTTATCCTGTAACCTTTATATATTTTTGCCTGCCTTTTATCCAGATCTCTTCTGTTTTTGTTTTGTCATTCATCTTTCAGCATATTTTACAAGTTCTATGATTTTAAAAATTCTGTTTTAAGAATAAAACAGATACTGTCTTCTTCACCTAACACTCCCCCTCCCAAATATGCTTTGTTTCTCCATCTCTTTGAATGCTATGTTCTCCTTTTTTTATGTTGCAGATTCTTTTCATAGGCCCCAGTTTGAATTTCTACAATTGATTTTGGCCATTTATACTTCATTAAACAAAGAAAAATTTACTCAGATCTAATGTTTTCTCTAAAAAGATTAGGAAAATTCTCAGTAGGTGCCTTCTTTGTCTCCAAATATTATTTAGAATCCCCTTATCAAGTCTAAAGGTGGTTGATAGAAGTTTGTAATACGAAGTCACCACCCCAAGGGAGTGAGAAGGAAGCCAGGTGGTGTGCATCTCAATAAATGAATTTATTTTCTACATTTTCTGTTCTGTATATAGTAGAGCTACTATACCAGAGCTAGTTTCCTGTGTGCAGCCTTTGTTTAACATAAATGATATGGCAATTTCTGACCTCCTTCCTAGAGCTGTGGCCTCATGTCAAGAAGAAATTCTGCTCTCTGGCCACTTCCCTTGGGCCTCTCTGAATTGCTGATTATGAGTGGTACTTCTTTGTAGCAGTGAAAAAACTTCCAAGTAGTGTTCTGCATCTGCCCATGTCCTCGCACTTTGTGGTAGGCAGACTTTGTAGTAGGTAAACCAAGGGTGACCCACGTCTTTATCCCTGAAACCTGTTAAATGTAGCCTTACAAGGCAAAAGGGCCTTGTGTGTGTGATTAAATTAAGGCTCTTGAGAAGATTGAAAGATGATCCTGGGTTGTCCAGATGGACTTAATGTAATCATAGGGGTCCTTATGAGGAGGTAGGGGTGTCAGAGTCAGTAAAAGGAGATGTGATGATAGAACCAGTGGTCACACAGAGAGATTTGGAGATAGTAGGCTGCTAGCCTTGAAGATGGAGGAAGGGATCATGAGCCAAGGAATGCAGGTGGCCCCTAAATGCTGGAAAAGGCAAGGAAATGGATGCTCCCATAGAGCCTCCAAAAAGAACACAGTCTTGTCAACACCTTAGTTTTAGGAATTCTGACTTCCAGACTGCAAAATAATAAATTGTATTGTTTAAGTCATTAAATGTGTGGTAATTTATTACAGCAGCAGTATGAAACTAATGCACCTTTCAAACTGGAGAATTTTGCCAGGCTCTTCATTGTTTACTTCTGCAGCTTTCTTTTTCTTCTTTTAGCCTTTTTATTTATGAAATATAAATATGAAAATGCAGACAATGAAAACTCATCACAAAGTGAGTAATGGTATAACTACCAAGCAAGTAAAGAAATAGAATGAGCCCTAGCCAGTTTGGCTCAGTAGATAGAGTGTCAGCCGTTGGACTGAAAGGTCCAGGGACTGAAGGATCCCAGGTTTGATTCCAGTCAAGAATGTACCTCAGTTGCAGGCTTGATCCCTGGCCCTGGTGAGAGGCATGCCAGTCACATTGATGTTTCTCTCCGTCTCTCCCTCTCCCTTATGTTCTCTCTAGAGATCAATGGGAAAATATCCTCGGGTGAGGATTAACTTAGAACAAAAAAGATATTGAATGAGACAAAGGTGATTAACAGTTCCATTCAGCTTATGTTAGAGATCCTAGCCAGTACAGTAAGATAAGAAAAAGAAATAATTAAAAAGATGGTTGAAAAAGAAAAAAATAAAGCTATTTTTATTTGCAAATAACGTTGGTATATGCTTAGAAAATCCAAAAGAATATAAGGATAAATCATTAAAATTAATAAGTACATTTAACATAGTGGATATAAAGTCAGTATACAAAAATCAATTCCATGTTTACAAATTAACCTCAAACAAAAGAAAGGTTTTTTAAAGGTTGCTTTTTTAAGAAGGGAAGCTGTGAATTGGCTCTTACTGACCTCCTTCTAGCTATCTATTCATCTGGCAGTAATTCTTTATGTTGATAGCAGATGGATGGCATTTTCCCATTTAATAGATATTGACTGACTGCTGTGCATCAGACACTGTTCTAAATAACAGCCATAGCAATGAATAGTAGACAAAGGAGGGATCAAGGGGCATAGGGGATATATCCTGTGTAATCAATTTGGTCACTTCACTTAGGATATTGGAAGTAGAGCTAACTCAGAAGTCTGTGCTTTTTATAGTTTTTAATTATAAAAATAACCTTTGTATTATAAAATAGATAATTATTCTGTAAATACTAGAGAAATCACAGTTAGCAATAAGGAAAATAAAATATCCTTTTCCTTGTATAATGGTTGGATAGGTGGATGGAGAGATGGACAAATATGAAATTTTTTTGCTTTTTAACAGAAATAGAATCAAATAGTATGTACTGTTTTGTAATCTACTTTATTCACTTAGCAATAAATATATCCTGAATATATTTCCATGTTCACCTACAACATGTATAATGAATGGCAGCATTATATCAACTTCTTTGGACATAACATAATATTTGTTTAGTCCCCAATCATTAGACATTTTAAGAAGTTAATGATTTTTCAGTTTTATAAATGATGCCATCTCAAAAGATCTTATTTTATATAATAAAAGAGAAACATGCAAATGGACCGTACCCTTGCTACGCTACCAGCCAATAGGAGTGATATGCAAATTAACCCCCAACCAAGATGGCAGGTGGGCCCCCTCTGCTCTAGCAGGCCAAGGTGGCCACTGTGCTGGCAGGGGTCCAGTCGCAGCCCCAGAGGCAGCAGGGGTTCCAGACCCCTGTTGCCACCCCAAAACCCATCCACGGCAAACCTGGGGCGGCAGCGGGGGTCCGATTGCCATCCCAGAGGCAGCAGGGGGTCTGGACCTACGTCACCGCCCCGAGCCCCAGCCACACCACATTAAAGCTTCTTTTATTATTAACATCTTAAATTAACGTGATACATTTATTACAACTGATGAGCCTTTATCAACACATTATTAACAAAAGTAAAATCTGCAGTTTACATTAGGGTTCATTCTTTGTGTTTAACATTTTATGGTCTTGACAAATGTACCGTTAATGTAGCATCAGACAGAACAGTTTCATTGCCCTAAAGATCGCCTGTGGCCCACCTATTCATCCCTCCCTGCTCTGAACCCCTGTTAGCCAGGGGGTGATCAAGCTGGCAGGCAGAAGGAGTTAGGGGCAATCAGGAAGGCAGGCAGGCAAGTAGTTGGGAGCCAGCAGTCCTGGATTGTGAGAAGGATGGGTAGTCAGACATCCCTTGAGGAGTCCCAGATTGGAGTGGGTGAAGGCTGGGCTGAGGGACCCCCCCCCCTCCAATGCATGAATTTTGTGCACCAGGCTTCTAGTACAGAAATATTTACATATATTAGTTCAAAAAATAATTTTTGTAAGTGGAATTAATAAGTCAAAGAGAGTATGCAGACTTTTAAGACTTTTGATAGATAATGCTGAATTGCCCTCCAAAAAAATTTTTAGCCATTTAAATTACAGAATATGAGCGTCTGTGTACTAGCATTTTCACCAATTCTGAATGGTTTAACATTTTTGTAACTTTGCTAGAGATGTGCAGAAATGACATTTCACTGTTCTGCTTTCATTCTTTGATTATTAATTGGGTTGATTTTTTAAAAATTATATATATTGGTTATATGTATTTTACATATAATTGTATTAAATTGCCTTATGTTCTTTGTCATTTCACCATTGGAATGCTCATTCATTTATTTCTTAATGATTTGTAAAGCTATTTGTGAATAACCTTTGAACTTAAAAAATGTTTTTATTGATTTTTTTAGAGAGAGAGAGGAGAAAAGGGGGTGGGATAGACAGATAAAAACATTGATGAGAGGAACATTATCAATTGACTGCCTTCTGCACTCCCCCTTCTGGGGATCAAGCCTGCAACACAGGCAGGTGCTCTGATCTGGAATTGAACCTGTGACCTCTTGGTTCATAGGTTGATGCTCAACCACTGAACCACACCTGTCAGAAGCTAGACACTGTTTTATGCTTTATATGATCTCATTTAAGTTTCACAAAAGCTGTATGGGAATTTGGACTATAAGAAGAATTTGCTCAGGATAGCAGGTAGAAATAAAGCAGTCAGATCTGAGCAATCCACATCTAGAGTACACCACCTTTTTTTTTTTTTTAATATATTTTATTGATTTTTCACAGAGAGGAAGGGAGAGGGATAGAAAGTCAGAAATATCGATGAGAGAGAGACATCGATCAGCTGCCTCTTGCACGCCCCCTACTGGGGATGTACCCGCAGCCAAGGTACATGCCCTTGCCGGAATCGAACCTGGGACTCTTCAGTGCGCAGTCCAACGCTCTATCCACTGAGCCAAACCGGTCTCGGCTAGAGTACACCATCTTAATTGACTATAAATACAGTAGAACAGTGGTTGAACAAGCATATTACTTAGTACTTCTAGTTCTTTTCCCTGCTTTGACAGTATTTTTTTCCTGCCACCCCCCCCCCTTTTTTTTTTTTGCCTGGGCTGGCCAGGGGCAGGGGCTGCAGGCTAATCAAGGTGGTGGAGGCCCTTCAGGGGAGGGGTTGCAGGAGGTTGGCTGCCCAGCCCTGCCCCCTATTGGGGTGAAGGGTTGCAATCAGGGGCAGGCTGGCTGGGGGGAGGGGCTGCTGGTCTATCATGGTGGGGCAGGCTGATGGAGGCATGGTTGGGGGAGAGGGTGGGGCTCTTGATCAAGGTGGGAGAGTCTGATCAGGGGCAGGCCAGCAGCAGCAAGGGGCCATGAGGTTGGCCGCTGGCCCCTCCCCATGATTGGATAGTTCACTGGCCACAGTGGGCATCATAGCCACTGGTTGTTAGGTTGTTATGGCCCAGAGGTACTCCATTCACCTCGATTGGTTGTTTTCATTGTGACACCTTTTGGCTTTTTATTATTATGACTAGAGGCCCAATGCACGAAATTTGTGCACAGGGTGGGGGGTGTCCCTCAGCCCAGCCTACACCCTCTCCAGTTTGGCACCCCTTGAGGGATGTCCAACTGCATGGTAGGATCGGGCCTAAACGGGCAGTTGGACATCCTTCTCACAATCCAGGACTGCTGGCTCCAAACTACTTGCCTGCCTGCTTCCCTGATTGCCCCTAACCACTTCTGCCTGCCAGCCTGATCACCCCTAACCACTACCCTCCCAGCCTAATTGATGTCTAACTGCTCCCTTGCCAGTCTGTTTGCCCCCAACTTCCCTCCTCTGCCAGCCTGGTCACCCCTAACTGCCCTCCCTTGCAGGCCTGGTCCCTCCCAGCTGTCTTCCCCTGCTGGCCTGATGGCCCACAACTGCCCTCCCTTGCAGACCTGGAACCTCCCAACTGTCCTCCCCTGCTGGCCATTTTGTGGTGGCCATCTTGTGTCCACATAGGGGCAGGATCTTTGACCACATGGGGACAGCCCTCTTGTGTGTTGGAGTGATGGTCAATCTGCGTATTACTCTTTTATTAGATAGGATAGAGGCCTGGTGCATGGGTGGAGGTCAGCTGGTTTGCCCTGAAGGGTGTCCCGGATCAGGGTGGGGGTTCCCTTGAGGTGTGGGGCAGCCTGGGCGAGGGGCCTGTGGTGGTTTGCAGGCCAGCCACGCTCCCCCCCCCCCGCCCCCCAGCGACCCAAGCCGAGGCCCTGGGATCTGGGATTAATTTATGTTCTACAATTGAAACTTTGTAACCTAGAGTGGAGCCAAGCCTTCTGCTCACTCCATGGAGACAGCCATTTCTGTTTGAAACATTGTAGCCTACAGTGGAGGCCTAGGCACTGGGGCTGCAGAAGCTTGGCTTCCTCCATTGCCTTGGCTAGCCTAGCCTCTGCTCTCTCCAGCTCCGTGGCTGCTGTCATTTCTGTCGGGATTATGTATCTTCTATAATTGAAATTTTGTAGCATTGAGTGGAGGCCTAGGCTGGCAAGGGCAGGCGGAAAGCTTGGCTTCCTCCATTGCTGGGGTAACCCAAGCCTCCCTCCTGCTCTTAGTGGCTGCAGCCATCTTGGTTGGGGTTTATTTGAATAATTTGCTCCTAATTGGCTGATGGATGTGACTAAGGGAGTGGCTTGATTGGAGATGTGGTCAATTTGCATATCACTCTTTTATTAGATAGGATTATTTTCTCTATTCATCAATTAATGGACACTAGGGTTATTTCCACATCTAGGATACTCTGAATAATACTACACCAAATAGGGGAGTACAGTTATCCATCTTTTCAAGAGAGTGACTTCATTTCCTTCAGATACATACCCCAGAAGTAGTTTGCTAATGTTTACTCCCATTCTATAGGCTTCCTTTTAATTTTATTGTTTCTTTTTTTGGATGATTATTGTTAATAGTATTACAGATGTCCCCTCATCCCCTTTCCATGATCTGGTTTCTTGTGCTGTTTGGCCTGACAGTTTTTTTATTTTCACTGGGAGTTGGTTTCTCACCCGGAGCTTGGGAACTATTGACCTGGTTTAGGGTAATAGTTTTCTGGTCTTCCATAATAGTTTTTGAGGATGAGAAGTAAAAAAGTTCATGTTAAGGAAATGGATGCTCAGATTGCATTTATCTGCTTTCTCTCTGAGTTGGATGCTCTTCAAATCTTGAAATGTTCTGGGTCCTACAATACCTGAGTACCTAGAACATCAATTTTCAACCATTTTCATTTCATGGCACACATAAACTAATTACTGAAATTCTGCAGTACATTAAAAATATATTTTTGCCAATCTGACAAAATAAAGTATAATTTTGATTCATTCACCATGTTGTTGTTGTGTTGGCTATTGTCATTTTTTTATTTGACAATCTAAAGGAAAAGGGGTCAGTGCCCCTGACTAAAAAGTCAAGTATTACATGTTTTAAAATTCTTGCAGTATACCAGTATACCTGCTATGGCACAGTTGTTGAAAATCACTGGTCTAGAATATGTGTCTTTGGAGAGAAAACTTGATTTACTTTTGGCAAACCCATGAGAGTTCTCTAAGAGGGACTGAATATATGCACATGATGATATGCATCATTTTGGAAGTGTGTCTAAGAGCAAAAACATCTAAGAGTAGTGTTGAAGAACTTCCAAGGACAATGCCCTGCAAGATTTCTTATAGATAAACAGTGACTCTTCATATATAAAACCAGAAAGTCAGCACTGTAAGCATGCCTTCCTGTCTGCATGCATACATACAAACAGTCTTTGGCTCAAAACTTAATAAATATGGGCCATAATGAAAATTAAATTAAAATTTATAACAGGAAGATCTATAATACTTACCTATTGATTGACATAATCTTCTGCCTCATACTTCTGTCCCCATGGCTTTTTATTTTTATTTTTAAATATATTTTATTGATTTTTCACAGAGTTCGGGAGAGGGATAGAAAGTCAGAACCATCGATGAGAGAGAAACATTGATTAGCTGCCTCTTGAACACCCCCTGCTGGGGATGTGCCTGCAGCCACGGTACATGCCCTTGACCGGAATCGAACCCGGGACGTTTCAGTCCACAGGCCAAAGCTCTATCCACTGAGCCAAACCAGTTTCGGCTGTCCCATGGCTCTTAAAATTTTCTTTACTAATCTTTCCTGTATGTAAAAGATCATGTATTATATTTTTACTTCATAATTTTATCTACCTGAAAAAAATTTTTAATTTATATCTTTACTCTATCAACTTGTTGATAATTTCCATATAATAAAATCATACATTGAATGTATTTATATATGTATACACCTGTATAAAGACTACCTCGATCAACATGTAGAATATTTCCATCTTCCCAAAATATTCTTGAGTGCCCATTTGCAGTTAATCTCTCTAGTCCTCCTCCTGCCCTATGCAACCACTGATCTAATTAATTTCATTATAGATTAGTTTTGCCTGTTTTAGAATTTCATGTAAATAGAATCATACAGTATGCCTTTGTTCTTTCACTCAGTATAATATCTATGAAATTCATCCATGTTGTGTTTTTCCAGTAATTCATTCCCTTTTAGTAATGAGTAGTATTCCATTGCATGGATGTACCACAGTTTGTTTATCCATTTACTTGACAATGAACGTTTGGTTGTTTTTAATTTTCGACTGTTATGAATAAAGATGTGTACACTAAAGTACAAGTCTTTTTGTGGTTATGTTTTCATTTCTGTGGGACAAATAGCTAGAAGTAAAATTGCTCAGCCATTTAAGTTTATATTGAATTTAAAGGAACCACCAAACTTTTCTGAAGTGATTGCACCATATTATACTCCCACTAGCAATGTATCAGAGTCCTTTTGTTTCACATCCTTGCCAACACTTGGTATTTCTAATCTTTATAATTTTAGCCATTCTAGGAAGTGTGAAGTATCTCAGTTTTGATTTGCATTTCCCTAATTAATGATGAGCATCTTTTCATATGGGTATTAGCAATTCATATATCCTTATTTGGGAATGTCTAAATCTATTGCCCATTTTTTAAAAATTAGGATATTGATGTGTTCGTATTGAATTGTAAAAAGTTCTTTATATATTCTGGATACAAATCTTTGTCAAATATATTTCCTGTGAATATTTTCTTGCTGTGTGTAGCTGGCTTTTTCTTTTTTAAAATAGAATCTTTAAGAGTAAAAATTTTTAATTTTTATGAAATCTAGTTTTTCACAAATTTTCTTTATGACTAGTATCTTTTCTATTTAAGAAATCTTTTGTCTTGCCGAAACCAGTTTGGCTCAGTGGATAGAGCGTCAGCCTGCGGACTGAGAGGTCCCGGGTTTGATTCCGGTCAAGGGCATGTACCGTTGTGGGCACATCCCCAGTAGGGGGTGTGCAGGAGGCAGCTGGTCAATGTTTCTCTCTCATCGATGTTTCTGACTTTCTATCCCTCTCCCTTCCTCTCTGTAAAAAAATCAATAAAATATATATTTTTTAAAAGAAATCTTTTGTCTTAACTATATCCTTTTTAATTTTTTCAGTGATTTTTCTAGGAATAACAATTTATATTCTTAACTTTTCATTATCTATTTAGGGGCAGTATTGTATTTTATACTTTATACCTTATGCTTCCTGTTTCCTGCTTCATACTGCAAATGTAATAACCTTAAAATAGCATAAGTCCATCTACTCATTTCCTTTTGTTCTGTGCAGTTATCATAACTTTTACTTTTTATATGTTATAAACCCTGGACCATGTTGTTATTTCTACCTAACTGTTGGTTTAAGTATATTTGAAACAAAAAGAAAAATATACTTTTACATTAATCCATTTACTCATTGGTATTCGTCATTATTTTCAGTAGATCCAAGTTTCCATTTGATATCATTTTCTTTGAGCCTATAGAACTTAAGCAAGTTGACTGATGACAAATCACCATAGCTGTTGTTTATCTAAAAAGTCTCTATTTCTTTTTGGTTTTAAAAGAATTTTTTTTACTAAATATAGAATTCTGGACTGAAGTTTTTTTTTTCTTTTAGCATCAAGATATTATTATTACCTGGAACCCACTGTTTTCTCATGAGAAATCAGCATCCTTATGTCTCTCTAATATGTCATTTTGTGGGTGCTTTGAATATTTTCCTTTTTCTTTTGAAGAATAGTTTGTTGATTTTTTTAGACAGAGAGGAAGGGATAAGAGTAAATGTAGGAGTATAACATCAATTGGCCGCCCCCTGGACGTCCCCTATTGGGGATCAAGCCTGTTACTTGGGCATGCGCCCTGACTGAGCCAGCAGCCACGGGACACTGCCCAACCAGCTGAGCCACACAGGCCGGAGCTGAATGTTTTCTTTTTCTCTTTGGTGTTCAAAAATTTGATTGGGCCAAAACCAGTTTGGCTCAGTGGATAGAGCGTCGGCCTGCGGACTGAAGGATCCCGGGTTTGATTCCGGTCAAGGGCATGTACGTTGGTTGCGGGCACATTCCCCAGTGAGGAGTGTGCAGGAGGCAGCTGATCGATGTTTCTCTCTCATCGATGTTTCTACCTCTCTATGCCTCTCCCTTCCTCTCTGTAAAACATCAATTAAATATGTTTTAAAAAAATTTGATTGGGATGTACGTAGGTGTAGGGTTTTTTTACATTTATCCTCTTCGCTGTCCACTGATCCTCTTAGATTTGTAAGTTGGTATTTTTCATAAAATTTGGGGTGTTTTTCAAATTCTTTTTTTTCTCTGCTTCAGTTGCCCTCTTTTTGGAATTCCAATTATGTGTATGTTAGACACTTTGATATAGTCCCCCAGATTTGTGAGACTCCGTTTATCTTGTATTTTTCTCTCTACTCTCTGATTATTTTGTTTCTGTTGATCTTTCTTCAAGTTCACTGACTCTTTTTCCATTTCCAATATACTTTTTAAACTTAAACTTATCCTTAAACTTTTTTTTTCATTATTTTGCTTTTCAGTTCAATAATTTCTCCTTGGTTCTTTTTCTCTTTTTACATTTCCTATTTCTTTGCTCATTCAGATCATATTTTCCTTTAATTTTTTAAACTTCTTTCCCATTAATATTTTGGACATATTTATAATAGCTGCTTTAAAGTCTTTGCCTGCCAGTTCCAACATCTGGGGCATCTCATATTTAATTTCTACTGAATATGCAATTGCATTTTCCTATTTCTTTGTGTCAAATTTTTTTTAATTTTTTTTAGAATTTTTATCTAAAAGTTTATTTGAGCAAAACTGACATATGCTGGGGAGCAAGCTCTTAAATGTCCTTTATTGATTTTTGTTAAAATCACTAGAGATTGTGGATAATTTGTTAGAGAGATTCTGGAGTTTATTATCTACCTCTGGAGAGTTTGTTGTTTGTTTTTTTATATTAATAGGCAGTTAAATTACTGCTTGATCATCTTGAACTTGTGTAGGATTGGTTTTTACACATTATTATTGTAGTTGTGTAGAAACATAGGATGTTTCCTAAGTTCCAGTAACTTAGTGATAGTCAACCTCCAAGCCCTGACTACCCTGCAGGTTTTGTTATAGGCTGGGTCTTAGGACCCATGATGTAGATTTAGACTAGGTCTAATTCTAGGGTGTGGCCTCTCTGAAATCTCAGATTTAACTCAGAAGTGTTAAAATCTCTTGACACTGACAGTGTTGAAACTCTACCTCCCCCAGGTCTTAGGCAGTGTTCTTCCCCCAGCACTGCTAGACCTCTGTTTCTCTCTCAGCCCTATGGCACTGCCATCTGATAAGCATTTGGTGGTGTTGGCCTGCATATGTACCATAATTTTCTTGGGATTCAGCTGTGTTATGGTTGGAGAATTATTCCCTAGCAGAGGACTCAGTGATCACAGTCATTTCAGACAATAAATATAGAGAAAGATGCTTTATTCTGCTTGTAAAGGTATTTCTTCAGGGATCACAGTCTTGCGCTGCCTATTGTTCACTGCCAAGAAACAGTTGCCTCGTGTATTTTATAGCTGTTTATGATGGGAGGACTAATCCAAAACCAGTTACTCCATCATGGTCAGAAACAGAAGGTAGACTGTCTTTACTTTGTAATTACAAGTGTAATTCATTCTCTCTGCGATAATGTTAAAATAATACAGAACTATATGTGTGTGTGTGTGTGTATAAAAGGCTAATATGTTAAGTGTCTCTCCAACCGTTCAACCAGTCACAGTAACACACACTGACCACCAGAGGGCAGATGTTCAATCCAGGAGCTGCCGTGAGGTGCACTGGCCATTTACAAAGAAACACCACCACGGACCTAGTGCCGACAAAGTAATACTTGCCTTCTCCCAAGTGGAACACAGGCCCCACCACCACTCCAGAGTGACAGTCCACCAAATTTCAGCCCACACTGCCAAGACCCCATGGTGCGTTCTACAGCCCAGCCCAGAAAGGGTGGCTGTGGGCACTGGGTAATGATGTCACATCGCAACGCCTGGCTTCCTCTTCCTAGCAACTAGCCTTCTTGGAGTTTCTTCAGCCTAGGAACACAGCTTACTTTATAGCCAGGTACAAACATTTTACACTTTAACCAAATGTTTGTGAAGCGTTTTCACATGCCTCATTTCATTTGATCCTCACAGAAGTCCTGGAGTAGATAGATAGGAGATTCACTCAATAGAATCCTATTTTCTTTTCTTAGCTGGAAAACAAAGATTTAGAAAGTTTAGAAATTTGACCGACTGAAAAGAAGTAAGAAATGATGGAACTTGAAAATGTCTTCAGGTTTTCTCACTATGCAGAATATAGCTACAGATAAATATTTTACCCTTTGTTCTTTCTGTGTGACCTACAATAATAATGTGCTTTGTGTTGATATTTATTATGTTGCTGACAATTACTGAAAGAGAAATTGGAGTCCTTCACTGGGCTGGAAAAGTTCAGCTAGATCAGAAAGCAGGTCTAATCAAGCAAGTTTATTCTATATCTATAAAAGGCTAAGTTGACTCACACATGCAGGATACATTATAAAGCTCTCGCTGGTGCCAATTGCACGTGTGTGCTTCAATCTGCATTGTCAATCGTGAATTTGGTTGACACTTCTATTATAGAGAAAGGATGAATAGCATTATTAAAATATTTCTTCTAATTAATTTCCTTTCAGTTTGCACAAATCCGTGCACCAGGCAACTAGTAGAAAATAAGACTACAAGTCCCTCCCTTCCCTTCCACAGATGATTGCTATTACAGTTTGGTAACCATCCTTGCAGTTTGGTAACCATCAATACAGAGTATAGATTTTTCTAATAAAATAAAAATGTATGCTATATACACACTATATACACACTATATACACACTTTATTTTTTGCTTGATAATACCTTTGTACTGTTTCTAAATCAGAACATATAAATCTACACTATTCTTTTTCAAGTTACATCATATTCTATTATGTACGTACTAGGGGCCCAGTGCACAAAATTCGTGCACTGGGGGTGGGTGGTCTCTCAACCCAACCTGCCCCCTCTCACATACTGGGAGCCTTCGGGATGTCCAACTGATGGCTCACCCCCAGCCTGCCAGAGGCTTTAGGCCTTGGGCACCCAGCCATCACCCTGCTCAGCTCAGCCTTGGCTGCCTGCGACCACCCGGCCCCAGGGGCTGGGTGCTTGCCACCACCATCACCATTTCATCTCCACCCCTGGGGCCTGGCGCTTGCACCACTTGGCTCCGCCCCCACTCCTGATTGGCTGGTAGCATAGCCAATCAGGAGTGAAGGTACGGTCAAATTTGTATGTTTCTCTTTTCTTATATAGGATAATTTATCCATCTATTATTTAAGTGATATTTAATTATGTCCACTTTTGTTCTTATAAGCAGTATTGAAACAGACTTCCTTGTTCCTGCAAGTACTTAAAATACAGGACTGTTTTTGTAGAATAGGTTCCTACAAATGGAATTACTTTATCAAAAGATATACAAGTTTACTATTTTGACAAATACTGCCAAATTGCTCTCTAAAATGATCGTACCAATTTACACTTCTATTAACAATATATGAGTGTCTGATTCTTCATACTCTCACCAGTACTGTGCATCATTATCACTATTTTCAACTTCTGCAAATTTTCTGGGTTAAAAAAATACTTTTAAAAAAATCATTGACACTATTACAGCTGTCCCCCATTCCCTTTTGCCTTAGCTCCTCTCTACCCAGCCCTTACCCCCAAGCCTTCACATTGTCTGTGTCCATGGGCTATCCATGTCTGCATATGTGTTCTTTAGCTAATCTCTTCCAGTCCCACCCACCTCCATCCCTTCTGAGAACTGCCAGCCTGTCCATGTATCCATGCCTCTGGTCCCATTTTGTTCATCAGTTTATTTTGTTCATTAATTAGCATTTCTTTACTAGCAGAATAATGGATCTTTCTCTATATTTATCATTTGTTTATATTTCTTTCAGACTTGCATATTTTGGCCTTATCTGTTTTTATATTGTTATTTATTCTTATTGATAGATTGTATTTTATTTACTATATGTTGGCTGATATTTTCTCTTGATTTGTAGCTTGTTTAAAAAAATATTTTTTTTTGCCGAAACCAGTTTGGCTCAGTGGATAGAGCATCAGCCTGCGGACTGAGGGGTCCCAGGTTCAATTTCGGTCAAGGGCATGTATCTTGGTTGCGGGCACATCCCCAGTGTGGGGTGTGCAGGAGGCAGCTCGTCGATGTTTCTCATTTATGTTTCTGGCTTTCTGTCCCTCTCCCTTCCTCTCTGTAAAAAAAAAAAATCAATAAAATATATTTAAAAAAAATATATATATATATATATGGTTTTTTTTATTGACTTTAGAGAGGGGAAGGGAAAGGGAGAGAGAAATATCTATTGGCTGCCACTGGGGATTTGCTCGAGAAACTCAGGCATATGCCCTGACCGGGAATTGAACCAATGACCTCCAGGTAAAGGGGACAACACTCAACCAACTGAACCACATCGACCAAGGCTGTAGCTTGTTTTATAGTCCTGTTTATAGAATTTAACTTAAAATTTTTATAGAATTAAATCTGTCCTTTTCTGTGTGACCTCTGGGTTTTCTTTTCATGCTTTCCTCATTTTTGTACACATCTATTAGTGTTCTCCCTGATTGTTTGATTTCTCTAAAAAAAATAAATAAAGGCTTGTGATTAACAAGAAACACTGTGATTTACCCAGGCTTTTATTGGAATTTTGGCTGTTAAAGTAGGGACTGCCACTTTTAAGTGCTCCAAATATTCCAGAATTGCAGTCATTTGGAACAAAGGCTTTTGGAAGTTTGATGTTTTTGTGGACAATTTTTTGTGATATCATTATTGTCAGTAACAGGAAAAACTAATCTTTAGCAGCCTTAGAGTAAATCCAAATGTTTCTTAACTACTAGTAAACTCAGAAATAACCAGATGAAATAATGGAAAACCTCATTTGTAGTGAATGCTTATCTAGCAATAGATTTTTTCCCCTCATGCACATAGCCCCCTCTAAAGTGAAGAAGAGAAAAATGAAAAACTGTTCTTAATTCTTGAGTGCAGTGAAAAACGTGGTTTGCATATGTGCAGTAGAAAACTTTGGGAAGGTTGGAATTGCACAATGAGTGTAGGTTGAGCAATTGCTTTACAGGGCATACACATTGGGGGGTGGGGAGGGGCTTTGCTCTTGTGCAATTAGGGAACTCCAGAGCCGCCTGAATAGGGGCTTTCCTTTTATTTCTTACATGCCATTTTAAAAATTCACCCCTCCCCTTCAATATTTTTTCTTCTTTTATTTTCTTGAATTTTTACTTATTTATGATTTTCTCCTCCTCCCCCCCTTTTTTTTAAAGGAAGAGATTAGCCAGACAGCCACATGTCCCCCCTTTGTGGCTATGATTAGAATAAACCTGGGCCACGTTCTACAGATGGTAGGGGGATGGTTGATGATGGTTTAAGGATTTCTAGTTCAGCTTCTTCTCATATTTGCAAAACTCAGCTGATTCTCAGTGTTTGAAATATGGGTTACTGATCAGCCAGCATTCCCTGATTTCTTAGTACAGTACTAGAATTTTTCAGACTTTGTAATGAGTTTTCTGAGGTTTTTGCCTGTTTTGCTTTTAATGGCGACTGACACCTCCTGATGAAGATCAGCTGCAGACTTTACTAGACAGTAAAGCCAAACTTTAAGCTGAAAGTATAGGAGCCAACCAGTTAGAGCCAGAGCTATACACTACTTGTTTCTCTCTTGGCAAAAGAAAAGTCCTTGTTTTCTCCCTCTTCCCTTTAGCCTGCTCAGTCATACTCATAGTAGATGGTACTTAGTAAGCATGCTTCTGATTCTGATTCTGATTCTCTTTCCCTTTACCTGTGTGCCGGGGGTACTGGAATCTCTTTGCGCTCAACTTTGCTCTTGTTCCAGAGGAACAGGAGAGGTAGTTAGGTCAGAGTGCCAAAAAGCAGAAGTTAAGTATGTGGATTTCATAGCCGAATGTATGAGTGTTTGTGGGGCAGGGAACTTCTAATGGAAAACATTTGTGTTGCATCGAAAACAGAGTGAGGCCTGGTAACAGTCTGTCTGCTCTGTCAGTCTGTTCCCTACCAGCACTAGTCATTGTTCTCCTGGGAGTCTCAAGCGTATTGTGGTTTCTTCTGCTGTTGCTATCCCCTAATCATGCCAGAGTTTTTGTGTCACGGGTGGCCCCATTCGAATTTTGGAGTGAGAGTGCAATGGTGGTGACTAATGGCTTTGAAGGCATTCAAGCCCACATATTAGCTTGGAGACCCTTTTCAGGGTGAGCCTGAGGAGAGGGAAAGGTCTCTAGCACAGACAGTAGGAGAAGCATGCTTAGACACATAGAGACACTCTTTTAGTCCCTGCTTTTGCTGCTAGCAAAGCAGGATGGAGACCAGAGGAAAAGACTTGCTGTTTGGGCTTGCCATTTTACTTGTAAATGCTCCTAAGGGATGCACCTGGGTGCCCAAGCTTGTCTCTGACAGGCTGATGTCAGTCAGGTTGTGTGGCTAGATCCCCTTTGAGAATGACAGAAGAGAAAGTGCTAATTTCCCTGAGGATAATGTCACTCCAAGAGGGACCTGTTACTTGAGCTGTTTCTTTTTCTTTCCTCCTCTGAAATTCACATTTGTTCATCATTTTTTTAAAAAGAAAGAAAACAATAAAAAAGCAACAGCTCAAAGTTTTCTGGGTCCCCAAGAAGGCACTTTTCCAATGTGGTTTTCACATTTTCAGGGTTTTGGCTGGTGAATAAGATTGAGCAGAAATGCTCCTTCCCCTGATAACAATACATTCAGATGCAGGATCAGGAGTGTGTGGATTAAAACCAGACGGTGGATGATTAATATTTTTTCTTATAGAGGTAGACATGGCAGCTTCCTCCATTTAAATGAAAAAGCCCTTTCTC
Source organism: Antrozous pallidus (assembly GCA_027563665.1). Classification (NCBI taxonomy): domain Eukaryota; kingdom Metazoa; phylum Chordata; class Mammalia; order Chiroptera; family Vespertilionidae; genus Antrozous; species Antrozous pallidus. The sequence continues at coordinate 17,581,323 of CM050526.1, forward strand.
TGCATTTGTATGTGTGCATGTGCTTACATGCTTGTGCTCTTCGAAGGTAGGAGCTGAGTTTCTAGCTTAGTTAAGTTTCCAAGTACCATTTCCTTCCTTTCACTTGTACCCAAGAAGGACTAGAAGGATTAAGCTGTGAAGCTGAGGTGTGAAGATAAGCCACTAAAAAGAGAGTGGGTATATGTTCTCTTTTTCAAGCTAACTGCTTTCACAGCTCTCTACGTACTACACATCTTTATTCACCGTGGACCTATTGACCTCATTATTAGAGATATAATTGTTCTTTCGAAATATTGCATCTTTGGAGATGTCCATCCCTATTGTTTCATTATTAGAAAATAATGACATTAAAAGAAATTTTATTATACAGATATTCTTTATGGGTTTGTTTTTTTTTACCTCACTGAAAATATGACAAGATTTCTTAGAGAATATATTTAATTAGAGGTCAGCAGGTGTTTGTTTATTTTTTTAAATATGTTTCCGGGCTAATTTTTATTGGGTTCTGTGTATATTAACCCATCCTGGCCAAGAGGACTACAGTTAGCCTCTGGTTTCCCCCATGATTTTTAAACGTTTCCTTTGTAGAAACAGACCTCTGCCCAAATGAAACAGGAAACAATGGGGGGAGGAAAACCAGGGTGGCACTGGTGTCTTATTTTCTATGTGAAGGTTGTATTATCTCTGCAATAATGAAGAATTTGGGAGATAAAGAGTATAAAGGTAATTTTATTCCAGCAGAAATCTGGGTCTGTTTTAATGTTGCTTCTAATTTCGGTGAGAAAGTGGGCTCTCAGCCATGTCACACTCTGGCTGTATGCATTCCAGGTACCCACAGTCACAGGCTGGAGTGATGCTTCTCCAGTTCATCTCCTTCCCCCAGAGACAAGAATTATTTGTTTGTTTACATCTACTCTTTGTTATGCAGTTTGACAAGTTCTTAGTCATGTAACCATCCCCACAAGTAAGATATTTAGAGCATTTCTATCACCCAAAAGCTCCCACATGCAACCAACCCTTCTCCCCATTCATAGCCCCTGGCAACCTGTTATCTGTTTTCTGTCCCTATGACTTTGCCTTTTCCAGAATGTCATATAAATAAAACCATGTAGTAATTATGTTTTTCTGGCTTCATTCACATAGCACAACACATTTGAGACCCATATTAGTAATTCATTATTTTTTGTTGTAGAGTAGTATTCCGTTGTATGGATATACCATAATTTATCCATTCACAATTAATATTTGGGTTGTTTGCAGTTTGGGATAATTATGGATAGAACTACTACAGACATTCTGTATAGGTTTTTAAGTGAACTTATGTTTTCACTTCTCTTATGGTAATGAATGTATAAGTCATTTGGTGTGTGTTTGTTAGAAACTGCCAAATTGTTTTCCAAAGTGGCTGTACCATTTTGCACTCCCACCAGCAATGTATGAGAATTTCAGTCCCTCCACAGCCTTGCCAGCACTTGATACTACAGTTTTGTTTTTTTTTTTTTTTAAGCCATTCTAATAGGTATCTTGTTACAGTTTGATTTGCATTTCTCTAATGGCTAATCATGGTGAGCATCTTTTCATGTGTTTATTTACCATTGTATATCTTTGGTGAAGTGTCTTCAGATCTTTTGCCTATTTTTAAATTGGATTGTTTTGGTTGCTAATTGAGTTTTGGGAGTTATATTATGGATGCAAGTTCTTCGTTAGATATATGTGTACTGCAAATATTTTCTCTCAGTCTGTGGCATGTCTTTTCACTTCAGAGATTAAGTTCTGACTGATTAAATGCTGAGAGCTAGAAGTTTCAGGCTCTCTTGGTAGAGGAAAGTAAGGAAATTAAGACCTTAGTCAGCAGAAAGATGTGAGGACCACCCTATTTGAAGCTGTTTATTTAGAATAAAAGCAGAGGGGGAAGGAATGGGCGAGATTGAGTTGTACAGACAAATGTCTGAACCTTTTTTTAATTCCTCTCTCTCCAGTCCTCACCTATGATGTGGATTCTGGGCTCTTAAACCTTCAACTGGGTTCTTTAGTTTCTGCCATCATTCCTAACTCATTTAGGCTTCCCCAGCTCTGCAAGCTCCATGGAATATGTGAGAGGGAAGGCCAGCTTCTTGCCCAGAGTATATTCCAGACTGAAGTCATTTTTGATAAGTAATCATTCCCAAGCCCTAAAGTGATAGCCTCCAAGTTGTCACCCACTTTGAAGAGCTGCTTTCATCTCCAGCTGGACTCTTTTCTAAACAAACATCAGCAGAACCTAGTCAAGGCTCTGCCACACAGGGTTCTGCCATGAGAAGCAAATTGGCAGCAACAGGCAGCCCCCTGAGGCAATGGAATTCAGTTCTCAGAACATACATTAAATGTAGATGAGATACTTATTCATCATAGGACTCTTTCATGTTGCATGGAATTCTTTCTACAAGGCAGCCCACTTAGGTACAGGGGAGAAAATATGTCCTACCCCATTGGACAAAAGTCAAGAAAAGGTGGTATGTGCAATCTTGTCACTTTTTAATTGCTGACACTCTTAACGTGTTTATCTTAAACAGCATTTGCCACTGGCTAGACACAGCAGAGTTTTTTTTTTCTTTCAGCACATGACATGGATCACTAACACCGCATGTGATGGTTGGAGGAGGCTGCTTTAGCGGTAGAGGTCTGCCCATTTCTCCAGGATAATGTAGTCTGGTCAAGGCTCTCTGGCTTCTGACCCCAGTAGGAATGATGTATACAGAGAAGAATTTCTGACCCATTACTAATCTCAGTTATTTAATGCCTTTTTGTAAGCAAAGCATCTTTTAGGTAAGCTTAATTTTTTTTCTGTCTGTATAGGTACAAATTTCTCACTTTACTAAGGACAAATAAATGCAATTAAAGATAAAACTAATGTGGAATCATAGTTCAGGTTTTAAAAACAAAGGGAGCGGTTAAAAACAAGTTCTGCAATAAATCTGCAAGTGTGAAATCTAAGGGAAATGATCCCATCTGGAAAACTCTACCAGTGGTGCCGCGGCTGGTTTGTGGAGCAGTGCGGATCGTGGAGTGAAAAAAGACCCTGCAGTCTTGAAAGATGACAGGCTCCTTAATTGATGTCCATTTCAGCTGGTGCTGTGCCAGCTTATGTTGGCCCCAGTCCAGCGTTCCTGTAATTTGGGAGCCAGGTGTGAAGCATTTTTGTTCCATCTTGTTCCCCAGCATCTACAGAAGCCTCACGCATCTCACTTGAGGCAGCAGCACTCTGTAGGAAACAGATGTACAGGTATATGTGGAAGGAAGTGTCACAGCTGGGTTATGGATTTTTTTTTTTTAATTCTCCCCCACACTCATCAGATCTGGGCTTGAGAGATGGAGAAAAGAGTATTTCACAGTCTCAGTATAAGGTGTGACTACCAAGTACCCTAACTACTCTGATACTCATTTGTGATTTTTTAAAACTTGTCTTATTACTTTCTAATTACACTTCATGTAGGCACAGAGACCTATAGTGATTTGCCTTCTGTCTAACTCTGGGAACATATTGCAAGTGTAAAATAAAGAACATTTCACGGTGGCTATCAGAGTTGGATCTGATCACTTCTATAACATCTAAGAGTCAAAGGAACATAATCTTCTGAGAGATTAAGTATGTCTAACTAGGTGGGGACATAACTGTGTTTTCGGGGGGGATCTTGAAAAACAAGGTTGAAGTACACTAACATCATCTGTCCAACACTTTGATATTATGCCCTTCATGCTCAAGATCACGAGTAAGAATGCGGTTGGCTCAAGAAGACATTCTTCCCAGGGTCCAACCTGTAATTCTTTCTAGCCCTCAGGCTAAACTGAACACTAAGGAACAGGCAGTTCTGCCTTCCAGGATTACAAAACATGAGAGGATCCTCCCTGCTCCTGGGAACATTACAGTCCTGTGGACATAGAACTTAAATGTTGGAATTGTTGCTTTGCCCACTGGCTTACATTTTGATATAAGGCAAGTTTTAGCCTTCTAGAACTAAGTCATTTCTGTTTCCTGGAGGGCCCAACCCATAAGCAGACAACTATAGGAATGCTTTGTTGTTTCTTCCCTTAACTTAGAATCTCGTGCCGACAGAGCTGAGGATAGTTTTTGGCCTTGAGAATCAGATCAGGAAGTCAAGGAGTAACTTACAAGCCTGCCTCGGTTGCTTTTTGCTCAGAATGTGCTAGGGTCACAGGGCAGCTTTGGTTCATTAATAATGTTAATCTGTTCTTCTTTATGTTATCAATACCAGAAACTGGAAAATACCTATACCAGATATTTCAAGAGGGTAAGGAGCTAGGAAGGGTGATTTTCTTCTAACTAAAGTCTTATTCTTTAAGAGGTTCATCCCATTTTTTAAAATTATAAATTGTTAAAATGTGCATAATATAAACTTTACAATTTTTAAGTGTATAGTTCTATAGCATTAAGTATATTCACGTTGTTTTGCAACCATCACCAGCTTCCATCTATAGGCCTTCTTTATCTTCCCCAACTAAAACTGTATCCATAAAACACTACCTCCTGCCCCTGGTGTGGCTCTGTTGAGTGTTGTCTCGTGTGCCAAAGAGTTGCTGGTTTGATTCCTGGTCAGGACACATGCCCAAGTTGCCACACCAGCCAGGGCGGGAGTTAGTATTTTATGGGTGTATAGAGTTTCAGTTGGGAAAGAAGAAAAAGACCTATAGATGGATGCAGGAGGCAGCCAATTGATGTTATGTTTTCACATTGATGTTTCTTTCTCACCCTCTCTCTACATCTCTCTCTAAAAAAAACAAAGGAAACAATTTTTTAAGTTAAAAAACAAAACAAAACATTAACTCCCTACCTTTCCTACAGCCTTTGGTAACCACCATTTTACTTTCTGTCTCTGAATTAGACTACAAACCTCATCTAAGTGGAATCATACAATATTTATCTCATTGTGACTGGCTTATTTTACTTAGCATAACATTTTTTAATGTTTTTATTGATTTCAGAGAGGAAGGGAAAGGGAAAGAGAGAGAAACATCAGTAATGAGAGAAATCATTGATCCTCTGCATTCTGCTTGCCCTCTACTGGGGATCAAGCCCACAGCCAGGGCATGTGCCCTGATCGGGAATCAAACCATGACCTCCTAGTTCATAGGTTAATGCTCAACCACTGAGCCACTCCAGCTGGGCCTTAGCATGACATCTTAAATGTTCATCTTGTTCTAGTACATGTCAAAATTTCCTTCCTATTTAAGATATCTGTTTAAGCCATGTATTTACTTTTTTGAGATATCTGTCCATAGTAGAGTTGCTGGATCATGTGTTAATTCTGTGTTTATTTTTCTTAAGGAATCACTGTACTATTTTGCATAATAGATATTCCATTTCATTTCCCTCTAGCCATGCACAAAGGGTTCCAATTTCTCAATATTTTCACCAACACTTACTACTTTCTGTGTTGTTTTTAAAAAATAGCCATCCTAGATATCTCATTGTGGGGGTTTTTGTGTGTTTTCTTTTTTGTTGGTTGATTCTTACATATGCCCTGACCAAGGATTGAATGCCCAACTTTGGCATTTAAGGTAGCACTCTAACCAACTGAGCTACCTGTCAGGGCCTTTTTTTTTTTTTTTAATTGATTGATTGATTTTTAGAGAGAGAGGAAGGGAGACAGGGAGAGAGAAAAAAGAAATATCAATTTGTTGTCCCACTTATGTATGCATTAATTGGTTGAGTCTGGTATGTGTCCTGACTGGGGATCGAACCCATAACCTTGGTATATCAAGACGATGCTCTAACCAACTGACCTACCTAGCCAGGGCTTTGTTGTTTTGATTTGCATTTCCCTGGTTGACTGATAATGTTGAGCATCTTTTCATGTGCTTATTATGTACATTTAAAAAATAATTTCTGCCCTGGCCAAGTTACAATCTTTTTTTTTACTCTCCTATGTCTGACACATCTTAGTATACTTGAAATTCTCCTTAAGTTTACTTTTCTCTAGGGTGAACATTTCACAGTCAAATAGATTCTTGATCAGTGCTGTCAAATATAACTTTCTTTGATGATAGAAATGTTCTATTTCTGCTCCATCATCCTATATGGTAGCCATTAGCAACATGTGATTGTTGAGTACTTGAAATGTGACTAGTACAAATGGGAAACAAATTTTAATTTTAGTTCAACTGAAATATCCACATGTGGCTAGTGGCTATTATATTAGACAATCCAATTCTAGAGCTTTCTGCTGGCCAGATTTCTCAATACCTCTAGTTCTCAAATTGTGATACTGGGACCAGCATCACAGAGATTCACCTGGGAACATGTTATCTGTGTAATGTTTTAGGCCTTATTCTGGATCTGTGAATCAGAGACTGGGGGTGGAGCCCATCAGCCTCCTGTAACAAGCTCTCCCGGTGATTCTAATGCACTAACACTTGAAAGCCAATTCTAATTCTTCCAGGTTCCTATTAGAAAGCAGTGATCTGATGTGCATGGGTTTCATCTGAAGAAAGTTTCAGTGGCTTTTAAAAAGTTTGAATATTACTATCTAGGTAACACAATGTATAGTATAAAGTTAAAAAATGTGGTTACGAATAATTTTTTAATATAACATGCCAGTCACAGTTCAAAATAAAAAGAGTTAATGAGAATTTCCCCTAAATCTCACACATATTCTTACAGTGTTGGGATTAGAACCCTGGGCTTTTGCCTCTCACAGCCTGCTATGCTTTCCATTTATCATGTTGTTTATGAAATAAGCCCCACTGTTTGTTTAGTTTGGTGTCTCCCAGAAGAGAAAAATCTGGCATGTATTCCTTGGCATGTATTTCACCCTACTTCCTTTGGGGGCATTTCTTATACTACTTCCTTATTGTTAGGGTACCTCTGTAGTTTCCCCTGATGCGCAGAAACTATCTCCGCTTTTTAGGGTTTAGTAGACATCACCTATATAGTTATCCCCTTTTAATATTTTTGTCCTCTTATGCTTGAAACCTTGAAGAGGAGCTGGCTTGTTCTGTTGCTGGCCTTGAGCCAGATGTCATGACTTCAGGCAGTGCCACGCTACACATCTCCAGCAGTTTGAAATGGAGAACGAAGTCGAGATAAGATCAGCAGCTTTAGGTGATGGCATTGTTTCAAATAAACCATGCATGACCCAAAGCTTCCCACTTCAAATGGGGAATGAAATTGCTTCATCCTTTGACAGCTTGCTCCATGAAAGAAATTTATTTTTACTTAATTGCTTTAGATCCCAAGAGGCTACATACAGTAATTTCTAGGAGATGATTATATTGAAATTTTAAAATATGTGACTGTGAACATGAATATACAATTATAGTGGACAAGGAAGAAGAGCAGTGTGGGCCAAAGAGCCTGCTAAACTTCCTGGCAAGTTTCTGTTCTCATTGTTGGGAGTCTCCTTGCATCCTAGACCACTTACTCTCTGAATCTACTGATTGAGAATCAGGTCCTTGGTATGTGCTGCTAGGGTTAAACCATCTTATCTATGAATGTGGCTGGGTAGCATTTTACTCAGAACTCCTCCCGAAGCTGGAGGGTTCAGGCTGGCTGGCTGGCTTCCGGCTGCATGTCTTCATCTCTGCTGGCTGGGCACACTCTCTATACTGTGGGCCAGAGCCACGAGGGGTTCCGGTCAGTGGCAGCTGAAAACTAGCAAACTTGTTGATTTTAAAACATGACTATTTAGATGTTAGGGATAAACTTCCTGTAGGTTGGGACAGACTTCTTAATCTAGGCATGTTTGAATTTCCAGGCCTCCTTTCCCTGGCCTTTATATTTGAAAGCATCTCAAGTTTCCACTGTCATTTTCACTAATCCCAACTGCAACCTGCCTTTACCCCACATTTTTTCCTCTCATTTCTAAAATTCCAGGTTTTTCAGTCCCATCCCCCTACTAAGTAGCTCAATTTCCATGTTGTGATATAACAACCCCTAGAAAGACCAGAGGTATCTTCTGAATATGGACACAGTCCTCCTGGGTCATCTCTCACCCCTTTCTGCCTGCATCTGCCTTTAAGGCTACACATGAACATCAGATTGTGATTTCCTTGAAACTACTCTCACAGACATCCCCAAGTATCCAGTGCGGTGCTGCTGATCTCATGAGGGCTTGATAAATACTTCCTATGTGAGCGAGAGCCAGTGGGGCATAACTGTGAATGACATGCTTTATAGGCTCTCCCTGCCCTAACACCAGGGAAATCTGACTTAGAGGTCTAGGGGACTTTGGGATTCTCTAAATTAAGATCACTGAATACCTGAGCTAACAAAGGAGGATGGGGCTGCCAAAGCCAAGGTGGTCCAACTCAAACAGAAACCTTCAGAGCCAGAGATTTCCATTTCCCATTAAGTTCTGTCCAGGCCAGTCCCATGGAGCCTTCTGTTCACAGGGGTCATTCTCCAGGTGTTCTTTTTTCCTGGTTATCACTTAATCAAGGGCAGCCATACTCTTCAGATCAGTCAGAGGGGAGTGTTGTCTTTTCTTTTAAACTCCTCCCCAAGAAACCTGACAGCTATAATGAGTCAGTCTATTTGCATTTGAAAAAGGTCATGCTGGTATGCCTCTAAGGGAAATCTGCAGCAAGTACTGTCAGATCATGTCTTGGATTCATTTCAAGGAGTTTAGAAGGAATTACACTTTTGCTCACATCTAAAACAGGAGCACCTGAATAGCAGCCTGAAGAGGTCATTAAGGTCAGGATATTCGTTCTAGTCCAGCCGTTGCCAACCTCTTGGACCTCACGGACCAACAGTTGGCTACCGCTGTTCTAGTGCATGTCTCTGGAGCTAGAAAAACATTTGTCTGTATTATTACCACCGCGGGTACGCTCTTCTGGAGCTTTTTCTCTGTCCCACCTGTCAGCCTGAGAGTAGACACCTAGGAGAAGTTGCCCAGTCCTAAATACCTATGTATCTTAATTAAAATTGGTGATTACTTGTTCTTTGTGTGAATGGGTTAGCGTTGTTGAGAGGCATTAGACCTTCATTAGGAGTTAAAATACCTGCAGTTTTATTTTACTCAACCTCCCATCCCCCATCATGGAGATACTACTTCTCAAATTGACAGATTGCTTATTTTGACAGCTTTATTTACCATACCACGCTTTTCAGCTTTCCATGGCCATTAACCTTGCTTCAGGCCATTTCTTTTAGTTTGATCTTCTCTTAGTAGCAGAACTGGCCTGTTTCTCCTTCTGTTTTATTTAATTAAAAATATTAGACTGTCTTAAGATACCATGAATTACTGAATTTCTGATGTCTTCAGATAAAAAAGCAAAAAAAAAAAACAAAAAAAACTTTTGGCCTTTTCAGGGAATTAATCATCTTTGGTGCTGTATATGTATTCCATGAACCTCGTTATTCTGATGTGTTAAGTAAAGCTTTGCCCTAAGAATGTCTCTTAGATGGGGGTGGGAGTGGGGTGAGAAGATGAAAAATATGTCTATTCTCTGGAAAGAAGGTAATAGACCCAATTCCCAAATATGGAAATGGGAACTCTTCCCAAGGATTTAGGGCCATACCAAGAGTAGGCTAAGAAAAAGCATTTTAACGTAGGTATTGACAAGAAATGGGATAAAGCAAATAGGATGAGGAAATACCATACAATTTACTTCTCTTTCCTAGAGCTCAGTATATAAACTGTACTGTCTAATAACAGTAGCAACATACCATGTGTGTCTGTTTAAATTAAAATTAAAGTTTAAATGCAGTTCTTCAGTCACACTGGCCATATTTCAAGTGATTAATCGCCATATGTGACTAATGGCTACCATATTGTTAAGAGTAGGTATAGGAGACTTCCTTTATTGCTGGAAGTTCTGTTGGATAGTTCTGCTTTGTGGTAAAGTCAAAAAGTATAACTTGATCAGTAAGGTTAGGGGTAACGACAGGAAGGGAGACATTGGGATTTGAAGGGCAAAAGTCATCTAATTAAGAATGAGTCAGCATCAGAAATAATGGACTTCAAAGGAGTAGAACACTGGAGATTCCTATTGTTGATTTAGTAATGTCTTTAAGCAGGTTTCAAGAAGTAGGGTATTACCTCGTTTAAGTTATCAATATCCATGATTATCTGTAAGAAAGTTTCCTGCTCTTATAAGCTAATGTCTTTTCTTAGACTCTTTTTCTAATTCTTAGTCTTTATCTTTGGGCCTTCCATCATTATCACCAGCTTTTCCTTTCTGAGTTTGTCTCTTGTTTTCATTGGTAAAGATTACATCAGCATTCTATATAGTACTGTTAAAATGTGTTCTTTCACATGATTCCAATAGCAACTCTGAGTTATTATCCACATTTTACAGGTGAAAAAACTAAGATTTGGAAAGACTGATTTGTCTGAGATCATCTATATCCTATCTAATAAAAGAGTAATATGCAAATTGACCATACCTCTGATCAGGCCACAGCCACACCCATCAGGAGTAAATTATCCAAATAAACCCCAACCAAGATGGCTGTGGCCACTGAGAGCAGGAGGGAGGCTTGGGTTTCCCTGGCAACGGAAGAAGCCGAGCTTTCCTCTTGCCATTCCCAGCCTAGGCCTCCATTCAATGCTGCAAAGTTTCAGTTATAGAAGATATATCCCAACAGAAATGGCGGCAGCCACGGAGCTGGAGAGAGTAAAGGCTAGGGTTGCCCTGACGATGGAGGAAGCCAAACTTCTGTAGCCCTAGTACCTAGGCCTCCCCTCTAGGCTACAAAGTTTCAATTATAGAATTTAAACAGAAATGGCTGTTGCCACTGAGCGAGCAGAAGGCTTGGCTCCGCTCTAGGTTACAAAGTTTCAATTGTAGAACATAAATTAATCCCAGATCCCAGGGTCTCCACTTGGGTCACTGGGGGGCGTGGCTGGCCTGCAAACCACCACAGGCCCCTCGCCCAGGCTGCCCCACACCTCAAGGGAACCCCCACCCTGATCCGGGACACCCTTCAGGGCAAACCAGCTGACTCCCCATGTACCAGGCCTCTATCCTATCTAATAAAAGAGTAACACACAGATTGACCATCACTCCCAACACACAAGAGGGCTGCCCCCATGTTGTCAAAGATCCTGCCCCCATGTGGACACAGATGGCCACCACAAGCTGGCCAGCAGGGGAGGGCCATTGGGAGGTTCCGGGCCTGCAAGGGAGGGCAGTTATGGGCGATCAGGACAGCAGGGGAATGCAGTTAGGGGTGACCAGGCCAGCAGAGGAGGGAAATTGGGGTCAAACAGGCTGGCAGGGGAGCAGTTAGACATCAGTTAGGCTGGCAGGGTAGTGGTTAGTGGATGACCAGGCTGGCAGGCAGAAGCAGTTAGGGGCAATCAGGGAGGCAGGCAGGTGATCAGTTTGGAACCAGCAGTCCTGGATTGTGAGAAGGATGTCCGACTGCCCGTTTAGGCTGCAACCTGTCGGGCCTAAATGGGCAGTCAGACATGCCTCAAGGGGTCCCAGATTGGAGAGGGTGCAGGCTGGGCTAAGGGACATTCCCCACCCCCCCATGCACGAATTTTGTGCACCTGGCCTCCGCTACGCTACGCTACACTACGCTACGCTACGCTACGCTACCCAGCCAATCAGGGCAGGGGCAGGGGCAGGGACATAGTCAGCACACAGGGGCAAGGCCGGCAGGGGCGTGGCCACAGAGCAGTGAAAGGAACCTCCACTCTATAAGCTCTCCCGACATGGTACTTAAGGGCCGGCCCTCCTTACACTTATGGTGACTGAATCACATACAAATGAGTGCCTGGGGTCCCTGCATGCCCCCCAGCACAGCACCCACGATGGGAGTGGGGGGCTGCTGCCAGTCTCTGGGGTGTGCAGAGACCCCGGTGGCCACCACCGGGTGGAGAAAATTCACAGTGCTCTTGGTTTGTGCAGGGTATCGGGAGCATCAGGAATTCTGGGAAATGTAGTTTTGAGCTCTGTGGTGAACATGTTAGGGCTGTGACCTGGGTTTAGGCGAAACTTCAATTAAAGCTGTGAACTCTCTGTAGGAGAGAGTTTGAAGTACTGAGCATGGAACGCAGAAACGGCCGGGGGGTGGCGGCGGCAGCACCCTGCGGCCCCCCAGCCACTTGAGCATGGATGTGGGGAGGGGCGGCGGTGGCGCTTTTTTTTTTTCTTAGTTCACAGCTTTAATTGACGTTTAGCCTAAACCCAGGTCACAGCCCCAACATGTTCACCACAGAGCTCAGATTATTGGTCAATTCAGTGAAAATGGGACAGAAAAACTCACTAAGGAACAACAGCTCCCTGAATCTGTTCACTCATATCCTATCTCACCCAGAAATGCAGAAAATTACCATCAGACACATCACAGGATCAAAGCCTTTGTGTCCAGGAAAAACTTAAAAGGACACAGACTTTTCCATTTGCTCTGCTCTTCCCTCCACAGGATTATCTTCTGAAATCCCCAAGCGTCTATCCCTGACACAGCTTTCTCACATACCACGCTGCTCACCCTCCCATCTATCCCCATCCATTTTAAAGCACCTGGCAAACACAAGAAGGAGCAACAAAGGGCAAATGCCAGTCTGTGGCCTCTGTCTGGACTTAGTCAAGCTTGATATCTGTGGAATGGTGTGTGGAAGTTTCCATGGCAACAAGACTTCAAGGCAGGCAGGGGAGTCACATATTCTTTCTACCAAGGTAACCGAAACACGGAGACCACCCAAGGGATGCTGAAGGGGGACACAGCGAGTTCAGAGTTCTCTGGTGACTGCAAGGACCTAGGTCCTCATTGCCTCCTCCCCCACCCTCTGCTGCTTCTTGAAATAATCGACCATCCCTCTTTTGGGGGAAAGGAAGGGACACATTAAAGAAGTCTTCTGTGAAGGGATGCTTATGAAAAAAATGTAGAAAGGACTACAAGAGAAGAGTGTCTTCTTTAGGAGACAAAGCAGCTCTAGTAGGCAACAGGTTTGGGCAGGCTGTGGGTGAGGCACCAGTTAGACATCCGTAAGGGGTCCCAGTATGTGAGAGGGGGCAGGTTGGGCTGAGGAACCACCCACCCACAGTGCACGAATTTTGTGCACTGGGCCACTAGTATATAATAAAAGGCTAATATGCAAATCGACCAAACAGTGGAATGACCAGTTGCTGTGATGCTGCTCACTGACCACCAGGAGGCAGATGTTCAATGCAGGAGCTGTCCCCTGGTGGTCAGTGTGCTCTCACAGGGGGAGTGTCACTCAGCTAGAAGCCGGGCTCACGGCTGGTGAGCACAGTGGCAATGGCAGTATCCTCTCCCATCTCTGTGGCAGTGGGACATCCTCCAAGGGCTCCCAGACTGCAAGAGGGCACAGGCCAGGCTGAGGAACCATTCTTCCCCTCCCCCCCACCAAGTGCATGAATTTCATGCACTGGGTCTCTACTATATATATAAAAGCCTAAACCACCATTATGACCAGTCAACTGTTCGACTGGTTGCTATGATGTGCACTGACCACCAGGGGGAAGATAGTGCTGGAGCTGCCCCCTTGTGGTCAGTGTGCTCCCGCAGTGGGAGCAGCAGCCTCCTTGGCAGCTCGGCAGCGATACTGAGCCTGCAGCAGCTGCAAGCACAGCAGGAGCAGTGTGCCACCCAGCTCGAGCTCCTCCTGGCTGCCTTCTGCTTCCCACACTGCTACATTGGGGATCAGGCCGAAACCTCAGTCCAACAACATCCTCCAAGGGATCCTAAATATATAAGGTATTATGCTTTCACATCAGAGTTCTGAAATAGGTAGTCTAAAGCTAGTATGAGGGCTCCACCAAGTTGGCAGACACTGAGGCCTCTTCCAGTTAACAACTACAACATCCTAGAATGAGGTCCCATCCCAGGATGGCTGCTAGAGCATCAGCAGGCAGCATAATGGAGAAAGAGGACAGAAGAGGACCCCTTGTACTTTTTTAAAAGTTCTTTGATTTTTTTACATAAAACTTCTACTTACATTTCAGTCACATAGCTTCTCTAGCTGCAGAGAAGGCTGGAAATATAGTTATCTAGTTGGACAGAAATGTACCCAGCAAAAAAAAAAAGTTATTTTATTAAAGAGAAGACTCAGTATTGGGAGGTAACTGGCAATCTCTGCCCAAACAGGCATTTTGATTTTTGGTCTAGTGTTTCATGTTGTCTCTGTTTTATTAGCTAATGATTTAGTCATCCAAGCCTCCAGGGCTAGTATTTTTTCCCAAAGAATTAAATATAAGATCTCTGTTTTCCAGATAACTAATTACAATAAAAGCTACCATTTATTCAGACTTGCTATGTCCTGGGTATTATTTTAAGAGCTTTACATATATTAAAACATTTAATCCTTACAACAAACCCGATGTGGTAAGTACCAGGATTAGCCTCCCTTTTGTATTTAAAGAAACTGACATACGAATGGTTACGTGACTTGCCCAAATTTTCACAGGTAGTAAATGGCAGAGTCAGAATTCAAGCCCAAAAAGTATATCCCAGAACCCATCTGAACCACTGCACAGCCTCATGTGGAAGTGTTGTAATTGCCCAAAAGTCAGTTGTGGACTTCACCATGGCCCAAGGGAACAACCTTTCCAGACACCGTCCTATGGGCATGCCATTCTCCTCAGGATTTTTCAGAAGCTGTTACCTTAAAGGAATATATTTGATGTGTTCCCTCTTGTTTTCCCATTCCCTATACTCCTTCTGTCCTCCCAAACCTGGAGCTGGTTAAAGTGATGAAATGACATGCTTTATTTATGTTTTTAGAAAGTTCATATCCCCGATCTCATGTTGGAACTTGCCTGAGATTATGCTAGGTAATTAATTAGGTGCCGGCAGAGAATCCAGAGATTCAGAGTTTCTATCTTGTTAATAGAAACCTTGTTTCCAAATGTAACCTTTATTTTATCTTCACTCCCACTTCCCCTGCTCTAATGTTCAAGTTATAGCTGTAGCTGGTAATAACACCACCCATATTCATTCCAGGCTAGCACTAAGTGTGCAGGTTACTTAACCTCTGTGTGTCTTGGTTTTTGTGTGAATAAAATGGAGCTAGTAGAACTATGGGGTTATGGCAAAGATTAAAGGAATTCTATAATTATATAAGTTATCAGTTATATAAATTGCTTCGAACAGTGCTGGCACAGACTAAGTACTCAATAAGTATACTCAATACTTTAAGTTCTGATATATATTACTAAATAGCCAATACTAGCATGTAGCCTCAGCTTCTCTGCTTGGTTTGACATCTCCCCTTAGATTACCCTGGTAGGCTTGACTTCTAGCATTTATTTAACATTAGGTATTTATTGAGCAGTTACTATTTGTGGTGCTAGAAATTCCGTGCTGAGTGAGACAGATACATTCTCTTACATCATGGCTTTATGTTCTAATTAAAGGGAGACAGGCAGTAGTAAACAAGTAAAAAATACAAGTAAAATAAATTCAGCTTTTACCCCAAAGAAAATAAAATGGGGCATTTGATAAGAGACTAACTGTGGAAGTTGATTTAGTCATGTAACCTTGTTCCAACATTGCTACTTTGAGCTATAATTTTACCACCATTGAAGTGGAAAAACTGCCTAGCTGGTTTGGCTGAGAGGAGAGAGCATCAGTCTACAGACGGAAGGGTCAAGGGCACATGCCTGGGTTGCGGGCTCAATCCCCAGTGTGTGGTATGCAGGAGGCAACTGATCAAGATTCTCTCTCACCATTGATGTTTCTGTTTCTCTCTTCCTCTCTAAAATAAAAATATGTTTTTTAAAAAGTATATATATATAAATTTCAACTTTTCCACATTCTCACAAACACTAGGCATTTCAAAACTTAATTTTTGCCAATTTAATGGTATTTAAAACATGCTTTGTTTTATTTTGCATTTGCCTTATATTTTAAACTGATTTATTTTATTTTATTTTTTTAGAGAGGGGGGATAAACATTGATGTGAGAGAGAAACATCAATTGGTCAGGGATTGAGCCTGCCACCTTTTGGTATGGATGACACTAAAACTAACTGAACCACACTACTAGCCAGGCTTTATTTTCTTTATTACTAGAGGGGTTAAGCATTTCTTCCTATGTTTATTAGTCATTTGAGTTGCCTCTTTGAATTCCATGTTCATATTCTCTGATCATTTTCTCTCATTTCTTCTGATAGGTTCTTACTGATTTGTAGGTCTGGATATGAATCCTTTGTCAGCTATTTACAGTGACAATCTCTCAATCTATAGTCTATCTTTTAAATTTATACTGTTTTCATTTGTGTAGAAATTTTTTTCTGATAAATTTATCATCTTCCTTTTTGCTTTAGATTTTATCTTATATCTTATTTAAGAAATTCTACCTGGATGTGCATACAGCATTGGCCAGGTATTGCTAATTGTTGAAGCTGGATCATAGTCGTCAGGTTTATTTATTATTCTGGTCTCTACTTTTGTGTATGTTTCAATTTTTCCATAATAAAAAGCATTTAATTAAAACAAGTCCACTATAAGGCATTTAGTAGAAATGTGCTTGTTTATTGTATAGAAAAGTCAGTTGCCCTAATAATGATTCCAAAGCTAAATATTTTGTTGGATAAAAAGGTTTTCTTTTATCTCCATAAAAGATTTTGTCGTTTGATCTTTTTTAAACCATTTTATTGTTAGGTTAAAATGTTGACAAGAATTGCAATTCTACCTGAAAAAAAAGAAAAAAGCTTTATCTACCCTGAGGTCTCAAAGAACATATAAATACCTACACTTTTTTTCTTCTAAAATTTATTTTATTTTATACATTTATGTCTTTGATGTCTGGAATTTACTTTTATAAATCAAAATATTTATATGTGGGTCAATTTCTTGGTTCTCTATTCTGTTCCACTGATCCAGTGGGCCAGTCAGTACCATCATTCTGGTTTTATAAATCTTTAAAACTTATTGTTTTACAGAAATGTCTTGACTCTTCCTAGTCCTTCTTCCCAATGACTTCAAATTTCAGCAAAAACTCTTTAGGGATTTTGTTTTTAATTTGTAGAGAGAATTGCCATATTTATAATATTGAATTCCCATCCATCAACATGATATACTGATTTTATTTTTTTAATATATGTGTGTGTGTGTGTGTGTGTGTGTGTGTCCTATCTAATAAAAGAGTGACATGCAAATGTGACTATACCTTGGCTCCTCATTGGCTATACTACCAGCCAATCAGGAGCAGAGGGCGGGGCTGAGCGGCACGAAGGCTGGGCCCCAGGGGTGGCTGTGAGCACCAGGGTGCCCTGGCTGCCAGAGCTGTGTGCGGAGGCGGCTGGGAGTGCCCTGCAGCCCCAGCCCCCCCCCCTCCCCCCCCCCCCCCCCCCCCGTGTGCTGCGCGCAGAGGCGGTGGATATGCCCCGCGGCTCCCCCCGCATGCGCTGTACACGGAAGGGGCTGGGCAGGGACGGCAGCTGGGAGCACCCCATGGCTCCCATGCACTTTGCACAGTGGCGGTGGGTGGGGGGAGTGTCCCTCGGCCCCCTCGCACTGTGCATGGAGGTGGCTGGGCAGGGGCGGCGGCTGGGAGTACCCCGCTGCCCCTATGCACTGCAAGGGGAAGTGGCAGGGCGGGGCCCAGCCCCCGGGCACTGCACATGGAAGTGGCAGTGAGCACCCAGTCCTTGGGGGATGGGTGGTCACAGAAAGCTGGGACTGAGCTGAGCAGGGCGATGGCTGGGTGCCCATCAGGCTTGGGCAGGCTGGGGGTGAGCCATCAGTTGGACATCCCCTAAGGGCTCCCAGTATGTGAGAGGGGGCAGGTTGGGCTGAGGGACCACCCACCCCAGTGCACAAATTTCGTGCACCGGGCCACTAGTATATATTATAAAAATATATCTTTGTTGGTTTTAGAGCAGAAGGGAGAGGGAGAAAGAGATAGAAATATCAATAATGAGAGAGAATCATTGATTGGCTGCCTCCTGCACAGCCCCAGTGTGGATTGAGCCTGCAAACCCGGGCATGTGCCCTGACGTGAAATTGAACTGGCGACCTCTTGGTTCCTGAGTCAATGCTTAATCTCTGAGTGACACCAGATGGACTAGTGGTCTTCTATTATACCTTTTGAAGATGTTTTATAACCTGTCCCATAAAATCCTTGTATAACTTCTATTGCTAATTTTAATACTGTATTTTCTAGTTGTCTGTTAGTGGTATAAATATGAGTACTATTTTTTTGTTAATATTCTATCTACCAATCTTACTATTATTAGTACTAATAGTGGAATAACAACAGCATATTACTATGATAATAATAGTAATCCTTACTTTGTTTCTGACTTTAATAGCAATTATATCATCTAAAGTAATATCATTAGATCTGTTTGCCATAGATTTTTAAAATTTAATTAATTTATTTTTTAAAATATATTTTATTGATTTTTTTACAGAGAGGAAGGAGAAGAGATAGAAAGCCAGAAATATCGATGAGAGAGAAACATGGATCAGCTGCCTCCTGTATACCCCCTACTGGGGATGTGCCTGCAACCAAGATACATGCCCTTGACTGGAATCAAACCCAGGACCCTTTAGGCCGCAGGCCAACACTCTATCCACTGAGCCAAACCAGTTTCGGCAAAATTTAATTTATTGATTGATTTGAGAGAGTGAAAGAGACACGGAAACATTGGTTTGTTCCTCAACTTATTTGTACATTCATTGGTTGATTCTTGTTTGTACCTTGACCAGGCATAAAACCCACAACCTTGGCACACAATGCTCCAATCAACTAAGATACTCAGTCAGAGCTGCCATAGATTTCTAATAAGTATATTTTATCAGGTTAAGGATAGTTCCTTCTGTTTCTGGTTTGCTGAGTTATTTTTAATCCTCCTGTCTAATGAAATAGTAATAGGCAAATTGACCATGCCTCCAATCAAGCCACGCCCACAAGCCACATCCACCAGCCAATCAGGAGCAAATAAACCTCAACCAATATGGCTGTGGCCACTGAGAGCAGGAGGGAGGCTTGGGGGTCCCGGAAATGGAGGAAGCCAAGCTTTCTGCCTGCCCTTGCCGGCCTAGGCCTCCACTCAATGCTACAAGGTTTCAGTTATAGAAGATATATCCCAATAGAAATGGTGGCAGCCACGGAGCTGGAGAGAGCAGAGGCTAGGGTTGCCTAGACGATGGAGGAAGCCAAGCTTCTGCAACCCTAGGGCCTAGGCCTCCACTCTAGGCTATACAGTTTCAATTATAGAATTTAAATAAGCCCAAACAGAAATGGCTGTCATCATGGAGCAAGGAGAAGGCTTGGCTCCGCTCCAGGCTACAAAGTTTCAATTGTAAAACATAAATAAATCTCAGATCCCAGGGCCTCCGCTTGGGTCACTGGGGATGGGGGGAGGGGGACCAGCCTGCAAACCACCACCGGCTCCTCGCCCAGGCTGCCCCACACCCCAAAGGAACCCCCACCCTGATCCAGGACACCCTTCAGGGCAAACCAGCCGGCCCCCACCCATGCACCAAGCCTCTATCCTATCTAATAAAAGAGTAATACGCAGATTGACCATCACTCCAACACACAGGAGGTCTGCTCCTATGTGGTCAAAGATCCTGCCCCCATGTGGACACAAGATGGCCAACAGGGGAGGGCCCCATGTGGGTGATCAGGCCAGCAGGGGAGGGAGTTTGGGAGGTTTCAGGCCTGCAGGGGAGGGCAGTTGTGAGTGATCACGCCAGCAGTGGAGGGAATTTGGGATGGAGCAGGCCTGCAAGGGAGGGCAGTTAGGGACAAGCCTACAGGGGAGGGCAGTTAGGGGTGACCAGGCCGGCAGAGGAGAGAAGTTGGGGGCAAACAGGCTGGCAAGGGAGCAGTTAGACATGAATTAGGCTAGCAGGTAGTGGTTAGGGGGTGGTCAGGGTGGCAGGCAGAAGTGGTTAGGGGCAATCAGGGAGACAGGCAGGTGAGCAGTTTGGAGCCAGCAGTCCTGGATTGTGAGAAGGATGTCTGACTGCCCATTTAGGCCCGATCCTACCAGGATCAGGCCTAAACAGGCAGTTGGACATCCCTCGAGTGGTCCCAGATTGGAAAGTGTGCAGGCTGGGCTGAGGGACACCCCTGCCCCCCATGCACGAATTTCGTGCACCAGGCCTCTAGTCATAAGTAAATGAGGATTACATTTTATTAAATATTTTTCTTTGTATGTTGATGATCATGTGGTCTTTCTTTTTGACCTATTGATAATAGGATTCACATTAATAAATTTGTAGTGTAGAACTATCATTTTCTTCCTAAAATAGCTCATTGTATTCTTTTTTAAAAAAGATATTTGTTAGTTGAGTTTAGAGAGGAAAGGAGAGGGACAGAGAGATAGAAACATCAATAATGAGAGAGAATCATTCATTAGCTAGCTGCCTACTACACTCCCCACACTGGGGATCCAGTCCACACCCAGGCATGTGCCTGACCGGGACCAAACTGTGACCTCCTGGTTCGTAAGTGGATGCTCAACCATTGAGCCACACTAGCCGGGTGCTCAGTGTGTTCTTATTCTTACTCTCATCTACCCAAAATGGACATGTTCTTGACCATTCTTACTTTATGGGAGATGCATCTTATTTTCCATTTATTTTCTTAAATGCTTTTATTCTGCTACCTGCAAGCCACTTATTCTTTCTGTACGTAATATTTGTTTTATGTCATTAATTTGGTATGGGAGTACAGAAGAGGAAAGCTGGGATCAAATCTGAATGTGATATGATAAAAAGACAACTTTACTTTAGTGGAGAGTTGTGCAAAGTAAAATTTTTAAGTGTAAGAAATATATTTTTATATTATAGAGTGTTAGGGAATGACATGACAGAATTGGAGATAGAGAGGATTACTCTGGTGGCAGTATTAAGGAGGGGAGAAACAGTAAAAGAAAGAGCCAGTGGGTTAGAGAGCAGTGTCCATACCTAAGATTGTGGTGTTTTTCTGCCCCCTACTTAGTCACTCTAAATGGAAGGAAGGAGGGAGGGAGAGAGGGAGGGAGGGAGGGAGGGAGGGAGGGAGGAAGGGAGGGAGGGAGCCTGCCTGCCTTTGGGGATACAACACCTTTGAGGTTGAAAACATGATTTTACCCTGTGCTTCCTTCTAAACATTTTCTAGTTTTATGTCTTACATTTAGGTCTTCTATCTATTTTTTAAATTTAATAAATCTTTATTGTTCAGATTATTACAGTTGTTTCTCTCCCCCCCCCCCATAGCTCCCCTC
Organism: Antrozous pallidus; assembly: GCA_027563665.1. Lineage (NCBI taxonomy): Eukaryota > Metazoa > Chordata > Mammalia > Chiroptera > Vespertilionidae > Antrozous > Antrozous pallidus. The sequence goes on from CM050526.1 coordinate 17,602,464, forward strand.
CACCTGGTTCCTACCCCACCCTTTTCCCTTACCTCCCCCCCACTGTCCTCTTCCATAGGTGTACGATTTTTGTCCAGTCTCTTCCCACATCTCCCACACCCCTTTCCCCCTGAGAATTATCAGTCTAATCCCTTTCTATGCCTCTGATTCTATTATATTCACCAATTTATTCTGTTTATCATATTTTTAATTCACTTGATTTTTAGATTCACTTGTTGCTAGATATGTATTTGTTGTTCATAATTTTTATCTTTCCTTCTTCTTCTTTCCCATCCTCCTCCTCCTCCTCCTCCTCCTCGTCCTCCTCCTCCTCTTCTTCCTCCTCTTCTTCTTTCAGCATTTCATGTAATACTGGTTTGGTGTTGATGAACTCTTTTAGCTTTTTCTTATCTGCGAAGCACCTTATCTGACCTTCAATTCTGAATGAAAGCTTTGCTGGGTAGAGTAATCTTGGTTGTAGGTTCTTGTTGTTCATCATTTTAAATATTTCATGTCACTCCATCTGGCCTGCGTAGTTTCTGTTGAGAAATCAGCTGACAATCATATGGGTACTCCCTTGTAGGTAATTAAGTGTTTTTCTCTTGCTGCTTTTAATATTCTCTCTTTATCTTTTGCTCTTGGCATTTTAATTACAATGTGTCTTGGTGTGGTCCTCTTTGGATTCCTTTTGTTTGGGGTTCGGTGCGCTTCCTGGACTTTTAAGTCTATTTCTTTCACCAGGTGGGGGAAGTTTTCGGTCATTATTTCTTCAAATAAGTTTTCAGTATCTTGCTCTCTTTCTTCTTCTGGCACCCCCATAATTCTGAAGTTGTCCCAGAGGCTTCTTACACTATCTTCAAAATTTTGGATTCTTTTTTCTTTTCTAGTTGAGTATTTTTTGCTGCTTTTTATTTCAAATTTTTGACTTGATTCTTGTGTTCTAGTCTGCTATTGAGTCTCTGTATAATATTTTTATTTCAGTCAATGTATGTTTAATTTCTATTTGGTCCATTTTTATATCCTCAAGGATCTCGCTGAATTTGTCAGCCTTTTCTAGGAAATTCTTGAAAAACCTTATAACCGTGGTTTTGAACTCTGTATCCAGTCATTTGTTTTCCTCCATTTCTTTCATTTGTGATCTGTTTCTTTGTCTCTGCATTTTTGCTGCTTCCCTGAGCTGGTAGGGTAGCTTTGTGTGCTAGGTATCTTATATGGATCAGTGGGTTGGCCTCCCCACTTACCTGAGGTGGACACTCTTGGTGCACCCCTTTGTGGACTGTGTGTACAGCCTGTTGTAATTAAGTCTTGATTGTTGTTGGTGTCACTGGGAGGAATTGACCTCCAGGCCACTTGGCTGTGAGGATCAGCTATGTCTATGCTGGGAGAACTTCTGTGCTAGAGACACCCTTATGAGATAAGACTTGCAAAATTGCAAAAGCCTCTGTGCTCAGCTTGGCTGGAGTGGAGTCTCAGGGTTGAGCAGACAGTCTTGGCTTCCTGTCAGCCCTGCCCTATGAGGCGCCTGGGTATCAGTGTTCCTTGGTAATCACTCCATGCACCTCTGAGAAAAAGCCGCCCTTGAGTTTCGCCCACTGCCACAGTCCAGTTTCTCCCCTAATGAGTCTGGTATCCCAGATTCTCACCCGGAACTGGAGTTCAGCGAAGTCGGGAGCTTCGCTCTGTGTGCACTCTCATGCACGCGCCTTCATTTCCCCTGAGTTTCTGCCTGACAGTCCAGATTCTCCCCTATCCCCCGCCCCCCGCCCCCATATGAGCCTGGGTTCCCGGGGTCTCATCCAGAACTGGGGTATAGTACAGTCTGAACTGGGGTTCAATGCAATCAGGAGCTTCCAATTCCCTCCTGCTAGGGAAAGCCAGAGGCAACTTCAGCAGTTAGTCCTCTCTGTGTGCGCTTGCATGCGCGCCTTTAGACCCTTGCCTTCCGAGGCTCCCCTGAGTTTCTGTGTGCCTTTCTCTCTACCTGACAGTTCAGACTCCCCTGAGTCCCCAGGGTCTCGCCCAGTACTGGGGCTCAATGCAGTCGGGAGCTTCCTTCTCCTTCCTGCCAGTGAAAGCCAGCCGGGCACTGAGCCGCCCTTTCTCTTCGTGCGCGGGTCTCCATACCTCAGCTTTTGGGAAACAAGTCCTCTGATTCTTTATGAGCTTTTCTCTTTCCTTCCAGTTATAAAATTTCCACTCAGCCAGCTTTCCTGTGGTTCTGGATGATGTCGTTTTGTCTTTTAGTTGTAGTTTTAAAATTGTTGTGCAAGGCAGCAGTTTAGGTGTTTACCTATGCCACCATCTTGGTTTCTGTCAGGTATTCAATCTATTTTATCTTTTTATATATTGCAATGTCTAACTTTATTCTTTTGCATGGGGATATTCAGCTTTAACAACACCATTTGTTGAAAACTGTCCTTTCACCTGTTGAATGGTCTTAGCACCCTTGTTTAAAATCAATTGACCACATATGTGAAAGTTTCTTTCTGGGCTTTCTATTGTATTCTACCCGTCTGTACATCCTTATGCCAGTACCACACTTTTTTTTATTATTGTAGCTTTGTGTAATAAGTTTTAGAATTGGAAAATGTGAGTCCTCTAACTTTTGTTTTTCATGTTCAAGATTGTTTTGGCTATTTGGGGGTCCCTTGAGATTTCATATGAATTTTAGGGTCTGTTTTTCTGTTTCTGGGGGGAAAAACATGCCATTGGGATTTTGATGGGGAATACATTGAATAGGTAGTATTGTTACCTTAAAGTATTGTGTTCCAAACCATGAACATGGGATGTCTTTTTCTTTATTGGAACTGAATTTTTAATCATGTTTAATTTTAGGTAATTTAAAGTTAAGTTTAAATATTCACATGTGGCTAATAACTACCAGTTGAACCACAGTGCCCTAGAGATTCATCCTGAGATTTGCATTTCTTTCTAAAACATTGGACTATGGTGACATCTGCGGAGACCTTATAGTACCTAAATCATCATTGGCCTCAAGATGACTGCGTCATATGGAAAGTATGATTAGAGGCACCTTTATACAAGAGGGTTTAAGTTCCTCTAGGCAATATATCTCTATTTCCCTCTCTCTCTGCCTCTCTCTCTGTCTTTCTTCTTTTTCCTTCTCCCTGAGAAATGAGATGCAAGTCATGCAGCACCACATTCTCTCTTTCTGTTTTCCTTTTAGAAATGTCTGACTTCCTCCAGAACCAAAGAGAGCCTATTGCTTTAAAAAGAAATTAGCAAAAGACAGACTGCCTCTGACTGAATTGGGCCTCCTTTTGTTTTTTCCAGTTTCCATATAAGCAGAGATCATGGTACCCAAAATGGGGCAAATGTTTTGAAAGAAATTCCCTCTCTAAATGAAGATGGTGATTATTTTAAAGCACTTTTACTTTGTTCACTCTGATACTGTTCTCATGGGAATAGCAACAGAAAGTGCCCTTCCATGCAAAGAATTGTTGTGCTTTTAATTCCATTTACCATGAGGGTAAAGAGTTTAAGAGATCCCTACACATCAGAAGCAAAAATAAATAAATAAAAGATAAACATTAAAATCAATGTAAGTAGGAAACTCCCTTTCTATATCCATTCTCACTTTCTTGTAAAATAAAAAAAAAGAATATAAGATGTGAAAGAGCTGTGTCCTTAGTACTGTTAATAGCAGTCTCCCTGCTGTCCCCTTCCCTAACATCTCCCTGAAGACGCCATAGGAAGATCTGCAGATCTTCTCCGAGTAAACAGGAAAACTTAAATAAAATTGGGAGTCTTAGAGCCTACAGGCTATCAAGACATAGCCCTATAGGAAGAATATGCCTTCAGCCTTGGACAGCCAGGAGCAGTGGGTTTGTGGCATTTTGTATAAACAGTGTATTATGACTCCTCTGCAGAGGAGTATTCCAGTCAACTTCTAGACCAGAAACGGAACTTGTATGTCTCAGCCTGCCCTAACCTCTCTACATCAGCCTCTCCTAAAAAGGGACTTGGAACATCCTTTGTATATTCAGAATTGGACTAGCTCAGCAGCTACCCAGTTCTCTAAAAATGATTTCTCCAACTTACTACCCAAGAGCCTATACCCACCCTCATTCTCACCCCTCTCTTTGTATAGAGATAACTTCTTAATTATAGCATTTGGGTTTTCCCACACTACAGTTCATCTATCACAGCTCTACCAAAATGTCTGTGCTAACCACTTGGGTGTTCTGGTGTCAGAACTTAGAAGTGTCCCAACTGTCCCACCCAGCCTCTTCAGTTCTCCTCTTTCTCTTCTGGGTTGTTGTGCTGGAATGATATTCCTCTTGGATCTCAGTGTGTGCAGTCTTACTTGGGTGGAGCCTTGAGCTGTTCACAGGAGTGCTGGTAATGTCTGGCCTTCAGTGCTGCCAAGGCAAAAAGCTGGCCCCTTCTCAGTTTAAAGCACATAGTTGGATCACCAGGGCAGTGTTAGAGGGAGGGTGGGGTGAGCAAATACCACCCTCTTCCTACTGTGTTTTCAGGAAATGATTATAAAACAGCTATAAGTGCGAATGAAGTCAAAAGAATAGGTTGGCATTTCCCCTAACTCTCCCCCCTAATCCCCAAACCCTTAAAAAAAAGAAAAAAAGAAAATTCTCACTCTCTGATTCCTGCAGTCCTTTAGGTTCTATCCCAGATCCACACCCTATTGTTCTCCTTGGTTTCACTTTGGTACTATTTCAGAGCAAAGAACCCATTCTCTTCCCTTGAAGAGAGAGTCATAGTCTGATGAGCGAGGGCTGAACTTTTTCTTTAGGCAAACTGGGGGTTCTACTTCCCTGTCCTCTCCCTTCCCAAGAGGAATGTGGGCAGAGGCATATAAATGGGAGGCATAACCAGTGCCAAGATTTAATCCTTCAATTAAGAAATGGGCTTTTCAGAACTAGTATTAAATTGTTTGCAAAGACAGTTGTCATTGAAAAGAGTCTGCCATCAGCACACCTCCATTCCTCTCTTCCAGCTGCCTCTTTCCCTTGTACAGCTCTTTCACCTGGTATCTCCATGGGGTTTAAGCTATATGGCTTTTATGAAGCTTGTCTGGAGTCTCCTAAAGTGGCCGATTTTGCTGTGCAGATCACAGCACCCCTGGGTCTGCCCCTCCCCTCTCAGCAGCTATTTGCCACTGACCGAGGTGGCGACTGAGCCTGTGTGTGTGGCCGGAGTCAGTGACAAGCCTCCCACCCAGGCCTGGGGAAGCCCTCAGCCAGTGTGGTTCCTGTGGCAGCAGCCCAACATGCCCGAACTCCTCAGACCTTCAGGACAGTGGTGTAACAGCCAGCTTCACGCGGTGGCATTGTTTAGTATTGGTTGACTTGACTTCTCTGTCCCCACCCTCTGTGTTTAAGGGAATCTGGCCATCGCCCAGTAGAGAATAAGCTGGCATTTGCTGAGTGGCTTCCTGTTGCCTCTCTCTTAATAGGATCCAGGACCACCTTCCATTTCTGCCTTCCTACCCATGTGGCAAAGGAAAAGGGCTCCTCTGTGCTCAGCCTCCTGTTGTGGGGTTTCAAGTTGCCTAAGATGAGGACGCAGCTATCTGCCAGGTTATCTGCCCAGATAAACATTTATTGTTTACAGGGACGTGTTTCAGCTGCTCTGGCTGATCCCACTGGTGAGATCTTCTAGTTTCTTGAGGTTTTAAGCCAGTGTGTAGGGCTGACATCCAGACACAGAACTTCTGGAGCTTGAGAGCTCTGAGTGACTGGCCACTTCTAACTTAGCTTAGCTATTGCCCCTTCCCACTCAGTGCCAGAGCCAAATTTTTCTCTCTCAGTTCCCACTCCTGCCTCGACAGTTGTAACATTTCTAGCTTTAGAATTTGGGGATTTATATAAGAGCCAATGTTACAACACAAGCAGTTGACAGCTTCTTTTAGGTGGCAAACCAACATTCTGACACTTACTATGTTTTCCTTAATAGTAAAACAGCCACTTAGTGAAAACAACTGAGAAAAAGATAGACTTCCTTTTTTTTTTTAAATTCAAACAACCATGTCCACTGTGTCCAAATGAATCTTGTGTTATTTTTAGCAATATAATTGATTTCCAACATTTTATTATACTGCCAAGTCGAAAGGGTTTTACAGTGAGCTCACTTATCCTCAGCATCTTACTCTCTCATTCTCATTTTCATTTTATTATATATACTTGCTTTATCATGTATCTATCCAGCTCTCTTCATCCATCATCAATTTCTTTTTGATCATTGTCATCAATACTATTTCTCTAATGATATATATATCATTAACTAAAGTTCAGTATTTGCTTATACTTTTATTTTTTAGATTAAATTTATATACAGTGAAATTGACAAATATTGATTGTACATTTGAGATTCCTCCATGTTAACATTTATCAGTAGCTTATTCTCTTTTATTGTTGAGTAATACTCCATTTTATGAATATGCCACAGTTTATCCATTCTCCAGTTATTGGATTGATGGACATCTAAATTATTTCCAGTTTGGAGCTATTATAAATGAAGTTGCTACAAATAGCTGTATACAGATATTTTTGTGGATGGGTGTTTTTTCTTGAGTAAATACCTAGGATTGGAATTGCTGAGTCATAGGGTAGATTAGCGGTTTTTAACTGGTGTGTCGTGCACCCTTCACCTTTTTAACCCATTCTCCCATTCCCCTTCCACCTGGCAACCATCAAAATGTTCTCTAAATCTAAGAGTCTGTTTTGTTCAGCTCATTCATTTATTTGGTGGGATTTTTTTTAGATTCTACATCTAAGTGAAGTCATCTAGCATTTATTTGTCTTTCTCTAACTTATTTCACTCAGCACAATACCCTCTAAGTCCGCCCATGTTGTTGCAGATGCAAGATTTCATTTTAATTTATGACTCAATCATATTTCATTGTATATATGTACCACTTCTTTATTCATTCATCTATTTTATTTTTAATCCTCACCTGAGGATATCTTTCCATCAATTTGTAGAGTGGAAGAGAGGGAAAGACAGAGAGAAATATCAGTGCAAGAAAAACACATCAGTTGGTTGCCTCCTGCACAAGCCCCGACCAAGGCCCAGGCCGGGAAGGAGCCTGCAACCGAGGTACGTGCTCTTGACTGGAATGGAGCCTGGGGCGCTTCAGTCTGCAGTCCAACACTATCTACTGAGCCAAACTCGCAAGGCCCTTCATCTATTGATAGACACTTCAATTGCTTCCATGTCTTGGCTATTGTAAATAATCCTATGTAATAAAAGCCTAATATGCTAAGTGTCTGGTTGTCCAGTCATTCATTCAACCAATTAAAGTATAATATGCTAATGATATGCTAAGGCCACTCAACCGCTCACTATGATGTGCACTGACCACCAAGGGCAGACGCTCCAACCGATAGGTTAGCTTGCTGCTGGGGTCCAGCTAATCAAGGCTCAGCCTGGCCTGTGCCCTCTCAGCCCAAGAGTGGAACAACCGGTTGCTGTAGTGGTCAGTGCACTCCCACAGGGGGAGTGCTGCTCAGTCAGAAGCTGGGCTCAAAGCTGGCGAGCGCAGCGGCAGTGGCCAGAGCTTCTCCCGCCTCCACGGCAGCATTAAGGATGTCTGACTCCAGTGGGGAGTGGGCCTAAGCTGTCAGTTGGACATCTACCAAGGACTCCTGGACTCCAAGAGGGCACAGGCTGGGCTGAGGGATCCCTCCTCCCCTTGAGTTCACGAATTTCGTGCACCAGGCCTCTAGTGCTTCAATAAACATGTGGATGTATGTGTCTTTTCAATTTAACATTTTGGTTTTCTTCAGAGAAATACCCAGAAGTGCAATTGCTAAGTCCTTCTCTGTCTCTTGCTATAGCTTTTGTTTTAAAGTCTATTTTGTCTGGAATAAGTATTGCTACCTCAGCTTTTTTTGTTTTGTTTTGTTTCTACTTTTATAAAATATCTTGTGCCATCTCTTTCAGTTTGTCTCTTTCTATCTGAATGGAATCTTTTATACACAGCATATGTAAGGGTCTTGTTTTGTTATCCACTCAGCCACTGTATGTCTTTTGATTGGAGCACTTAATCCATTTACATTTAGATATGTGTTCATTGCCATTTTATTATTCATGTTCTTCCCCTTTTCTTTCTCCCCTTTAACATTTCTTATAATATTGGTTTGATGGTGGTGAGCTCCTTTAGCTTTTTTTTGTCTGGAAAGCTCTTTATCTGTCTTTGAATTCTAAATGATAGCCTTTCTGGGTAGAGTAATCTTGGTTGTAGGCCCTTGCATTTCATCACTTTGAATATCCCTTCTGGCCTGCAAAGTTTCTGTTGAGAAATCAGTTGACAATTATAGGATCTCCCTTGTAGGTAATAAACTGTTTTTCTCTTACTGATTTTAAGATTCTTTCTTTGTCTTTAACCTTTTGCATTTTGATTATAATGTGTCTTGGTATAGGCTGCTTTAGATTAATCTTGTTTGGGACTCTATGCTTCCTGGACTTTATGTCTATTTCATTTACCAGGTTAAGGAAGTCTTCCTTCATTATTTTTTCAAATATGTTTTCAATCTCTCTCCCTCTCTCTCTCTCTCTCTCTTTCTCTCTCTCTCTCCTCCCCCCCCTCCCTTTTCCCTCCGTCTGGCACCCCCATGACGTGAATGTTGATACACTTGAAGTTATCCCAGATGCTCCTTACCATTATCCTCAAAAGAGGGACCTCTGTAATAATCTCAATAATAAAGATTAATTTTTAAAATATATAAATAAATAAAATGGGTCTTTGAATTAATGAAAATCACTACCATAACTAATAAACTGATTTTGAAAAAATTTAAAGAGGAATTTTCAGGCACTTTTAAGCATAAACATTTGAATTACCTTCTCGTGTTCTTTGTCCACTTTCTATTGAAATAAAATTTACTTATTTTTTTGTAAAGGCCTTTCTAGTGTTTTTAACTTTGCATCCTGTAGATTGCTTGTCTCTATTTTGTTTAGTTCTTTTTCTGGAGTTTTGTTCTATTTTTTCATTTGTGATATGCTTGTTTCTATTTTGTCTGCCCCTCTGTGTTTGTTTCTGTGGATTAGAGCTGCTACATCTCCTGATATGCTAGAGTGGCCTTATGTAGTAGGTGTCCTATAGGGCCCGGTGACATAGCCTCCTGAGTCATCGGAGCTGGATACTCCAGGTGTGTCCCTTCATTCTTTGTGGGCTGTGTTCACTCTCCTGTTGTAGTTGTGCCTTGATTGCTGTTGGCACATCAATGAAAGGGATTTACCCCCAGGCTGATCGACTGCGAGTGCTGGTCATGGATGATCTGCCATGCAGGGACCGATCCCATGGAACAGAACTCATTTCAGTGGCACTCAGCTACCCACTGAGCGCTGAGATTCTAGAAGCCCTCCATCTCACCGAGCCACAATCTCTGCTAGTTCTTATAGCCAGAAGTTATGGGGGCCTCTCTTCCTGGCACTGGAACCCTGGGCTTGAAGGCCTGGTGTGGGGCCAGGACCTTTTGCTCCTCAGATACCTCTGCATCCAAGATATCCCTCCCAGTTTTTAACTGCCACGTGTAGGTGTGGCACCAGCTCATTCCCTGTCTCCGTCTCTCCTACTAGTCTTGACATGGCTTCTTGTTTATATCCTTAGTTATGAGATTTCTGTTCAGCTTGATTTCAGGCAGCTCTGAATGATGGTTGTTCTGTAGTTGTAATTTTGATGTGGTTTTGGGAGATTCTGAGTACCGTGTTTACTTAGGCTGCCATCTTGACTGGAAGCCTCTCATGGCGCTGATGTTGAGCATTTTTTCATACGCTTATTTGCCCTCTGTATGTCTAGTTCAGTAAGATGTTTATTCAGGTCTTTCTCACTTTTTAATTGGATTATTTGTTTTCTTGTTAAGTTTTGAGTCACTAATTAATTTTTAAGTATTAAAATAGCATTGCATTACTTGAATAAGCCTTATTTGCTCTGTAGACTATATTAATATTTTGGTAAGGACCTTTATATCTGTGTTCACAAGGGATATAATTTTGTTGTTGTTATAACTTGCCAGGTTTTGGCATTAGAGTTATGCTGATCTCATTAAATGATTTGCCTCTTTTCTATTTTCTGAAAGAGTTTGTGGAATATTGGTGTTAATTTTTTTAATTTAATAAATCTTTATTGTTCAGATTATTACAATGTTGCTCTTCCCTCCCCCACATAGCTCCCCTCCCTCTAGTTCCTATCCCATCCTCTGCCCTTACCTCACCCCCACTGTCCTCATCCATAGGTGTACACTTTTACCAGTCTCTTCCCACACTCCCCACACCCTTTTCCCTCCAAGAATTGTTAGTCCACACCCTTTGTATGCCCCTGATTCTATTCTAGTCACTAGTTTATTCTGTTCATCAGATTTTTAATTCACTTGATTTTTAGATTCACTTGTTGATAGCTGTGTATTTGTTGTTCATAATTTTTACTTTTACCTTTTTCTTCTTCTTCCTCTTCTTAAAGAATATCTTTCAGCATTTCATATAATACTGGTTTGGTGTTGATGAACTCCTTTAGCTTTTTCTTATCTGCAAAGTACTTTATCTGACCTTCAATTCTGAATGATAGCTTTGCTGGGTAGAGTAATCTTGGTTGTAGGTTCTTGTTATTCATCACTTTGAATATTTCTTGCCACTCGCGTCTGGCCTGCATCGTTTCTGTTGAGAAGTCAGCTGATAATCATATGGGTGCTCCCTTGGAGGTAACTAACTCTTTTTCTCTTGCTGCTTTTGATATTCTCTCTTTATCTTTTGCTCTTGGCATTTTAATTATGATGTGTCTTGGTGTGGTCCTCTTTGGATTCCTTTTGTTTGGGGTTCGGTGTGCTTCCTGGACTTTTAAGTCTATTTCTTTCACCAGGTGGGAGAAGTTTTCAGTCACTATTTCTTCAAATAGGTTTTCATTATCTTGCTCTCTTTCTTTTTCTGTCCCCCCCATAATTCATATGTTGGTATGCTTAAGGTTGTCCCAGAGGCTCTCAACACTATCTTCAATTTTTTGGATTCTTTTTGCTCCTTGCTTTCCCGGCTGAGTGATTTTTGCTTCTTTGTATTTCAAATCTTTTACTTGATTCTTGCAGTCCTCTAATCTGCTTTTAGGTCTCTGTATGATATTTTTTATTTCAGTCAGTGGATGCTTAATTTCTAGTTGGTCCTTTTTCATATCCTCTAGAGTTTCACTCATATCCTCGAGGGTCTCGCTCATATTCTCAAGGGTCTCGTTAAGTTTATCGGCCTTTTCTAGGAACCTCTAGAAAAACCTTATAACCGTGGTTTTGAACTCTATGTCCAGTCGTTTTTTTTCCCTCCATTTCTTTCACATGTGATCTGTTACATTGTCTTTGCATTTTGGCTGCTTTCCTGAGTTGGTAGAGTAGGTTTGTGTGGTAGGTGTCCTTTAGGGGACAGTGGCTCAGCCTTCCCAGTTACCTGAGGTGGATACTCTTGGTGCACCCCTTTATGGGCAGCACTGACTTGTTGTAGTTAAGGCTAGGTTGTTGCTGGTATCACTGGGAGGGGTTGACCTCTAGGTCAATTGGCTGTGAGGATCAGCTGTGTTTATGCTGGGAGAGTGTCTGTGCTCAACCTGGATGGGGCGGAGTCTCCGGGCTGAGCAGGCAGCATTGGTTTCCCATCCGCTCCGCCTTTAACAGCTCCTGGGTCTCCGTGCCTTGCGGCAACAGCTGCACCCACCTCTGAGAGAGAGCTGCCCAGAGCTCTGCCCGCTGCTGGACAGTCCAGTTTCTCCCTAGATGAGTCTGGACACCCAAAGACTAATCTGGAACGGGAAAACAAAGCGGTCCGGCAGTTTGTGTTTTTTTTCCCCTCCCAAACGATAGAGCCAACCACAAGCCCTCTCTGAGAGTTCGCACACCTCTGCAGTGCCTGAGTTTCAGCATGCTTCCTCCTTACTGTCCAGTTTCACCCCGTATGAGTCTGAGTTCCCCGAGACTCGCCCGGAACAGGGGCTCTGTGCAGTGGGACGCCTTTGCCTCCCTCCCCGTTCTAGAAAACCAGCCAGGTTTGCAGCCGCCTTCCCTTTCCACTCGCACACAGCTCTGAACCTCTGACTTCACACATATCTGCAACTCTGTCCTCCACAGCTCCTCTGAGTCACAGTGTCCTTTTATCTTTCCTTCTATTTGTGGAATGTCCACTCAGCCAGCTTTCTGGTGGTTCTGGATACTGTCCGTTCTGTCCCTTAGTTGTAATTTTGAAATTGTTGTATGAGGCAGCAGTATGGGTGTTTACCTATGCCACCATCTTGGTTCCTCCTTGGTGTTAATTTTTACTTAAATCCTTAGTAGAATTTACTGGTAAGACCATCTTAGCCTAGAGGGGTTTTTTTGTTTGTTTGTTTGTTTTTTTGAAATTTTATTCAATACTGGAGGCCCGGTGCATGAAATTCATGCATTAAAAAAAAGAAAAGAAATTCATGCATGAGGGGGTGTGTCCCTCAGCCCAGCCTGCACCCTCTCCAATCTGGGACCCCTCGAGGGATGTCTGACTGCCCATTTAGACCTGATCCCGGTTGAATCGGGCCTAAATGGGCAGTTGGACATCCCTGACACAATTCAGAACTGCTGGCTCCCAACTGCTCGCCTACCTGTCTTCCTGATTGCCCTTAACCACTTCTGCCTGCCAGCCTGATCATCCCCTAACCACTCCCCTGCCAGCCTGATTGATGTCTAATTGCTCCCTGCCAGCCTGTTTGCCGCCAACTTTCCCCCTCTGTCGGCCTGGTCACCCCTAACTGCCCTCCCCTGCTGGCCTGATCACCCACAACTGCCCTCCCTTGCAGGCTTGGTCCCTCCCAACTGTCCTCCCCTGCTGGCCATCTTGTGGTGGTCTTCTTGTGTCCACAACCTGTGGGGCAGGATCTTTGACCACATGGGGGCAGTCATTTTGTGTGGTGGAGTGATGGTCAATTTGCATATTACTCTTTTATTAGATAGGATAGAAGCCTGGTGCATTGGTGGGGGCCAACTGGTTTGCCCTGAAGTGTGTCCAGGATCAGGGAGGGCTTTCCCTTGGGGCATGGGTCAGCCTGGGTGAAAGGCCTGTGGTGGTTTGCAGGCCGGCCATGCCCCCCAGTGACCCAAGCAGAGGCCTAGACCGGCCAGTGTGTGCAGAAAGCTTGGCTTCCTCAATTGCCGGGGCAACCCATGCCTCCCTCCTGCTCCCTCCATGGCCGCAGCCATCTTGGTTGGGGTTAATTTGCATACTCACTTCTGATTGGCTAGTGAGCATGGCTTGTGAGTGTAGCAGAGTGATGGTTAATTTGCATATTATTCTTATTAGATAGGGTTCCATGTAGTTACTCATATTTTCTCTTTTATCTCATTAGTTTGGGTAAGTTGTAGTTAAGTAATTTGTTTCATGTAAGCTGTCAAACTTGTTGGCATAAAGTGGTTCATAATTTCTTACTATCATTTTGATATCTGTATGATTTGTAGTGACGTATTAGTGAAGTGTGTTTAATTTCTAAATATCTGGAGTTTTTCTAGATATATTATTATTGATTCTTGATTTAATTCCATTCTGATCAAAGAACATAATCTACATTTTTTTCAGTCCTTTAAATGCATTGAGACTTGTTTTATGGCTTAGCTCATGTCTCTCTTGAAGAATGTAACTGTATGTTCTTGAAAAGAATGTAATTCTGTGGTTGTTGGTGTTGCATTTTATAAATATCAAACTGGTTGATGGTATTGTTTAGATCCTCCATGTCTTTACTAATTTGTTGCCTAGGAGCTTATTTGGTTACATTGGAAGCAGAACTCTTGCACTAGCTACCTTCAGAATTTGTATGCATGTATATTAGTGCTATTTCCATCACTTAGCGTTTAAGGACCTCTGTTTTCTATACCCATAACACTCTTTAGATATCTTTAAGGATGTCAAATCTTTAGACTTTAAATCTAGCATTGATTTTTTTTTAATGTAGGCAGAACATTTGGAGTCAAGAATAGTAAATATATTTTCCAGTGAACAATAAATATAGTGAGTGCCCTAGCCAGTTTGGCTCAGTGGATAGAGCCGTCAACCTGTGAACTGAAGGGTCCTGGGTTCAATTCCAGTCAAGAGCACATACCCAGGTTGCGGGCTTGATTCCCAATAGGGGCGTGCAGGAAGCAGCTAATCAATGATTCTCTCTCATCATTGATGTTTCTATCCCTTCCTCTCTAAAATCAATAAAAATATATATTTTTAAAAATAATACAATAAAAGAAATGAGTTATTCCTTTTTTAACATGTTTTTATTCAATTTTAGAGAGAGAGGAAGGGGAGGGATAGAGAGAGAGAAACATTGATGAGAGAGAAACACCATCTATCACTGCCTCTTGTACACCCCCTGCTGAGGGTCGAGCCCACAACTCGGGCATATGCCTTAACCGGGAAATTGAACCAGTGACTTCTTGGTTCCTGGGTTAACACTCAACCACTGAGCTACACCAGCCAGGTGAGTAATTCCTTTTTAAGGTAAAAAATAAAATGGGTCTTTGAATAATGAAAATTACTACCGTAACTAATAAACTGATTTTGAAAATGTTTAAAGAGGAATTTTCGGGGACTTTTAAACATAGACACTTGAATTACTTTCTCATGTTCTCTGCCCACTTTCTCTTGAAATATAATTTACTTATTTTCTGTAACCCTTTTCCAGTCATTTATATTGAAAATATTTTATACTTACCTTCCGTTGTCTATGGAATTTTCTCAAATGCCAATTATTTTAAATTTTGTATAGTCAGTCTTTCCATTTTCCCTTTATGCGATTTGTTTTTATACTTAGAAAAGTCTTCCTAACATAAAATCAGATGAATAATCCTAGTTTCTCAATATTTTACTTTTTGAAAATTTATATTTAAACTTGCCCCTGGAATTTATTTTGCTGAATAATGAGGTAGAGATCGAAACTTAATTTTTTAAATATTTGTGTATTCTTGAAGCATAACTTCACTGTTTTACTTACTATAGCTTTGTAATATGTTTTGATACTTTTCTCACCTATTTATGCTTTATTCAAACTTTAGAGTAATTTTAAGTCCCTTTAAATCATCCCCTACAATAAAAAAAATTCTGATTATCTTTTTGGAGATATAATTGACCTATAACTATATTTAAGCTTCAGATGTACAACATAGTAATTTGATATATGTATATATTGCAAAATGACCACCACAATAAGTCTAGTAAACAGCTATCACCACACAATTACAATTTGTTGTTGTTGTGATGGGAACTTTTAAGATCTACACTCTAAGCACTTCTCAAATATTCAGTAAAAAATGTGGGACACTTCACAAATTTATGTGTCAATTTTATGCATTACCATGCTGACCTCAGTATCATTCCAAATTCAGTATATGTGCTGCAGAAGTTACCACTCATGATATTTTGATTGGAATTGCAGTCACAATTTTTTTTGAAAAGAAATTGACATTGTTAAAATTTTTCTTAAAACAAAGTGTTTGCTGCATATTAGTTCTTTTATGTGTCTCATATTTTTTCATTAATTTTCTTGCTATAATTAATGGGACTTTTTCCCATTATACCTTCTGAATAGTATTTGGAAAAAGCTAACTTACATACATATTTATATCCAGCCATCATATCAAATTTATTAATTCTAATTTTTTTAGCTGATCACTTTGAATTCTCTGAGTATATTAACTTCAAATAAAGCTAATCACTCTGATTTCTGCTTCATTGCTTTGAAACTTTTAGAAACATTAAATAATAATGCTAAAAGTAGGAATTCTTTTCTAGTTTATTTTAATAAGAATATTTAGTATTTTAAATATTTCTATATTGTTTCTGTTGTTTTAAATGGCAAAGATAGTAAAGGGTATTTCTATTTTAATTTACTGAGTCTCTACTTAGAATAAAAAGTATGCTGAACTTTTAACAAATGCCTTTCAGTAAGTGTTAAAATAATTTATTCTTTAATTTATGTGATTTGATAGATTAATATATTTGGACTCAGTATAGTTGTACTTTAATAGTGTGCTAAATTTGATTTGCTGTTATTTTACTTAGAATGTTTACATCTATTTCCATATTGGGCGTGTCCTCTGTTTTCTGCCTTTGCTGTTTTTTCCCCCCCTTTGGGTATTTCAGTATGTGCTGACTTTATTTTTTTAAATGGGAAGCGGCTTTTCTTTTTGTGATCTGGAAAGTGTTTATCACTTTTAAAAAATCATTATTTATTTTATTTTTTTAGTTGATGTTAGAGAGAAAGAAACGGAGAGGGACAGAGAGGGAGGAGAAAGAGAGATAAACATTGATGTGAGAGAGAAGCATCTATCTGTTTCCTCCTGCATGCACCCTGCATGACTGGGGATCGAACCTGCAACCTGGGTATATGCCCAATAACCTTTACAAAGCTCCAGCCAACAGAGCCACAACAGCCAGGGCTTAAAAATCATTCTTGACTCTCTGCTCATACTCTACCTTCAGTGTCTCAACAATCATAGCTCTTTGAACTGTATAACTCAGCCATTCCACCATTTACTTTCTCTTGCTTACACTATTACTTACTGTATGTAGGCTTGTGCTATTTGCCCCACTTCAATCTAGTTTCAATACAGCAGCTAGAGTGATCTTATAAGATGTAAATTGGGTTATTTGACACAACTGCTCTAAGTTCTTTAAAGGATTCCTATCTCTTTCAGAAAAAAACATATTCACACCTGACCTAGGTTTACTTCCTTTCTGACCTCATCTCTTGTCACTCTCTCCTGTTCACCTATTCTTCACTGGCCAAACAAGCCTACTCATTCTTCAGTCCTGCCAAATACTTTCTGCCTCTGGACCTTTGCACTTAATGTCCTTCAGATCAGGAGTCAGCCTTATCAGAAATGTCTTTACCAGAAAGCTGTTGAAATGAGCACTGTACCCAGGCACACTCTGCCCCTTACTGTACTTTATTTTTCTTCTTAGTACTTACCGTCACCTGACAATTGGTTTTTGTTTAGTTTTTTATGCTTATTTATATTCCCCCACTAAAATGTCAAAACCTTGTTTTTATTTACTGTATTAACCCCCAGTGCTTGGGAATTAATACAATAAATAACAGTTCCTGGAGAATAAAACCCTCCTCCAGACCACTAATAAATATTTATTAACTGAATATGTGAATGAACTGAAGGAACTTTCCTATAAAGACATCTTTGGGAAGAAAAATGTTGGCACCTCCTTTTTCTATTTCTTCCCTTATATTAGTCTTTTCAAATATTTTAACTCTTATGTCAAATTTTTGTGGCAGAATTGTTGGGACATAACAGATATAAATAATTTTCCAATTTTAAGTGTTCAATTGGATAAGTTTTGAAAAAAAACATAGTAGTATGAACACCCACAATCATGGTATGGAATATTCCCATCTTTTCTTGTGTCAATTTTGTTAACTTATATTATCCATAAAATGATTCATTTCTCTAAAATCTTTATTTCTTTGTTTTCTGATATTTTTCTTAAATTTGTTAGCAACTTGTATTTTTTAGTTATAAAAGAACTGGTCATTATATATATTGTTTAATAAGTTAATTTTTATCTTTATTTTCTTTTATTTTTCTTAAGCTTGTCTTGTTCTGCTTGTTTTGGATCTTCTGTCTTTATTCATTTTTTTTACTAGTATACTTAAAAGTTTTATGGCTTTAAATATGCCATTATTAATACTTTGGCTACATTCTAATCCATTTACCTGTATACTATTCTAGTGATGGTTTTCTCAATGGTCTTTATTGTTTTGATTTTTCTCTTTGATTCTAAACTTATTTGGAAGAGTTTTATTTTTTGAAGTTGAATTTCTTAGATTTTTATTATTAATTTCTACTTTTGGATACTTTAAAAAATTCTATAACCTAATACTTAATTTTAAAAGATGTATAATGAATTTTGAGAATGTATTTTTATAATATTCAAAATTCAACATATAGCTATTGGATAACAACGTTATTCTAATAGTCTGTATTATTATTTTTACCCGCTTGATATGTTAAAGACTGAAAGTGTTATTAGTCTGCCACTACAGCTGTGTTCTTGTCAGTTTCTTCTTGTATTCCAAAGGGTGTTTTATGGCAGTTGTTTTTTCTCTATTTTCATTTCAGTTCACTTATGCCTTGAATCCTGATTTGCTTTTTTATTTTGTTTTGGTACTTGTCTTTGCCTAATAAATTTCGACTTCTCCACCCCATCCCTTTTTAAAAGAAATTTCGTTGTTTTAGGTATATCTCTTCTAAACTCTATGTACACATTGCATTTTTTATTTTTTATTTTTATTTTTTTTATTGAGCCCTGGCTGAGTAGCTCATTTGGTTAGAGCATTGTACCCACAAGCCAATGCTGTGGGTTTGACCCCCAGTCAGGACATATACAAGAATCAAACGATGAGTGCATGAATAAGTGGAACAACAAACCGATGTTTCTGTCTCTCTCCTCCTCTCTACCTTCCTCTCTCTCTAAAAAAAGGTAAACAAAATTTTAAAAAATTTATTGAAATGAACTTTGTATAACATAAATTTAACCATTTAAAGTGCAAAATTCAGGTTGGCTGGTATGGATCAGTGGGTTGATCATCAATCTATGAACCAAGAGGTCACAGTTCAATCCCCAGGCAAGGCGCATGCTGCTCAGGTTACAGGCTTGATCTCTGGAGTGGGGTGGGGGGAGGAGGATGAGCTTGCAGGAGGCAGCCAATCAATGATTCTTTAATTCCACTTGCTTATCTTTAAAATGAAATACTTTTAATTATTTGTCTTTGCTTTAACAATAGAAGAATTAAACAATATAATATTTTTTCATTTTAGTTAAGTTTATGTTCAGCTGCAAGAAACAGAAAATCCTAAAATAACAGTAAGTTAAACAAGATAGAAATAGCTTTCCCTCAAGTGAAACAAGTTGATACTTTTCTGATTTGGCACTCAGTGGTGTCACAGACTGAGGTCCTTTCAATTGCGTTGCTCTGTTGTACATGGTTTTTATTTCCAAAGACTCCTCATAGTCTAAGATAGCAGTTGGAATGTCAGCCATTTAATCTGCATACAAGCCTGTGGGGAGTAGAAACAATTAAAGAAGGAATGCAGTTTTAAAAAAAAAAATTTTTTTTTTAAAGACACCTCTTTCTTTCAGGACCTATCCTGGTAGTTTGTACATATGTCTGCCTACGTTCTCTTGGCCAGAACTGAGTCACATGGCCAAACCTAGCTGCAATGTAGACTATGATATATTTTTACTCTAGGTAGCAATAGGCTAAAATCAACAGTTTTCTATTACAGAGGAAGAGAAGGAGAACAAATAATGGAAAATAACTAGTAGTTTCTGCCACACCTCCCCAAGCATAAATTTAGAATACTGTCTTCTCTCACCACACTTCTAATTTCTTAGGGTTGTTTTTTTCTTAATTGATTTGAGAGAGGGAGAGAGAAACATAAATTTGTCATTCCACTTACGTATGCACTCTTTGGTTTATTCTTGTATGTGCCCTGACCAAGGATCAAACCTGCAAACTCGGCATGCTGAAACAATGCTTTAACTGACTGAGCTGTCTGGCCAGGGCCTAATTCCTTAGTTTTTATAGATATTAGACAGTACTCCTTATTTATTAAAGGCTTACAACGTATCAGTTTTAATCTTCACAACAATTCTACCTGGGGTAAGTTCTGTTATTATCCCCATTTTACAGATAAAGAAACTGAGACCCCCAAAAAGATTAATAAGCACTTTACCTAAAGTCACACATCCAATAATTCAAACCCAAGCTGTAATTTCTAGATGAATCACTGTATACTCTCAACCCTATTGTCATTAAATATGTTTATACTGTGGTATGAACATTGTTTTCCTTTTCTTTGAAGAATAATTTTTGACATTTTCACTGTTTCAGAATACTGTTAAATCACTTATATAGAATTAAATATTTTTACTCTTGCTTTTTGCCATTTGTTTAATACAATTTATCTATTTTTATTCTTGGATTTTATGGGGTTTTCTGATTTTTTTGTTTTTGTTTTGTTATTTTTTACTATTGGAATTTTCAAACATACAAGAAAAGTAAACGGAATAGTATAATGAATCACTGTAGCTTGAGCAGTGATCCAGCATTTTGCCAATATTTTAAGAAATCATTCTTGCCCTCAGCCAGATTTTTGTATGTGGAGGTTTTAAATCAAATTTCATTCATCATATTGAAAACATTTCAGTAGGTATCGCTAACTTGTAAGGCTTCTTCCCCTAGCATGACCTCCATAACATAATTATACATGTCAAAGTTAATAATTTTTCTTTTTAATCCTCACCCAAAGATCTTTTTTTCATTGATTTTTCAGGGAGTAGAAAGGAGGGAGAGAAGAAGAGGGAGGGAGGGAAACATCAAAGTGTGACAAACACAATGATTGGTTGTCCCTGACTGGGGCCAGGGATTGAACCTGCAACCCAGGTATCTGTCCTTGACCAGGAATCAAACCCATGACCCTTTGGTGCTTGGGCCAAAGCTCTAACAACAAAGCAACACCAGCCAGGGCTTAATAACTTACCAATTTCATATAGTCCATTTTAAAATTCTCCAGCTTTACCAAAAAATGCCATTTCTTAATAAGTCCGTCAGTGTTAAGATCTAAGCAAGCTCTACGTATTTTGTATTTGACTGATATGTGTCTTAACACTTTTAATGTATAACAGTTTCCCACCTCCCTAGTTGTTAAACCATTTATTTGTTGGATGTTCTTGCTTTTTTAAACTATATTCTTGCTTTTTAAAATACATATACACATATACTTTGCTCTACTGTGTTAAATATTGAATACATGTTTAAGTGATTTTTTTTCCCCTGAAAGAAAATTTTTTATCTCTCTAAGTTTACCTGAGAATGTCTTTCTTTTGCCCTTCTACATTAATGGCTACCTAGTTTGGGGACAGAAAAGTCTGAGACCCATCAGTATGTGTGTGTGTGTGTGTGTGTGTGTGTGTGTGTGTCTGTCGGGGGGGGGGGGGGTTTTAATGTTTACAGCATTATTTTTTCTCATTATCTTTGGAAATTAAAGACTGAACCTGTGGGTCAAGGGTGGCATTGTCTGGTAGGTGTGCATTCATTCTGTGCAGAAGACAAGCATTCCTCATTGATCGTGGTGCTCTTTCCATTGAACACAGATGAAGCCTCACATTTCTTAAAAGAAAATACCACCCCCCCTCCAAAGAAAAAAACACGACACCTTTTTGCCATCCCTAATGAAGATGTTAGCCTCTTGTTATTAAGTTTCTTAGCATGCCCTTTGAAAGTTCAGGATTTAAATCTCTTTCACTCAGGGACGTTTCCTTTTCCTTTTCTTCCTTTCTTGTTCTTTAAAAGTATTGTTCTTTTCTCAGTTTTAATCTTTCTGGAATAGCTTTTAAAGATTAGGGTTCTGTTTTTACATTTCTTAACTTGTAAAAAATTTTGTCATTTTTATCTCTGTTTTTTTCTTCTTTGTTGTAGATGAGGCTGAAGCAAATTATCTATTTGACTAATTCAGGTTTCTTTTGTATTTAACTGCTGCTTACTAGTACTGCCTTGCCTGTAGTTTTTCTTGACTATTTTTCATCTGATTGCCTAATCTAGATTGAAATGCAATTTGCTATGTTATTTTTACTTTTTTATTGATTTTTAACCTTTTAAAGTAATCTTTTAAATTTAAGCTCAGTACCTTTTAATATGTGGTTATATTTAATACTAACTGTTGCCCAGATCAAGATACAGAATACTGTGACATCCCAGCAGGCTTCTTTACACTGTCCTTAAAACTCTCCTTCACACAGATAACCAGTATTTTAAACCTCAGTCACAATCAGTTTTGCCTGTTTTTTTAACTGTATATAGGGGAAAGCAAAAGTAGATTTACAGTTGTTTGTATGGGAAAAGAAATGCGTATTATAATCAGTACAATATTAACCCTGTGTTTTACGTGCTCACAATTGTAAACCTACTTTTTCCAACCCCTGTATAAATGGAATCATAGTCCATATCCTTTGTATCTGGCTTCTTTTATTCAATACCAGCTGTGAGAGATCGTCCATGTTGTTGCATGTGAAAGTATTTTTATTGTTCATTATTTCTGTGTATTGTTTTGTCATAGGAATATACCACAATTTATTTATTCTACTACTAATGAAAGTTTATTTCTTTTACCAGTTGTGGCTATTATGAATAAAGCTGCCACGAACATTTTTTGTTTGTCTTTTGGTGGACATATGCTCTTGTTTCTCTTTGAGATATACCTAGGAATGGGATTGTTAGGTCGTAAGGGAGTATATGTTTGCCTTAGTAGTTACTGCCAAATGGATTTCCAAGGTGATTGTACCAATATGCATGAGCATCTACAGTATATGAGAGTTTCACTTGCTCTACATCTTTGCCAACCTTGGGTTTAACTTTCATTTTAGCCTCTCTGGTAGGTGTGTATCTCATTGTGATTTTAATCTCCATTTCCCTCGTAAATAATGACGTTGTACCTTTACTTCTGCTCTTGGCCATTGAATGGTGTGCCCTTTCCTGACTTTTGTTCATTTTCCTTGAGTGATTTGTCTTCCTTGATTTGTAGAATTTTTTAAATATTTTGAATATAAGTCCAGTGTTGGCTATATAGATTGAAGAGATCTTTTTCAGTCTGTACTCATGTTTTCACTCCTAATGGTGTCTTAGATGAATACAAGTTCTTAACTTTAGTGAAGTCAAATTTATCATTATTCTTCTATTATGGTTAGTGTTTTGTGTCTAAGATCATAAAAATACTCTATTTTTTCTTCTAGAAGTTATTTTTCCTTTCACATTTAGGTTTGTAATCCATCTCAAATTAATTTTTGTTTATGGCATGATGTAGAGGCACAGTTAATCTTTTCCCATACAGATTGCCAGTTGATCAAGCATCATTTATTACAAGATCAGTTTTACCCACTGAACTACATTGGTGCCTTGTCATAGTCAGGTGATTTTATATGTTTGGGTTTATTTCTAGACTTTCTGTTCTGCTCCAATGGTCTGTTTATCTGTCCTTGTGCAATTATTGTTCAGTATTAAGTTTCCAAACTTGCCCTGACCGGGTGGCTCGGTTTCTTGGAGCATTGTCCCAAACACCAGAAGGGTGCAGGTTTGATTCTTGGACAGGACACATACCTCAGTTGCAGGTTTGATCTCTAGTCAGGGCACATATGGGAGGCAACCAATCAACGTTTCTTTCTCACATTTATTTCTCCTCTCTCTCTCTCTCTCTCTCTCTCTCTCTCTCTCTCTCTCTCTCCCTCCCTCCTCTCCCTCTCCCTCTCCCTCTCCCTCTCCCTCTCCCTCCCTCCCTTCCTCCCTCTCTTTCCCCTTTCCCTCTCCTCTCCTTCCCTCAGTCCCCACTTCCTCTCTCTCTCTCTCAAAATCAATTTACAAAAACAAAATATAGCCTCAGATGAGGATTTTTTTTTTAATTCCAAACTTCACAGTAACTCTTCTAGATAAATATTTACTTATTCTTTGGTAAGTATCCTTCTATTCCATTGTAATACCTTTTCATGTTAGGTGATTCTCCCCCCCCCCCCCCCATTCTTATTAGAGCAGTCTAAATTATTCCTATTGAGAGCTTAGATATGTCTCTTAAGATTTTCAGGTGTAGATAAAGAGAAAAGAGGAACCTTTGATTTACACTTGCTGGTATTAAATTCTCCTAGAGGAGGGTGGAAAGGAAACTAGAGCTAGAGATAGTGATGGCAAGGAGCTAAACCCTCTGTTTCCTAGAGTAGACCAGGTTTACTGTTCTTATTTTGGGAGGGTTTCCCCTATTTTAAAAGCCAGCCTCAGCTTTGTCTTTCTTCTGCCTCATGTGGACACTGACACCAATTGTAAGCCAGCAATTGCTAAGCTTCTTCTGATACCCTGGTGTGATTCTGTTGTGTCTTTCTAAGTGTGCCACACCCACTCTGGTTCTTGTCCTAGTTGCCCTGGATAAGAGCATTAGTGGGGTATTGCTGCTACAGTCTCATCTACATACATCAGGCAGGCAAAGGGTTGAACATCAGTTGTCATTCCTCATTCCAGTTCCATCTGCAGTTTGTCTTGCAGAAGAAAATTTCTCATAATTTCTGGTATGTGGTTGCCTAGTACCAATAGATGCTTTCTTCAACCCCCCCCCCCCCCCACACACACACACACACACTCCCACCCCAGTAATTTCAATGGAAAACTGGAAGGATGGACAAAATAGCTAGAAGCATGTACTTAAAGCCATTTTAATTATAGGTTAGTGCTAGTTTTTAAAAAATTGAGTGTCTAGCTTTCCAAGTTAAATACTTTGAAAGTCATTGTTCATTTTATTAAGGTGAGCATTGTTCTTAAAATATGCTTGCATGGATTTATATCTGTGTGACTTGTTACTTCATAATGAGTAGTTCTGCTACTCTCCTATAAATTCAGGAAATCCAATGTTCATGAAGATACTCCTCAAGTCTTCCTGTATTGAGTCAACTCTTCAGCTTTTGGTATCTCTTCTACCCTTACCCCTGCAGCCTAAATATGAGCAGAACCATAGCCCAAAGGCGCAGTAAGCTATACTGAGAAAGACCGGACAATGACAGATATCCAGATAGGGTATGAGTGAGTGTTTTGAATGCCTTTATTTGATTTTTTTTTAAATGCCATGGCTCTCTTGCCTTTGGGGAAGAGAAACTGACTCTGGGATTAGGGATGACCCAGTTTGTGCTCTTCAGCTAGAGCCCTTTCCCAATTTAGCTTAGCTTGTCAAAGACCCAGTTGAGAAGCAGGGACTATTTCCTATATTCTTTGTAACTCCAGTACTGGTAATAAGTCTCAAGAATTAGTAGGCAGTAAATAAGAGCACACATTTACAAGTTCGGGGCTCATTATACCGGGGGGGGGGTGGGGCGGGTTGTGTGTTTGTTTTGCTTTTTAATGTAGCTAAAGTATAAAGATGTTCTGTTTTATTTTTTATTCAGAAAAAAATAGTTAAATTTATTTTTATTGATTTCAGAGAGGAAGGGAGAGGGAGAGAAATATAGAAACATCAATGTTGAGAAAGAAGCATTGATCAGCTGCCTCCTGCACACCCTGTACTGGGGATTGAGCCTGTAAACCGGACATGTGCCCTTGACCAGATTCGAAGCTGGGACCCTTCAGTCCGCAGTCTGACGCTCTATCCACTAAGCCAATCAGGCTAGGACTCAGAAAAATATTAGTTTTTATATTCTAATTCAAATACAAGATTTTGGAACAGACCATCAAGTGATTTTTTTTCCAATTTATATTTTTTATTTTTTTAAATATATTTTATTGATTTTTCACAGAGAGGAAGGGAGAGGGATAGAAAGCCAGAAACATCGATGAGAGAGAAACATCGATCAGCTGCCTCCTGCACACCCCCTACTGGGGATGTGCCCGCAACCAAGGTACATGCCCTTGACCAGAATCGAACCTGGGACCTTTCAGTCCGCAGGCCGACGCTCTATCCACTGAGCCAAACCGGTTTCGGCCCAATTTATATTTTTAAAATAGGAAGTTTAACTAGGAAGACCCTAAGCTCCAAATGTAAAGGTACCTCCTTTCTCCAAGTATTAAGGGCTGATCAGGTTCCGACCCAATATGGAGTGGGAGGGGATAAATCACAACTAAAGACCTTGGCACTTCTATCAGAAATTTAAATAACAGGCAGACATATAGAGATTCGTAAATATGTACTTGGTGCCAACTAAACCACAGAGAAGATACTGCATTTGTGGTCCAGAAAAGTTAAATATTTGTGGTCAATTTAAAATTCAACATAAAACTCTCATCTGTGATGGAAAATATCCAGAAACTGCATGGAGGCCATGCAAGCTACATAAACTCTCCAAGGCCTCTTCTTTCTCCCGGCTGGACTAGAAGAGCCTGTTTGCCTTTCCTCATACTGCACATAGCTGGCAAGCCCTTCCAGGAGAAAAAGGGCTGCCAGGCACTCCGAGCAGCTACTTTAGAAGGCCCTCTCTGCTTTGTGGCTCACTCCTTCACATCTGATCAAGCAGCATATTATCCATGAACCTTTCCCTGTCTATCGTATATAAAACTAGAGGCCCAATGCACAAAATTCATGCACTCGGAGGGGTCCCTCAGTCCAGGAGCTTTAGGGGGATGTCCAACTGGTGGCTTAGGCCTACTCCCCACAGTGAGCAGGCCTAAGCCAGCAGTTGAACATCCTTAGTGCTGCTGCAGAGGCAGGAGAGGCTCCTGTCACTGCCACTGCACTTGCCACCTGTGAGCCCGGCTCAAGACTTCTGGCTGAGCAGTGCTCCTCCTGTGGGAGTGCACTGACCATCAGGGGGGCAGCTCCTGCATTGAGCATACGCCCCCTGGTGGTCAATGTGCATCATAGCAATCAGTCATGCTGCCCACCATTCAGTGGATTTGCATATTAGCTTTTTATTATATAGGATACCAATACTCTCTCCAACCTTGCTACTATCTGTCCCTCTTACCCTACTTTTTTTAATATTACTTCCCATTACTTGTCCTGTATTTGTTTGCTTATTTATTTCTCCATCTCACAAGAATCTTAAGCTCCATAACATCAGGAGCATCGTTTTATTGATTGCTATATTCCTAGTCCCTTGAATAAGGCATGCCACATAGCAGTTACTTAATGAATATTTCTTGAATGAATTCAGTTGAATACCTTAAAACATTTCAGGAAGTACAGACTAGGAAGCAAAGAGTTATATCCTGTTCTGGAATAGGGTACTGTTACATGGTAGAACCTCAGGCTGTGAGATCAGCTTGAAACACTGTAAAAGCTTTACTTTCTTTGTGTGTGTATGTGTGTGTATTTTATTGATTTCAGAGAGGAAGGAGGAGGGAGAAAGAGAGAGAGAAATAGAAACATCAATGATGAAAATGAGAAAGAATAATCCATTGGCTTCCTCCTGCACGCCCCCTACTGGGGACCGAGCCTGCAACCTGGGCATGTGCTCTTGACTGGAATCGAACCTTGAACCCTTCAGTCCACAGGCCGAGGCTCTATTCACTGAGCCAAACCAGCCTGGCAATGCTTTATTTACTTTCTATTCCGTGGTAGCTGCATATGGTTCCCAAGAGGGAGACCGACCCTTTTAGATGGTGCCTGAGCCTTCAGCTGTATAAGGCACCTGGCTTACACATAGTGATAGAATTAAGTTTAATATTGATGTTGCGGTGTTTGTTTCTAGCCTTCAAATTTGTTGAAGACCCTTTGATGTGGGAGTTCTTTTTGGGCAGCATGTAGATTGGAGCACATGTCATATCTTTTTTGACATGTAAATGCAGCCTCTCTTGCCCAGCTTTTTGTTGTTTGAGACCCTGCCTAGTTGAGGGGATTGTTGTTGCTGATCAGGCCTGTGGGACCTGATGGTGAGCGATGGACTTGATTGATTTGCTCCTATCTGCTCTTCTTTGCTTGGTTTTCCAGTCCCCCAATACAGAGAAACTGTTGCAATAAACACATTACGTTCTCTGGATCTGTTCTGGAACCTTATTGTGATGACCTTTAGCATTTGATATGAAGTGTGCTTCACAAATGATGTTGATAATCTCTACGATAACGCTGTCAAGTTTTTAAAAATGGCAATGTGTATCACCATTTATATTTATAAGGTATAGGAAGAGCCCATATTTAATTGTATATGACAGAGTATGCATACATATCTCTGAAGGACATATCGGAAACTGGCATGGGGCTGAGGAAAAGAGGTTCTCAAAACCAGAGGTGAGATTTTGTTTTTAAAACTCAGCCACTTGCACTGTTTGCTTGTTTTTAACATGTGCCATGTGTGTAAACACATTTATAAGCAGCTTTGGTTTGGCTGGTACTTAAAGCGGTATCTTCATTACCCCCTAGAAGAGAAGCTATTGTTGAACTTCTGTTCTGCTTTGTCAGCAGCAAGAGTGACTTTAGCCTAAGTAACAGAATTCGGTGACAGCTTTTAGCTCTTGTTGTCAATAAAAAAGATAGGCTGTGTGTAGGCTTCCCTAGTATGGGCTGATACGAAATTTTTCGCTTTCTCCTTATCAGTATGAAGCACTGAAACTGTACTTTAACAAAGTTTAGACAGTAGTCGCCCGTTATCCATAGGGGATTCATTCCAAGACCCACAGTGGATGCCTGAAAGTGAGGATTGTACTGAACCCTATGTACTGGTATATTAGTACTATTTTTTTCTATACCAACATACCTATCATAAAATTTAACCTCCTATTGGACTTTGGTGCCATTATTATATAAAATAGGGGTTACTTGTACAGAAGCACTGTGATACTGGGACAGTCAGTCTGATAACTTAGACAGCTATTAAGTGAATAATAGACAGGTTGGGTATCTGGCATGATGGATACAGTGGACAAAGGGATGATTCACCCCCCAGGCAGGATATAGCAGGACAGCGTGAGATTTCATCATGCTACTCAGAACGGCGCACAATTTAAAACTTAATTATTAATTGTTTGCTTCTGGGATTTTTTATTTAATAATTTTGGACCACGGTTGATTAAGAGTAACTGGAACTACAGGAAGTGAAATTGCGGCTAAGGGAAGACACTGTAATTGTTTGCATGTCGTTCTGTGTGTGTGCTCCAAAAGTAGAGAAAGCAGCGTTCCTAGTTACCGGCTTGCTGTTTCTATCCCTGTTCTTAGTCTAATAACTTGGAAAGATTTAATACATAATCAGAAATATATCCTAACAGCTGCTTTTTTATTTCTTTTTCAAATCCTGTGAGGATATACTATATAGTTTTGGTGATCAGGAATGGACCGGATGAGATACCATAAACTCTAATGCTATTTTGCCAGAATAACCTGCAACACAATACATCTCCCTGACCTAAATAAAAGTGATAGTCTTCATTCATTATACTCTATTCTGTTCATGAGAAATATCCGTGTAAGTTACTCTGTCTGGGCTTGGGTTTACTTGCTGTAAAATGGGGATGACAATAGTCCCTTCGTAAGATTTCAGTAAGGATTAAATGAGATAACATAAGTGAAAATGTGTAGATTATAAAAAATAAAAGTCTCCTCAACATATATTTTCTTCATAATAAGTGGAGGGGCTGTTAAGAAGACTCCAAAGAAATAACTAGTTATAATCCAGTTTATACCAAATTCCCATATATATTCCAAGATTATCCTATAATTTCTATTGCTGTTTTCTGTAATTCATAAGGATTTTCTGATAATCTCTACTATCTTCAGGTTTTACCTCTCAGTTGTTGCTATTATCTTGTGGCTTTGGATATGAAAAAACCAAACAAACAAAAAACGCTTGTTGGATTTGCCTTTTAGACTATGTTCAGGCCCAGCAAGAAATTGGGCAGGATTTGGGCATTTTTCTGAAGGCAAGACATTATTCCAAGGATTCTCCTATAATGGAAACCCTTAAGTGAGAATCTGTGTACTCTTGAAGGAGAATAGCAAAACATCACTTTGGAGAAATAAAATCACACTGTCCTCGGCATTCCAGTGCTTCCCAAGCTGGCCTTCTTTCGACACCATTCCTTTCTGCAGTCCCACCCCACTTAGCCCTGGCACATAGTCCCATGAACATGCCACCTACCTGCCTCTCTCTCTCTCTCTCTCTCTCTCTCTCTCTCTCTCTCTCTCTCTCTCTCTCTCTCTCTCTCCTCCCTCCCTCCCTCTCTCTCTCTCCCTCTCCCCCCCTCCCCCCCAATCCTTTGGCTGCTCAGTTTACTTTTTCCACATCCTCACCCTCTTCCAGTTCCAAACTAAATAACCTTCACAGATGGCTTGTTCCATCAGAGCTGTTTAAGAACACAAGACAGTGATGTGGGGTCCAGGAAGAACTGCCAAAGTCCAAAACTGCCCTTCCTACACAGAAGACAACTTGATCATCAGCTCTCTAGAAGTCCATGGACACTAAACAGAAAGGCTGGCAGATTGGGTGGTAGAATGTCTCTTTAACACTATAATCATCTAGCAGCTAGCAACTAGTTCTCACTTAGATTTACAAGTCAAAACCTAGAGCTGGATACATTGCGTACTCGATTTTCCACATAAGACCAGAGCACTTTGTAGTTGGCATTTCTCCCCCAGTTTTTTACAGCATGGAAACCCAACAGGAAATGTCAGTCCCACTTGTGTTTTGGATCATGGTTTGAGTCCTTACTGAACTTCTTTGTGAACTTCTGGAGAGGTCTAGATCCATGCCCTGCCTGACCTGAAGGGCAGTATTCCCAGCTGTCAGCACATCCTTGGGAAGAGGGTGAACTTCAGTCGCCTATTAGAAATCCTGCAGATGAGAGAAGACCCAGAATTTCACTCTTTCTTTCCTGTCAGCAAGGACATGTAAGTTTCCTGCCTGCCTTGTCATCAGCTTTGAGATGCTTTTCTACTACATCTCCCCCATGTATGCAGTGGTGTGTAAGCTTCTGCCCCCATTCATGATCCCAGCACAGATCCTCCCCTTTGCTATAATCAGATGGGTCTGGTTAATTTTGCCCTCGTGACAAGACAGCCTTTTTCTTGTCTTCACAGTCATTCCTGTGGGACTTGAGACCTCTCTGGTCTCTCCTCTCTTTTCCTTCCTTCTGTCTCATCTCTCTCTAGCTGTAGCCTCTGGTTCCTCTGAGGTCACTGAGAAAAGGCAGTATGTGCCATTAACTGCTGTTGGAGTCTCTCTTCCCTCAGTAAGCAGAATGCCATTGAAAGACACCCCCCTCCCCTTCTCATCAAAAGCCATGTTGTTGGCTTAATCTGCTTGAATTTGGGCATAACTTGGCAGGGGACAATGGCATGTGTGGAGTGGTCTGGCCAGACGGGAAGGTAATGCTGAGTAGACAGTTGAAGAAGCTTCCCCTGGAAACACCAGACAAGAGAAGGAAAGAGAAAATTCTGTGGCAAGAAAAAAAAACTATTCTTTCTCTTCTCCACCTTCATATCTTCCTCCAAAATCAAGAGTTACCAGATGAACAGCACTGTTGTTTGCATATTAAACGTTTCTTGATTAATGGGTTTGTGTAACCTTGTGTGCCAGGTGGAAGAGGAAGCTTTGATTTCCTTTGTCTTTCCCCCAGTGCTCTATGATGGACCTTCCTCTCTACAATCCAGAGGTCAACACTGTGTAGTGCAAATAACTTTCTGGGGATACTCACGCATAGGTCTTAACTTGGCATCCAACAGTGACTAGTTTCATTCGGCTCATCAGCTGATTAACTGAAGTCTTACCCGTACTGTGTCCAGGGAAATTAAATCTGAATGATAGAATACCTTTTAGGGCACATGTATTGAGAATTTTTTTTTCATGTTTCAGGTTGGTGTATTTGTTTAATCAGAATAGGCCATTTGTTTGCTCATGTGGTCTGTAATCTCATTTTATTTTTTAACCTTTATTGTTGAACGTATTACATATGGCCTCTTTTTCCCCTGGAATTTTTAATGTTAGTACCTCTGTTCTTGCCTGTAACTTAGCCAAGTACCCATTTGGTTTGTGTTAGTCTAGATGCAAATTCGTCATAAGTATTTATTTTGTTACGTGGGGGTCGGCATTTTGGCTGCTGGGCAAGGGGGGGTATCCGTTAGTGAGAAGGACTTGAAGTAGGTCCCTATCTCCAAAGAGACTACTTTGTAAGAGGCTACACAGTATAACGGACTGAGCACAGACCTTTGGAGTAAGACAAACCTAGGTTCAAATCCCAGCTTCACCACTTAGTGGATGTTTCTTTCCTCAGAGCTTCAATTTCCTCTTCCTCTTTCTATCTCACAGGATTACTGTGATAATCAAATGAAATAACATAATGCCTAGCAACCATCAGTCACCACTTCATCTCCACCACAGCTTTCCCAGTAAAATGGGATATGTCAGCCATCAAGAAGCTGTGACCAGTGAAATCTGCAGAGGAAGCAAAATGCTATTTTTTTCTACTTGTCATTATCCTGAACCTCTTCTGTCCTGGGCTTCTTGCATGCTCATGAGTTTCTGTTTTTAGAACATGCCCAACCTGAGTTTGGTCAGTGCTCTTTTTCTCTCATGAGGACTCCTTTACTGATCAGTACTCAAGGGCTTCAGGATGTCTAGATGGTGGTTCTCCTCGAAGGCAAGCCTGATCCCTGTGCCACAAAGGTGTTGCTGGCAGAGTGGTTTCCAGAGACCACTCTTGACCTCTTCACACCTTGGCTTTTCTTCAAGAGCCTTTCCTAGCTTCAGATCTAATGAGAAGCTAGCCAGAGAGTTTGTCTTCGGCCTCCGGTGGGACACACAGGTTTGGCTTGTACCCTGCAAGTGGCCTGGAGGGAGCTCCAGGGTGTTGGAGATGGCCATGGGAAAGAAACGGCTCAGAAAAAGCACGGCGCATGAGCCAGCAGCTCCCCACTGCCTGCTGGAGCGGGCTCAGCAAGGCCTCTGACAAGAGGCTTCAGAACACTAAACAGGTGATTAAAACATCAGTCCGAGTCTTTCCAAACCTCACAGAAAGCCAAAAACTTAGTTTGGAAACCAACAGAAATTTTCCACTCTGGAGCTTTATAAACTGATCTGCTCTTTCTTCCTCTGCTCTGTGGCCAGAGGGGAGCTCTGTGCTAATGATTCCATAAAACCCTCCAACTCTTCCTTAGTGGCTTATCATATGAGAAAAACCTATACCACCTTTTCCCGTCAAGAATTGTCTCCTATGGAAACAGATTCTGAGTCATCAACCCTTCCAAAAAGGCTAAGCCCAGCTCTTGGCACTGTCCCCTGGGACAGAGCTGACCTTCCCCATCAAGGTCAGTGGCAGAGCTGAACTGTCTTTCCTCTCCTCCTTTCCAAGATGCCTTCCCAGAATCATAGAAACCTTTAGGGATGGGATCCTAATGAAGATCTCTTTAGGAAAGGGATCTTCAGGATCATCTGTATTTTGCAAACAAGGTTCAGTAACTTGCCCAGGTGAGGAGAGCATGAAGGAACTTTTCCTCTAGACCCTGCTTTCCCTGGACTTGGGCCTGTCAGCTACCCAAGAGAAGCATACCAGGAGTTCAGTCTTCAGAAATCAGCAACAAGATTGCCCCTCTTTGGTTTTTTGTTTTGTTTTTAAATTTGTATTGATTTTTTAAGAGAAATATCAACTTGTTGTTCCACTTACTTATGCATTCATTGGTTGATTCTTCTATATGCCTTGACCGGGAATCAAACCCTCAACCTTGACATATCAGGACAATGCTCTAACCACCTCAGCTACCCAGCCAGGACAAGGCTGCCCCCCTTTGAGTTTCTGTACTAGATCAGATTTTTCCCCTTGTGAATTGTGAGCATCTCTGTCCCTAGCACAGGCAAGTGGTCCAGATCCATGGGGATCTGTGGCATTTGGACACTGATTAAGAGAAGAGGCACATTGCATTCCTCCACTTAATGCATAACCTTGAGTAAGTCTGTGCCTTGATTTCTTCATCTGCCAAATTGAGATAACAGCCCTTGCTACTTCATGGAGTTGTCGAGATTAGGTGAGTTGGTGTATGTAAAGCATTTGGCATGGTGCCTCGCATGTAGCAGGCATTCTGTTTTGGGAACTTTTAAAGATGAATGAAGCACACAGCAGGTTTGTTGTTATGCTTTAGAAGGCCCAATGGTGCTCTCCCAGGAAGCGGCTCTGGTGAGGTGGCGAGAACACTGGACTAGAAAGTCATCGCATCTGGCTTCAGATCTCATTGAAATTGCCCAAGTTCAGTTTTCTTACCTCTATTATCATGATCTAATTGTAATAGTTAATTGCTTCATAGGATGCTAAATATCTTACAGATCCTAAAAGTGCCATGGAAAATATAAGGTCATATTTTCTGTACCTTAGCTGGAGTTGCATTTTGAAGAATTGACCAAAATTGTGGCCACCTATCTTTTCAGCATTTATAGCAGTGATTGTGAAACTTCAGTGTTCATAAGTACTTGGGAGACTTAATTAAAGTGTACAGTACAAGGCCCTATCCCCAGAAATACTAATTTATTTAATCCAAAGTAGAGTCCAGGAATCTACAGTTTTAACAAGCTTACAATGTGATTCTGATTCAGGTGGTTTGAAAAATAATGCTTTTTAGTATTCAGAGGTGAAGAATGGGAACTAATACTTATTTAGCTTCATCTGTGTGCCAACATTTGCCTTACTTATATTTCATGAATAGACTTTAATTAGGTTTAGTTATCAAAGCTTGTCTTGTCTCCAACTGTGAGGTACTATTAGCCACATTTGATCCTCGGAACTCTAGATGTAGGACTCGAAAGTGCAATTTATAGTAGCCTTCTACCTCAGTCCTAACCTCAAGAGAATTCTGTATTTTTTATATTTTTAATTTGCTGTGGGGATTCTCAAGATATTTCTTAAGTATAATATTTCCAAGAGCATAACACCAGTGCTTTGAAGAGCCTAAATTTCACCTCTCGCTAAGATGTGTTAGCCTCTGCTTACAGCCTCTGCTTACAGCAACGTGTGATATGCCCAGAGCTTGGCTTCTTGTGGTATCTTGTGGTATCTTATTTCAAACTAGAAACTCTGACAGCAGTTTGTCAAAAGAGAGCACCTATCCCAAGTTATTGAGCCCAAACTTCATGGGGAACTCCGTCTAAAGCAGAAAGTAGCATCTCTGAATCTGTCCGGGGTGTCTGTGTGCAGTACAATCAAGGAGCATGATTTACATGGTAGACAGTGTGGTTAGCACCTGTCCATGATCATAATGTCTCCTGGAATTGTCCTAAGGTCCTGAGGCTGCCATTTCCCTCCCACAATGAGTCAGCCATGTTGTCCAGATACCCATAGTGTATGCTGCAGGTAAATTTTCTGTGTGTATGTACATACAAATTACATTGTCTTCCCTTACTTAGGAGAGAAAATAAGATAGAGTAATGGGAAAAGATATTGATAAGCATAAACTAATCAACAGATCAAATTATGGATGTCTTGAACTTGAGAGGGAATACATTCTCAGGTGACAAATTTAAGATCCAAAGGGAACTTTACACTACAATGAAAGAAGTACATAACAAGATCAAATCAAATAAGAAAGAATAAATGTATAACCTTAACCTTATCTAGAAAGTCAGCTGCACCTACAAGTAGCATGCAGCACAATCCTATATAATAAAAATATAATATGCACATTGACCCTCATGCCCTTGCACAACATGGCCACCACCATGTGGTCAAAGATGACCAGCAAGGGAGGGTAGTTGTGGTCGATCAGGCCAGTAGAGGAAGGCAGGGGCAACCAGGCTGGCAGGGAGGGCAGTTGGTGGCGACTAGGCCAGCAGGGGAGGGCAGTTGAGGGTGACCAGGCTAGCGGGGAAGGGCAGTTGGGGGTGATTGGGCCACAGTGGAGCAGTTGGGCATTGATCAGGCTGGCAGGGGAGTGGTTAGGGCGTGATCAGGCTGGCAGGCAAGTGAGTGAGTGGGAGCCAGCAGTCCCGGATTGGAGAGGGTGCAGGCTGGGCTGAGGGACACCCCCTCCCCTAGTGCACGAATTTCATGCACTGGGCCTCTAGTACTAAATAATAAGAGTTTCTTATAATGTGGGATACCTCAGTGAAGGAATGTTATAAAAGGGACTAGTTAGTGGGGTTCTTGCACTTAGTGGGGGGAGATACTATTTAGTTACATATGTGAAAACAATTTGGGAATTTGTTCATTGAAAGCTCACCATGTGTTAGGGCAAAACCAAAGCCGTTTTAGTCTATTCATAGAATCAAGGTATCGAGAATAGAACAAGGAGATGTTCCACTCTGTTCTCTGCCGCCAGCTCACATGTGGGCACTCGCTACAGGAGACAAGTAGTCTCAGTGAAAGTCGTAGTGAAAAATAAGCAGGATGTTTAGGAGACAGTTGATGTGAGGAACAGTTGAAGGAAGTGGGACTGTTTAGCCTAGAGAAGGTATCACACAGCAGACTTCAAATAATTTGAGACCAGTCATGTAGAAGCATAATTAGAGTTTTTTTTAATGTGGCCCAGAGGATAGAATTAGAAGCACTGGGAGGCAGATAAGAGTTTAAAAGGGACAGACATTTTTATCAATTTAGAAAAGTTAAAAATCGGAATGGGTTCCCTAGTAGAAAGTGAGCCCCTTGTAGATTCAAGACAGTAGCAGACCTTTCATACAGCACG
This sequence comes from Antrozous pallidus, assembly GCA_027563665.1. Classification (NCBI taxonomy): domain Eukaryota; kingdom Metazoa; phylum Chordata; class Mammalia; order Chiroptera; family Vespertilionidae; genus Antrozous; species Antrozous pallidus. Next base: position 17,638,532 of record CM050526.1, read on the forward strand.
GTCTGAACTGAAAGTTAACAGGGGGAACATTTGTTAGATAACAATAAAAGTTACTTATTTGTTTCTTAAACATTAAGTAATGGTGGTTTTAAAAGCTTCCTTAGGGTCTTGAATCCTTTTCTACCTGAAATAGTCAAGAAAGGGTTGAGTCACTAGGAGATGGTACTGAGGTTCTGTGTGGCTCTGAACGATCGGTAACTGTGGCTTATTAGTGACAGTGATGTTGAGGGCTGCTGTGAGGTCAGAGAAGATGAAGGAAGTGTGGGACTAACTCATAGATGCTGAAAGGACAACTGTGCATTTGGAACAGGTTGGTGTCAGGTTATTGCAGAATCCCTCTGGACTGAAAATTCTGTGAAATCAAGATCTGCCTTGTTTATCTCTTGTGTGCCCAGAATGTCTAATAGTCCCTGTCACATTTTAGAGCTTTAGGAAAAATGGGGGGGGGGGGGGCTTTTTATCAAAATTAAAGGAAAATAAGGGAATGAGTTGACTGCATAAAGGTGAAGTCACTGTAGGTTAAGGAAATCTGTTAAGTCTCGAGGTGCAAAAGGGAGCAAATGGCATGCAAGGGAATATTGAACAGGTTGCCTGAGCCTGGAGTTGAGAATTAGAAAATAATAGCAAGAAGTGAGAGTGGTAATATACAAGTGGGGGCGGGGGGGGGGGGAGGTGCTAGAGAGCTTACCCAGATCATGGAAAGCTTTGAGAAAAGTTGGGATTTAATCTGGTAGCGAGGCTAAGCCCAAGGGAATTCCCCATCTGACTTCCTCAGGACCCTTCTGTGTAAAGGGATAAAGGAGGGTATGCCAGGTCTCTGCAAGGAGCTTCTCTTCCCTTCAGGCTTTCTCTTCCTTTTCCCTTGAGAGAAGAGGAATGAGACTTCTGCCCTCCTGAGGGCTTAGGTAATGTATGGGTGTTGGGGGGAGGAGCTGTTTCTCTTTTGATACAGGGAGGCTTTGAGGTGACACTTCTGTCACATTCCCCCAACTGGAGCCACAGGACTTTGCTTTGTTCTCTACTAAATCCTTAGGACCTAGAATAGTGTCTAATGCACACAGTAGGCACTTTGTAAATATTTATTGAATTGAATGTTGACTAAATGTGTTGAATGCTGCCAATGTCTCAGAAAGGGCATCTCACACACACACATAAAATAAATAAAACCAGGAACAAATCTGGTAAAGAAACCTAAACACCCATCTAAGGGGTGGCCTCCTGATCTTGCCTGTTCAGATAGCAAATAAGAAATGTGGCTCAGAGCAACTAGAGCCCAGGATATAGTGCTCCTGGCCCAAAACTAACGGGCAGTGGAAACAGACTGCATTGGATATCTGCAGACAGAGACAGATGCTGGGGCTTTCATCCCCAGGGGCTGAGCTCGTAGCCTCCCCTGCTGGTTCAGTGCGTGAGGGCCCAGCGCCTGTGTTCCAGGTTTCAGACCAGCTGAAGCCAGCCAGACCTGAAAGGCTTGTGTTGGCAGTGCCAGTATCCGCCCCTAACCCTGCCAATTTGGGTGGCTGTTCTCAAAGCACTCTGCAGGGGAAGCAGATTGGACTGCAGCCTGTCCAATCCACTGCTGCCTATAGTTTGCTCTCTGTGACGCGCTCAGTGTTAAAAATTCACCTTGCTCGTACAGCCAGAGCTCAGCGCTCTAGAAGAGAGTAGTTTCTCTCAGTGAGGGAACAGTTCAAGAAGAGCAAGCTGTACTCTGCCCAGGAGAACCCAGACTCCTATCTGGCTTTGTTCAGAAGGTCCACGCTCAGAAAATACAGGTGGGTAGAAAATGCCTCGGAATTTTTCTCATCATTTCTCTTGTATTGAGAGGCCTGGAACAAGGATGCAGCAGGGTCTTGTGTAAGGAGGATACTATTAATAAAGACAAAGACACACACACACCCCAGTATAAAGGGACCAGGTGGTGTTCACGACAGGGTTTTATTTCTGATGTGTGCATTGCTGGCATGCTTGTCCTAAAGCCCAGACCCTTAGATCTTCTAGAATCCTATAAAATGCATACATGCCTATGTAATTTTTTGGGAGAATTATGAAGAGTGACAACTAGAGAGAGCTGGGTCCTCCCTCTACCAAGTGGCCTGCCCAGCAGCCTGGATCCAACACCTTAGCTCTGAATAAAATATTTCAGTAGCTTCAACATGCATGCAGGTAAGCATTCAGGGCCTCTCCCCTCAGCCCAAGGCTGTGTGCCAGCCCCAGGCTTCCTTCCTTACCTCTGAGTCTGGTTTCCACACATCTCAGTGGTGTTAGGCAGAGTGTCCTTCCTGCCTCTGAGCAGAGCGACGCAGCAAGGAAGAAAGAAAATAACAATCACTTATTTATTGAGCACTTACTGGGCCTAGGCACCTTGCTAAATATTTGCTGTACTTTATCTCCTTTGAACCTCACAAACAACTTGAGCAACAGAGGCTCAGAGACTTTAAGTAACTTGTCTAAGGAAACACAGCTAGTAAGTGGCAGTTAAGGTTTGACCTCAGGTTCAAGATTCATAGCCTGACTATGAAGCCCAGAACCCTGTATTGCTTCAACTTGTCTCTTCCAGAATGGACCTGTGTTTCCTACTTACTTACTTTCTCACTGCTAATGTGTACTCCACAACTCCTCTCTTCTCCCAATTCTCTCTAGTGTGAACATAATCTTCCTTTCAGTAGCCAAGTACCTATGTACCTTTTGGAATCTTCAATAAAACTATTGGCATATTCTCTCCCCCTACCAGCAAGTCTTCTCATCCAACCATTTGCCAGTTCCCGCACCCCTCTTTCTAGGAAGCAAGGCAAGATATGGGAGCCTGAGCAGGCTGCATACCTGAACAGGCATCTATCTGTACGTTGCCAGCTGATTTGTAATGGCCCCCATTGCCTCTACTAAAAAGGAAACACAGCTGTTGGGACCAAACACGTGGAATGGTGTGACAACCATGGGTTGGCCAGTGTTGTTAGCATTTCATCTTGTGACCCACTGACCCCTCAGCTAGCCTCGACTAACTATAGAACTAGGGAGAGCTGGGTCTGGAGATGAGGATCAAAAGGGACTGAGGGAGAGACTTATGCTTAGCTGTCTTGCATAGAAATGAGGCCCTGCTGTTGCAGGGATTGGGAAAGCATGAAATGCTGATTGAGCTGATCCCCTTGGACAGTATGCCCAGGGGTTGTCAGGATTGCATCTGGCACAAGTACTCATGTCTTCTCTCCCTCTGTCCCTTTGTCATTCAGCCCCTGCATTTGTTCTTCCTTTCTCTGCCTCTCTAACCCTCTTTCAATTCCATTCAACTTCCAATAGGCTGCCAATGGCTGTCTCTCTATAGTAAACTGTTGCCTCTGTCTTCAGAGTAATTGTTCATCCTTGTGGCCAGCTTTTCCCCTGCCCCTGGAGTCTGCTCCCCACCTGGAAGCCCCTCCCCCTAGGAGTGTGAATAAAGCATTTCCTCTGTCTTCCCAGCTCCAGAGGATTCCCCAATCTGAACTTTAACTGGCAGGTCTCTTGGCAGGCTGACCCACCCTTGGCCACTACAGAATTGTCCTACCCAACCTCAGTCTCCTGTGAGAATGAGTTGTGCATAGCTAGAGGTTCCTAGTTTGTGAAAACACTAATATGAGTTCAGTTTCTTATAGCCAGTAATGTAGGCTTGACTCATTGAAGATGATAATTAACCCATTGCAAATTGACCTCAAAAACCAGCCAAATAGCTTGTATTTTACCAGCTTTGGTTGTGGATTTGTAGGCTATTTTAAGGTTTCTTAATAATCTCAGCAAGACTTCACTTTCCTGTCTGCATCTTATTTGCTCTAAGGATACCCTGTAAAATTAACAAGCTATAAAGTTTGATTGAAGGGTTCAACAAATGTGAGAATAATTTACTGCATTTAGAGAAACAAAAAAAACAACCTGTAAACTTGAGTTTGTAGGGAGAAACCATGTGATTTTTCTCTTTAACCAGAGGAGCAATAGCAAACAGGACTTTCTGAGACAATAAATAAATAAATAAATAAATAAATAAATAAATAAAACTGGGTGATACTACAAGTTTAAATTCTGATTCCCTCCAAAATAAAAGCTCAGAAAAAGAAATTTTGAAAAATCTATAACCATCCATTGTGATGCTCAAGCCTTCTGGGAGGTCTTTAGGGAGAAAATGGGACCCAGTAGAGATAAAAGAGTTCCTCATTCCATGGAGTTTGCATCCAGAGTAGCCTGGTTCCACTCTCTGACCCTGCCTCCTGTTCCCCTGCTAGACCAGGGGTGGTGGGAGGTGTCCTCCCTTCCCTGTGGCTGCTCTGAGGTGTGTGTGTTAAATCTTACAACTCAGACTGCAGCAGACTCTGGTGCCTGGTGCTCAGTTTCTTTTCTCTCTCTTGCCCTCCCCTGTCTTCCATAAGACAGCTTAGATCTCTTTTTCTTTACCTTTTATTTATTTATTTATTTTATTTTTTAGATCTTTCTTTTTGTTTCTACGTAGGCATCTCTGCCCAAGCTGGGCATGCCCTCTGCTGAGTGGCTGTGGAGAGTCACCAGTTTTCAGAGAACTCGCATTCTTGGCTTATCTGTCATTCCCTAAAGTTCCCAGGATCAGTAACTCAGTCTGCCTTCCCTCTTCTCTCTTGACCTAGAAGTTTCTTCCTTCTTCCCTCAAGACCTAACCTTCCTCTTAACTACAGCCTCCATCTACCCCTGTGCATGCTCACATTCTGTCTTTCTAAGGAACTGAGCCTGGGACTGGCCAGGCCCCTGCACCGCCTTGCCGCATCTCACTTTCAGTTTTCCTTTCTGCTTGGTTCTTTGCGTGTGGACCTCACCGGGTGATAACTGGAGCCCTGAAGCTAGAGGTTTCAGTTCCCACTGATGAGACATGCTGTCTCAGATGGTCCTCAGAAGGAAAAGGGGCTTTCTCTAGTGCCTTGTTTTCAGCTTTTCCCTGACCTAAAGCCCCAGTTTGTTTCCAAAGCTACTGGAGTGATTTATGTAAGACATTTTGTCCATTAATTCTAGAGTTCCTAATAATCTCTGCAGTGAGTCTCCCTCTAGAAGGGCCATGACTGCATTGAGAAGGTACAAGGTCCCGGGTTTCCTGGGGTAATCCTTAGCCAGCAGCGCTTTTCCCCACCTCTAGCCCCAGTCCAGCACAACCTGTTAACAGCCCAGGAAGGAACACCATGCTGCCCAGCTCTCTTTCCTCTAGAGAATCCGGAATTTGCCCAGATCTACAATGTACATACCACTTACATTCTCTGTTTTTCATTGATACAGGATGGAAAAATATACTCATGAAAAGAGCTGTTGCGGGGATTATGTCATACACTTCATCTGGACTCCTTCCTCTCCAAGCAGGGAGCCTAGCTTTAACCCCTCTCCTTCCAGGAAGGCCTCCTGGGCCAGCCAAAGATTATCTTGGAGTTGCCTCTTTGTGGGTATTTTGAAGGGCTTCTTCCATCATGATGTCTCTTATTAACCAAATTTAAACTTTTGTCCCCCAGATTCAAGTGCTAGAGGCTTGGAGAATATTCCTATCAATCTGTGAAACTCTAGGGCCAAGAGAACTGGGTCCTCATCACTCTAGGTGCATTTCTCCTACCATGAAGCAGAAGCTTTAGCTGGCAAGCTAGCAAGCTGGAGACAGAATGCTTCTCTGTCCCCTGGGCAAGCTCTAGACTTTGTGCCTCTCGGTTCCCCATTTACTGAATAGCTAGAACTCAATGTCTTACACCCACAGTGCACTTTAGAAAGATAAGGAGACTGTGTACAATCTTAGCTGTCCCTGCTAGCTGGATTGCCAAGGAACAGGGACCCTCTTCTAAAAGGTTGGATGACTTTTCTTTCTCCAGACGGGTAGAATCCTTTTCAGGCCTCTTAGCACCAGCTCAGAGACCCCACTGGGTCAAAGCCCTTTTGAGAATCAGCCAAGAGTGCCTTGCCCTTTGGGGAGGGACTAGTGGCCCTAGTAAACAAAAATCTCAGGGGAAACCAGGTGCTTTTAAAGGAGTGAAAATGAAAAAGGGACTATTGGGAGAGGGGCGTTCTATTTTGCTGTTGAGTCTGTGAATGACGGTTCTCAGTGATCCTCTAAGGATGTGTGCGGACAGGCTCAGGATGTCTGCTTCCCTAGGTCCCGCTGTGCCCTGGAAATCCCCGTCTCCAGGGATCCACATCCACACATGTGGTCTTTCTCCCTCTTGGCCAGGAATTGCACACCCCCTGAGCCACTCCGAATGTCACCCAGCCTGTGTTCTAACAGCGGGAATTTTCCTACCCTCCTGTCAGCACACAGACACACGGGCACACTCTCTTCTGGGTAGATTTCTGCTGCACATTGCAGGAGTGCCAGCATAACCCCTCACCATCCAGGTGATGCCAAGGACCCTAACAAGCTTCTTCTCTGTCCTCCTCCCACCCCCAAACCCCCACCTCCTCACCATTCAGCAGTAGCAGCCTCATACTGAAAAGGAAAGTCCTGGACCCATTACATAATTCTCCATAGTGCAAGCAGTAGCTGGGGCATAAGGTCAGAGGTCATAGTTGGGTCAGGTGGCTGACACACACTGTAACGACAAGGTGGTTAAAATTAGACCACAGAGAGGAAACTGGCAGTCTTGTGGAAATGCAGAAGTTTCCTCTGCAAGTGTGAGGCTGGGGATTCAGGGAGGCCACTGTGCGTGCTGCCTGCCAGGCTATTACTCATTTCAGCTCTGCTCTTTAATGCCTTTTAGCCCCTGCTTCTGTATTTCTAGCCTTCTTCATCACGTTTGAATACACGCAATGCAATCCATGGTTACATGCCCTGGTCCAAGGAGAGCTTCCTTCCTCCTTCAAGGAGGTGTAAGCCCAGGACCAGGTACCCCAAACTCAAGACAGCTATTCTTTCCAAAGTCTTACCTGGATGGCTGAGCACCTTTTAGGTTAGTCTCTCAGGTGGAGGTAGTTGAAGTGCATCGCTTGGGATTCAGGCCCATAGTGATTCCAGGACCAATGGTGAGGATGAGCAGGAGCCACTCCTTGGCGGGGAGAGTAGCAGGTTTTACTGGGAAAGGGGGTAGAGGATGGAGTCACATAGCACCTGCCACAGAGTGGTGCTCGTTTTCATAGTGTCAAGAGAACAGTAACCATGCCTGCCTCGTGGCTCCTTGTGGCACTCAGCTGAGTTTCTCTGTGCTTGTCCGTCCTTACTGTGAGCTTCCTGTGTGCTCCACTCCCTGGCGAGGGAGCTTAGGAGATGTAGTCTTTGCCACCAGTGGGGTTATTGTTTGAATGAAGGAGTAACAAATGCACCTGTGAAACAGTGAGCAAACAATCAAAGACAGACTCCAAGTTCGTACTTTACTGTGTGATTCTGACATAGAATTCCCTTTCGTGTTGTAGCGTGGGAAAGCTTTGAGGGGGCAGGGGACACTCAATATGGGCTAGAATCAGTGATGATGAGAACGGGCTGCCACCCTGTGGCATATCTGACCACTGAAGTGTGTTTCCCTGTGGGGATCGGCCTTCACCGGCTTCTGAGCGTCAGATCACGTAGGGCCCCTCCTCTGCCTTGGTGAGTGCCCTTTCATATGGAGGAGAGGAGCCCAAAAGCCAGAGGAGGAGAAAAGGGCATGAGGGAGTGTAAGCAAAGCAGATGGGTTTGCAGGTGAGGCCACCATGTGTGTGTGGTCTCACAGGAGAAGGACTCCAGACAAGGTGACTATGGAGGCTTATCTGAGACACTTAGGAATTTGACGATTGCTCAGTATATTGAATTTCATTTCAGTTAAATCAGCCCCAGCTTCTCTGACAGCACTGGCTATGTGCTGATGTGGCCACATGGGAGCAGGATGGCGTGAACCCTGGAGGAGCTGAGCTTTGGTGGAACACCCCCACCTGCTTTGCCCGTCTCCCTTCTGACAACAATTTCCTGCCTGAGCCCAGTCTCTGAGTATGAGAAGCTCTTAGGTGGGGCAGAACCCGCCAGGGGAAGCCCAAAATGATCTGGCTGAAATGAAACAGCCAAGAAAGCCCTCATCATTCATTTTGCACTCAGCTGAAAGTTCTCCTTTTAGGAGTCTGGTGATCGGGGAGCTTGAAAAAGAACGGAGTGGCTGTGAGGGGTACCAGAAAGTCGTGTTCTATAAAAGCCAGTGGTTGGCACTCCACCCTTCCTCTATCAATTAGATACCAAACTTAAAAGAACTTAATTTAATCTTTTTTATTATCAAGACTTCGGGAGGCAGGAGGGAGGCACAACCCCAGAGGATACCTGTCATTGATTCTGGGGTTGTCTGCTGCCCTCAAGATGACCTAAGGAGAGACAGTAGTGACTTCCCTTAGAAGATCTTGGTCCTTATCCGGTGGCCCTTGTTCACCGTGTCACACATGCACGCACACCGCACACTCATTCTGTCTCCTTGCCCAGCAACGTTGACGCGTTTCTCATATGCGCCGCAGCCAACAGTGTCTCTCATCTTCGTTTTCTTTTTCAGAAAAGGCTGTTTTTCTTCTCTCCCTTTTGCCCTGTAGGTTATTGCAGCCGACTGCAAAAGGGTCACAGTGCTGAAGTATTTTCTGGAAGCCCTTTGTGGACAAGAAGAGCCTCTGCTGGCATTCAAGGGTGGAAAATATGTGTCAGTGGCACCCGTCCCAGACACCATGGGAAAGGAAATGGGAAGCCAAGAGGGAAAACAACTGGAAGATGAGGTACTATGCGGGAAGAGCCCGCTGTGGCAGAGGGAAGGCTCCCTTCCTCCCCCTCCAGCCCTGCTCTGCCCATGGCTTCGGCTTCTGCCCCTGGTTATTTATAACCACTCCAGAGCAGTGTCGATGTTAACGTGACCAGCCAACTTCTCAAGAGTGCACTCTGCTGGTGCCCCTTCCTGCCAGTCCCACCCCAAGGCCTCCATCTCTGCTACGAGTTCCAGATGCTTCTTTTTAATGTTGCATTGGAGAAGGGAGGGAAAGAAAGAGTTTAATAATGTGCAGCTCCGGAGGCTTAGGAAAGGGAGTGGAGGGGGGTGTTAGGGTTCAGGCTGAGGATCAAGTTTATAGATGTGTGGAGCTCAGCGCAGCACAGGCCTGAACTCCAGCCTCTAGCACACGTACAGGAAGAGCTGACATTGCTGGCCCCGTGTGGAAAATCACCCCTCCCCCGGCTATCCTCCCTCCCTCGCTCTCTCCCTCCCTCCTGCACATCCTGATGTGATTAAGGAATTCTCTTGTTTGTTTGCCCTTGGTTGTTCCTGTAGCCCTTGCTTCACTCTAAACCGTATGTGCTCGCCCTAATGTGCGCACGCGTGAGCCTGTGTACCTACCCCTGCTAAACCTCACTGGCAGTTGCCCTGCCTGTATGTATGTGTCTTTCTGGGGGTGGTTGCTGTCATGGGTCTGTCAGTCTTGGGCTTGTGTGTCAGTTTAAGTTGAACACTGCTTCTAGCTTCCCCGCAGTCTGTGGGTTCTGAGTAAATGTGATTGTGTAGTGGTGTTGGCGCATGTGTGTGTTTAATATCACTGCCAGCTACCCTGCTGTGTGTCTGGGTGTGGGTAACTCTGGGTGTGTGTGCACACAGCTCATTTTTGCCTGATGGTTGATTCTTACCTTCTTTTTACCCCACAGTGTTAAAGACAGAGGGGACTTAGGTGGGAAGGAATGTGGGACTTAAGGAAGGGACGGAAGCAATTCCAGCCAGAGGCCAGGTCACCCATAGGCCAGCACAGTCATTTGGCCCACAAGAGTCTCAAGCGCCTGGTGGAGCAGGGCGGGGTGCAAGGATGAAATCAGCAACAGGCCAGGGAAGCCAGATGTCAGCTGGAAGCTGTCGTTTGTGATCTGAAGCAGTGATAGAGCGGCCACCTTTGGTTCAGTCTCCAGAGCAGCAAAGTCTTGGACTGGCTTCATTAGAATAGCTGGAGAACCCCACCCCACCCTGATGGTACAGGCTCAGCTTCCAGGACAGAGGTGGTTCCAGGGATAAAGCTGAGCCCACGATTCTAGACTCCCCAGATGAAACCTGGGCAGGGAATAATGGGAAAGAATGAGCTGTCAGCATGGGAGGAGACAGTGGGGTCGTTAAAGCCATCAGGGTGTCCAGGCTTCAGGCGGGACAGAGCATTGCCACCCAAGCCCTGGGTACTGTGTAGGGAAGCATGGGTGGGGCAGTGCTAAGTCAGTTATCTCACCCACACGGGAGGCTGAGGCAGCCGTGGAAGATCAGCAAGGCTAGTTCTCTGGATTGCTGTAAGAGATGTCCTCTGGCCAGTGGAGCCTGCAATGCCAAATCAAGTTAGGCAAGTGAGGCCCAGAGAGAGGGGCTGAGCCACAGTTCTTTCTCTCCTACAGGGAACAAACCAGTTATCTGGCCCCAGACCTTGGTGGTGACCCCACTCTCCTTCAAATCTGATTAACCAGACAAAGGTTGTGACCCATGCCATGCTGCCCACTTCTTCCTTTTCCCACGAGCCTTCTGAGTTCCTTGTATGTTAGTGGCCCCTGGGAAACCCTACTTACCCAGGTCTGTGTAATTTCATAACCCTGAACTTCCTTGTTTGCTGTGAGAGCTGAGCAAACCTCAGACAAGCCTTGCTGACCCTCCTTTGACCTCAGGCAAGCTCGCTCAGAGCCCCGTGATAACCCAGTGTGTCCTGATCAGAGCAGGCACAGGCCACATTCCCTCACGGGCCAGGCAGGCATCCTATTCCACTCATCCAGTCCAGATTAACCCATGACAAGACTACAAGACTGAGTCACTTAAGCTGATTGGGAGAGAAGAGGTAGATACTTCTTCAGGCATCATTCTTCACGAAGATAACAGTCTAGTTCCTTAGGGATGCTACTGAAGCACCTGTCTTTCCACCCTAGACTCTGCTACCCCACACACTTCACCAACCACTTTCAGCCAAGACTCCACTGGAATATCATCTGGATATGGGCAGTTAGGGGAGAGAGCAGGGTGTACTGCACAGGTCCTCGGTGGGAGACCTGGTGAAGCCGAGCCACTCCAGGGTGGATCTGGGCTCACCATCCAGATTAGGCCCCCACCCCTGTGCTGGTTGGTATTATTAGTAAGAGCATAGACTTTGGAGTTGGACTCACTAGAGTCCCTGCTATGTCACTTACTAACTTTGTGACCTTGAGCAAATTGTTTAACTCTAAACCTCAGTTTGTTCATTTATAAAATAGGGATTATAATAGCATCTATTTCTCAGGCCATTGTGAGAATTAAATGAGTTAATACATGAAAAACAGCCCTGTCCTTGGCCAATGCTAAGCCCTCAGTAAATGGTAGCCATTATTGTCATAATCGTCATCATTATCATCAAGTTAGAAACACAGGAATCTCCTCCTACTAAATCACTCCCTATTACCCATGCTAACCCTGTCCCTCAAAGGAAGCTTCTTGGGCAGCTGCATGTTCTCTACTGACCAAGGCCAAAAGTGAGAGAGAGGAATGGAGCCTGGACCACCCGGGGAGCAGTGGCTTCTGAGAGCTGAAGCTGCAAGCAGGGAGGTGCCATCCCTGGGGAAGTCTCCACCAGCCTGCAGGAGCCTCTTAAGCTAGCAGCTATCTCCCAGCCTGCCCAAGTCCGGGAGGGCAGCTGAGCAAGGTCATGTCATGTGAATTCCTATAAGGAGGCCCAACCCTGACACCACCAGGCTGTGGTCTTAAAAAGAAACCAGGGCAAGGTCTGCTGAGCTACAGCATCTGCTCCCTGACGCCATCTGGGGCAAGGGAGCTTCCATGCCTAACTCCCAGCTGTTGGCCAGAATTGATTCCTATCAGATTATTAGCATGAATTAGATTTAAATTGGGTGGTTTGACTTTCTCTGTTGTTTTCCCCTTTGGAGGTGGTTTCAAAATGAAAATAGACCTAAAGGTTGACTTTGTGAGTGTGGGCAAAGGAGAATGAAGAGCTGTGAGTAGAAGCATGAACGTTACCTATGTGAGAGTGACTGATCATGTGGATCTCCGACTCTGCAGAGATCTCTGCAGAAAGAGTACTAGAGTACAAAAGGGAGCAACTGGTAGCGGGAGGGAGTAACAGCTTCTCTCTACCACTCACACCTTGGGGCCCTTTGTAAGAAATGGTCTAAAGAAGCATGGAATGGGGGAGCGGGAAGGATAGAAAAGTAGGTCTGGTAAGTGTCATGGGCTCACAGTATCCTCTCTTTCCTGGCCTTTTCGCCACCCAAAGGAGGAGGATGTGGTGATTGAAGACTTTGAAGAAGATTCAGAGGCTGAAGGCAGCGGGGGCGAGGATGACATCAAGGAGCTTCGGGCCAAGAAGCTGGCCCTGGCCAGGAAGATAGCCGAGCAGCAGCGTCGCCAAGAAAAGATCCAGGTGGGGCCTGCATGGGAGGGTGGCTCCCATCTGGGGCATGAGGGGATATGAGTACAGAGCAGGGCTAAGCAGGATCGTCTCAGGAAGAGTTTCATATGTCTGGTTCCAACCCCTGTTTTCTTTTTCTGTCACTAAGTTCTGATAGCACATTTGGTGCTGGAAGGCTCCCTCCTCCTGGGATCTAAGTTTTGAAGTTTCCCTGAACCTTATCCATACACTCCCAGAGAGGCCAGGGACTCTCTGTTGAGAACACCTGTTCTCAGGGGGGAGAATGTCATGGCCACAGTCTGCTTCTCTGGATTCCCAGTGTGATGGCCAAGCCCTTCTGCAGACCTCTAAACCTTCCCAGAGAGAAACTGCTTGATTGCCACATGAGGATCCCTCCACCATTCAGCCCTCTGTGGACCCATACCTCCACTTCTGGCAAGTTTTTCTTTTTTTTTTTTTTTTTTTTTTCCTTTTTTTCTTTAAGCCTCAGGCATGGACATGCTTATTGATTCCAGAGAGAGGAAGGGAGAGACAGAAACATCAGTGTGAGAGAAACATTTATCCATTGCCTCCTGTACTTGCCCCCACCAGGGATCAAATCCAATTGGGGATCGAGTCTGTCAACCTAGGTATGTGCCTTGACGGGGGATTGAACCTGCAACTTTTTTGGTGCACAAAACGACACTCCGGGCAACAACTGAGTCACCCAGCCTGGCCAGCAAGTTTTTTATATGGCTCTTCCAGGTCTGCCTTCATGCATTGTATGCTCACTTCCTCTCACCCAGGGCTCAGGACAGACAGGGAAGAGCCAGTCACACTCTCCCATTTAACTGTGTGCATGGGAAGCATCAGACCCCTTTAGGAACATCTGTTTTCAGCTTTTTTCAGACACCCCTCACCTTTGGCAGGGGCCTCAGTGCATGAGGTCAAGCAGACCTGACCACGGTCTGGGCCCACCACTTAACTAGCTTTATAACTTTGGGGAAACTGTTTAACTTCTCAGAGCCTGTTTGCTCGTCTGCAAAGTGAAAGTGGCAACAGCACCTACCTCTTAGAATTGCTGTGAAGCCTACAAAAATTGGCCCATGTAAAGTGCTTAGCACAATGCATGGCACACAGAAGGTGCTTTATAAATAAATAGTCATTGTGGTCTAATATTGTTCTAATCACCCATCATGCAGAGCCCTGGCCTAAGCTGGGAATAAGCACCAGTTGAGATCCATAGTTCTTTATATATTTTCATGTCCGCTGCATACTGGAACCCAGTGTGGGATCCCTCTGCCAGCACCATCCACCCCGGGAGGGCTGCCTCCTCAGCCCTCCTATGGTCTCTGTTGTGACCCACTAAACAGCTTCATCCTCATGCTGTCTGTCTTCCTGTTCTGTGGCTCTTTTTTCCTCACCATCTGTCTTACCAAAGGTTATACCTATACTCAACACCTCCATTTCCTTTTTTTCCTTTTAAATATATACTAGAGGCCCAATGCACAAAAATTCATGCAAGAGTAGGCCTTCCTTCCCCTAGCTGCTGGCACTGGCTCCCCTCCAGCACCCGGGACCTGGGCTTCACTCTGGCCACTGGCAGGCACCCAGGCCCTGGGTGGTTTCGCTCCAGTCCCAGCTTTATCTGGAAGGATGTCCAGAATGACATCCAGAAGGATGACCAGTCTAATTAGCATATTATCCTTTTATTATTATAGATTTCTTTATTGATTTCAGAGAGGAAGGGAGAAGGAGAGAGAGATAGAAACATCAATGATGAGAGAGAATCACTGATCGGCTGCCTCCTGCACACCCCCCATTTGGGATCAAGCTCGAAACCCAGGTATGTGTCCTTGGTCGGAATCAAACCTGGGACTCTTCAGTCCGCAGGCCAACACTATCCATTGAGCCAAGCCGGCTAGGACACCACCTCCATTTCTTGATTTCTCCACTCAGCAATTCTATAATCTGTGTCATAAGTTACCAAGTGCCTGCCTTTGTAAGTCTCAGTCCCCATCATAGTTGACTTACCTGTAGCATTGGACCCTAAGCTGCCTTCCCCCAGCTTCAGTTTAATAAGTGAACTCTCATCTCTCTGTGTGTTGACCTAGGCTTTCTCACCACTATTCTTTGCTTGGTCTCCTTCTTTCTGTTACTTCTTAGTCTCAGTGCATAGAGTTGGCACTCAGCAGGTATTCACTGAGTAACTTAATGGATGGTAGCAACTAAAGAATCATCTTAAATTCCTCACTGAGTTTTAACCCCTTGGGTCTGATTTCATTTTTTTTTAATCAAATCAATTTGTTCACTTATTAATTCCCCTCTCTCTATTCTCATTATCACTACTGCTAGTCTAGGCCAGGTACTAACTTGGGTTATAGCAGTCAAGGCCTCTGTGTCTCACAGCTCCAGGGGGCGCCGCTTACCTAGTAGCCTGTGAACGACTCCTCTTGCAATAGTGCAGCCCACCCACTGCCTGCGTTCCGCGTTCACTGCCTCCAGTGCATCTTACATGTCCTTATCATTCTCTTCCCAGAAGAGCCATTCTCCTCAGAAATCATCAGAGCCTTTGCTTGGCTGAATCGTTATTGCATTCAAGGCTTCCTTGTGTTTTCACAATCTCCTCCCAAACCCCTTGAGCCCGTATCTCTATATTACATTGGGTGAATTGTTTAACTTCTCTGAGCCTGTTTCCTCATCTATAAAACGAAAGTGGTGGCAGCACCTATCTCAGACCTTGGAATGACAGTGCATGTAAAGTGCCTGCCCAGACCTAGGCCCTCCAGCCTGGACAACACTACCTTTCTCTCCTTTCCCACTCCTGGATCTTCGTTCATGCTGTTCCCTTTTTCCTACTCATTTCCTGTTACCTGTTGAAATGTTATTCCTCCTTCAATTCCCAGATGAAACTCCACCTCCCCAGTGCAGCTTTCCCTGATTCCCCCCAGGAGGACTTAATCTCTCTCTGCTCAATGTTCCTGTAACACTGATTTATACTTCATGTGTGACACATCGCATCTCATATTACACTTATTTCTGGACTTGTTCCTCTACTGTACTGTGAACTCCTTAGAAGAGGGTACCCTATCTTCAGCTCAGTTTAATAAGGTGGTCAGGGGGCTCATGAGGGAACAAATGTCCCATTCCATCATGTACAGTGGAGTGGAGAAGCCAGTGATTTGAAGAGTGACTGAGCATTGTTACAAAAGGGAAGGACAGGATGCTGTGGAAGCATATGCTGTGGTTACATGGCCTTGTCTAGAGCGCCGTGTTCAGTTCTGCCTCTCCAGGGACAAGCAGCACCTTACAAAGAGGAGGTCTTCTATGAAGCTTGACTTCCGGTGCCAGTGACTGCCCCTGTCCGAAAACCTGTTTTCCTGCCACCTCCTTTAGAGTAGGCTGCTCAGGCCCAGGTACTGAGGGCCTGCTGTGGTTTGACCAAGCCTGGGGCTGCTGTTGCCCCTTTAAGAACAGGCCCCACATGAACCTCTGCTGGCGGCCCTGCCTCCTGTCAGCCTTCTTCCTCCAGCCTCACAGCCACAGGAGGATTTCTCAGCAGAGGAAAAATTCCCCCCTTCCCTTCTCCCCCCCCCCCCCCCACTTTAATGCCCGGGGCCCTTCACTTCCATAATTCTTCATTTTCCAGCCTTGAACGTAAGCCAGACACATCTGTCTGGCCATATGCGTGAACCCTGGAGTCTGTGCCGAGGTGGCTGTAAAACAGGGCCGGTGAAGGCCCTTCTGGGAGAGCACACACATGTGTGTGCCCTCGGGCCATTGGCTCCCTGCCCAGAACCACGGGGCTGCAGCGCTCCAAACCCATGTTAACCTTTTCTTATTTTTCCTCTTTTTGTTTACTTTAAGGGGGGAAAATCCCAAGGAAAAGGTATAAATTGTCCTGGGAGTGGGGGAGAGGCTCCTAGCTAGAGAGGCCATTATTGTTGGCAGGTATTCGGGTCACACTAATACAATAAGGAAGAGAAGAGCATCCAGTGAATTAAGATGGGAGAGATGGGCTGTAAATTACACTGCTCTGAACTCCATCAGTCTCCAGGGGTGTTAACCGAGAGGTGTAAGGCAAGTCCCCAGCTCCCAGCGCCTTTTACAGATGCAGCAAAACAGGAACCACACATGTTTGGGAAGGGGGATATGAAGATGGAGTTGAAAAAAATCCTCCTGGCCCCCATGACGACTATAAAGTCCAACCAAGATCTGGAGCTGTAGCCACACCCCCACTTCCCTACTCGAACCTAGACCCCTGGTCCCAAGCTCATCTATGGGGCTGGAGAGGTGGGGCCTGGCCTCCCTCTGTACCTTGCAGCCTGTCCTTCCCTGCTTCCGGCGTTGCACAGAGGCTGGTAAGTGGGGCCGACTGGAGGTCAGAAAAGGGGTGTGGGCAGCTCTCAAGGCCTGTGCAGCTGGAGGCCCGGCTCCCAGGCAGGCCCCTGGATGCTAGGGGGCCAAATCCGCCCACCCGGGCTTTGAGGTCACCCTCTCGAACTCAGCCTTGGCTTTGCCTGTGGCCTGAGACAGCTGTCTTCATGTTGGGTTGGTTCTGACCACCTTGCCACTTCCCACCTTTCCAGTTCTTTTCATTCCCATTGCCTTTCTTGGGAGGTGTCCAGAGACCACAGCAGGGTACATAGTTTGTCTGGGAAATTGGTCAGAAGTGTTTCATTCCTAAGCAAAGCCCCCTGGGCAAAGCAGTCACTGAAAATCCTCCTCCAGGCATGAGGTGTGGCCTCTTGGCACCTCGTACTGGCCCTGGCCCTGTGAATCCCCCGCCTCCTCTCTGCCTCCATGAAGCTTTGCTGTGATTTGTGCTGCTGTCGGGCGGGGTCAGGTTTCCTGAGCAGTTGCAAACATCCCACCTGAAACATAACAGGCTCTTCCTCTGGCCACAGCTATTGTTTCCCTCCGCATTATGGCCACAGTCTTGCTCTGTAGCCAGCAATGACATGTGTTCTGAAAATAGCTTCACTCCCCTGTCCCCTTCCCACCCACCCACCCTCCTGAAGATGCAGTCACTCTTTTGTGATGGCCCCAGGAGTTTCACTCTAAATATAGCTGCAGCCCATTCATGCTGCCACCCAGCTGGAGGGGGGGCACTGTGGAACAATGGGGCATACACAGAGCCCCCCACACCTGTATGGAAGTTAGCGGAAGACAGACACTCAGCCCTGGCTCCTAGCTGTCGGAGGCAGGGTGGGAGCCAGTGCACACTACCAGGCCAAGGGCACGTTCACACCAGGGCAGGAAAGCACATCAGCCTGTGGAGTCCGGCAACCGCCTTCCTCACTCGAACCCGTTCCAGAGCCTTTTTCAGGATCTCCGCAAACTATGGCCTGGGCCTCCAGTCTGCTTCAGCTTCTCGCCTCCCTGGCTCCCCAGCACCCACAGGTTCTGTTCTCTCACAGAACTGGCAGCCTGTTGGCTGGAACACCTTAGGCTACTGCTTGGAGCAAGTTCAGAGGTGTCATGCTCAGGCCCTGTCACTCCCTTGCTATCAAGAAAGGGCACTCCCTAACCAGTTTGGCTTAGTAGATAGAGCGTCGGCCTGCGGACTGAAGGGTCCCAGGTTCAGATCCAGTCAAGGGCATGTACCTTGATTGTGGGCACGTCCCCAGTGGGGTTGTGCAGGAGGTAGCTGATCGATGTTTCTATTGATTTTTTTTGGTAAAAAATCAAGTATTTAAAAAAAGAAAGAAATGGCACACTTCTTGGGCATTCTCAGAACAAGTGTTAGATAAAAGTCAATCTTTTTAAAAAATATATTTTTATTGATTTCAGAGAGGAAGGGAGAGGGAGATTGAAACACCAATGAAGAGAGAGAAGCATTGATCGACTATCTCCTGCAAGGCCCACACTGGGTATCTAGCCCACAACCCAGGCATGTGCCCTGACTGGGAATCAATCCATGACCTCCTAGTTCATAGGTCAACGCTCAACCACTGAGCCATGCCAACCAGGCTAAAATTCGATCTTTAAAGTGCCCTTCAACACTGAGATTCTGTGATTTTAGCCCATTGAGTACCTATGACATATCAATCTACATGCAAGGGGTTGTTAAAGAAACTATAAGAAAAGACAACTCTCCTTAAGCTCCTTGCAGTCTAATTTGAAAATAAGATCAATCCTCATAAAACAATCAGAAGTAGCAAGTAAGTCATCATACTTACAACTTTAAAAATGAGCCCTAGCTGGTTTGGCTCAGTGGATAGAGTGTCAGGCTGCAGACTGAAGAGTCCCAGGTTTGATTCTGGTCAAAGGCACATGCCTGGATTGCGGGCTTGGTCCCCAGTTGGGGGCATGCAGGAGGCAGCCAATCAGTGATGCTCTCTCATCATTGATATTTCTATCTCTCCCTCTCCCTTCCTCTCTGAAATCAATAAAAATATATATACTTTTTAAAAAATAAAACCAAGTAGCCCTGGCCAGGTAGCTCAGTTGGCTGGAGTATCGTCCCAGTACACCAAGGTTTGGCGTTCAATCCCAGATCAGGGCACATACGAGAAGTAATGAGTGAATGCATAAATAAGTGGAACAACAAATCAGAATTTCTCTCCCTCTCTTTCTTGAGAATCATTACATAAAAGTTTAAAAAAAGAAAGTGTATGTTAAGTTCTCTGGTACTGATTTTGGACCTCTAGAGAAGGGATCCTAAATACAACTTTCTCATGAGCACCCAAACTTAGATGCTCAGTGTCCTCCCCGGGGAGGCTGGTGGCTCTGCTTGCTTTCTCTAGCAAATGCAGTATCTGCTCCCCTTGTTTTCTGCAGCTCAAGAAGAAATTGCCTCTTGTGCTCTTGGTGGTTATCTTACCAGCTCCTATTTTTTTATTTCATTTCCGTTATTCATTTTTTTAAAAAGTACCGATAACATAGTTAAAACCAACAACAACAAGAGTACCACGAGTCTCTTAATAGAAATGAACAGCCCGCTGCCTGGCCTCTTCCCCTCCAGCTCTGCTCCCTAGTGGTTTCCCCAGATACTTACCCTCCTGGTTGTATAGAAGTTGGAAAATGGAGCAGGATAGGAAGAAAGGAAACTGAGCCTTGTTAAGCTGCTAATATATGTATCAGCCACTTTGCTAGATACTTTCACATACAAGGTGACTGGAAATTTGCTATGTTAACAAAACTCGTTTCTGATGAAGACACTGCTCTGCCCGTACAGAGAGGCCCACGAGTAAATTATTCCCTCACCCTGTAGAAGAAAGGAGGCAGCCCTAAGGAGAAGGAAAACCTAAGGTCTTACGAATAGGTCTCCACGTCCCAGAACTCCTTTGTGAACTAATTGCATCACCTTTATTTGTAATTCTGAGTGTCTCAATTTTCAATGGGTTAACATCCCCAAATTATCCCCAGTGTCTAGAAAAAGGAATTTAGCCCTAGCCAGTTTGGTTCAGTGGATAGAGCTGCAGACTGAAGGATCCCAGGTTCAATTCTGGTCAGGGCACATCCTGGGATTGCAGGCTCGATCCCCAGGAGGGAGTGTGCAGAAGACAGCCGATAAATGATTCTCTCTATCATTGATGTTTCTATCTCTTGCTCTCCCTTCCTCTATGATATCAATAAAAATAATTTTTTTAAAGGAATTTAGCCTCTAAAAGAGCCACTCCTGGGAACCTACGGTTGTTAGTTTCCTCATTGGATGTTATTATGGATTCTCTCTCTCTCAGTTCCCCACCAGCTTGCTGAAGGACATTCCATTACATCAAAGAAAGCTGGTTACTTAGTACCTCCCAGAAACAGAATTAAGTTTTTTCTCTTTCACACTTTATGACAACTTAGTCCTTATTGCCACCGGTCTGATTCAAAGTGTTAAAGCTTTCCCTGCTCCCCAGTTCACAGTCCTAGTACCACTGTAGCCAGTCTAAGCTCCTGTGCAGCTCTCCTTCCGGGTCAGCGCACTGGATTCCAGGCCAGGGCCAGTCTGTCTGAATCACAGCATTCCAGTTGTGCCCCCCTCACCCCCTACCAGAGGCTTCTGCAGCTTTTTACTCATACAAACAAAAATAAATCTCACTACCGGCCTCTGAACTCCACAGCAGCATGCTTCCCCTTCTCCCCAAGCGTCCCATGGCTGTGACTGGGGACTTGGCACTCTCCCCACCGACATCACTTTTTCACTCCCTGCGCATCCTGTGTCCTTCTCTCACCGTGCGACCCAGAGATCGGAATGGGACGTGACGGCCGGCACAGGCGCCGTGCACAGCTGCCAGGAATCTGACGGGTAAAATCTGGAAAAGTTGGGAGGGCAAATGCTAAACACACACACACACATACACACACACACACACACACACACACACAGCGCCACTCAGAGAGGGCCGGAAACACAGACACCCATAGAAAGGACTTGCAGACTCCCGATCCTTTCTTAGTCTGCCCTTCTTTGGAGGAGACTGGGTCAGTCTCATGACCCAGGTATGAACCCCCCTCCCCCAGAGGCCCACTGGTACCCCAGAAGGAGAGAGATCAGCTTCATTTTATCTCTCTTCACTCCATGAGGGCATGTGGGGAACAGGAAGCAGTTGTGTGGTGACTCACTGGGCAGAGCCAGGTTAAGGGAAGTTGTCTGCGGGTGTCCCTGGGACCGGATGATGGCAGCACAGCTCCGACCACCCTCAAACAGCTTGACCCCACCCCACCCCTGGGGACCAACAAGGCTGCCACTTCCCTAAGAGGCTATGGCCTGTGTTCACCTTTCTGGCCTGTGTTCAGAGCTCAGAGAACTCAGACTGCTTCCCTTGACCCTGCTCCTAGATTTTGCTTCTATCCTGTCATCAGAACACACAAGTAGCTCAGCTAGCCCCAGTGTCCCTTGGCCAACTGGCCAAAGCCCCTTCTGCCTATTGCCAGTTCTCCAGGTCTGATGGAATAAGGTCTTAGGAGCTCGTTCACACAGGGTCAAAACTGACAGCCAGTTCCACTTCCTTAGAGGCAAACCAGGCTAGAGTGTCATTTCTGGAGACAGAAAAACTGAGATGTGAAAGGAGTCAGTGGGGCAGTGGCATAGATGCCTCTCTCAGTTAGGGCCCTGAGGCCCTGTCACCACACATGGCACTACCCCTGTTTCTTCCTCACCAGCATCGGTGCTTATTCTGTCCCTGTCACCCAGAAGGATACTTCAGGGCCTATGATCCTGAGAAAACCATTCCTGGCAGTGGGAGAACTGGGCAGAGAACTCCAGGAGCCGGGACAGTGAGGGCTAGGGGTGCTGATGCTCGTGCAGTGTAAGGAGAAATAGTAAAGGGTTGTTACATGCACCTGAGGGGGACCATGTGCTGTTCTTACAGAATACCCAAGCCATTACACATGTTATATGTCAATTACATCTCAATAAAAAATTAAATATTTTAAAATGCCCAGGCTGAGTTTGGCGGAATGTCACCCTCTAGTTGGCAGCCCCATGGGGAGAGAGAATGACCCAAATCCCCTGGGAAGGTGGCCAGTATCAGTGACACTTTCCCTGAATGAGGTGAGAGCAATCGTCCCAGCAGACTGGGCCTCTCAGCCGAATTTCTCATGCCTGCCAGCGTTCTGTGGCTTGTGCCTTCCACCAGCTGTGGTGGCAGTGGCAGCAGCGACTTACTCATAGGGAGAGGTCCCCAGCAGGTCACAGAGAAGCCACCCCCAGCATTCAAAGGCATGCCCTTTCAGTTTTACTGTCATTGCCAGTGAAACCTGAGTACCTTCCTCACTGACTGTTAGTGGCCAGGGCCCAGCACTGGGCCCCATCTCACTTGGCACGCACATCGACTTCCCAGCCCTGTGCCGGTGGCCCTATGAGCTGGTGTGTGGTAGAAGGCCATGAGAGGGCGTGACAGGGCTGGGACCTGCTCTCCAGGCCCTCGCTAGGTTTGTGTCAGTGCCCTCCAGCTCTGCACACTGGGAGCACGCCATCTGGGCAGATGCCAGCAAATCAGTTTGGTTCTTGGCCATGGCCCCCAGAAGAGGAAGCTACACAATAGTGACCTTGCTCTGTAGTCACAGGCATACCCACAGCCACTGCCACACATGAGGGTCTGTCAGACTGTAGAGAATTGGCTTTTCCCAGATGTGCATGGAGCTTCCCTGAAAGATGTGAACAGCCGTAAGACTCACAAGCGTGTACTTTCCAAGGTGTGGTACTCAGGCCACAGGTGCTACATGAGATGGTTTTTCAGTGATGATACATAAGGGACACTTTGACTTTCCGTTATGGAAATTTAGTTTGCACTAGTAAACATGTGACTTGGCTATCAAACCCTTGGTACCATGGATGTCATTGCTTAAGAAAAGGCTAAGTGCCCTGGCCAGGTAGCACAGTTGGTTAGAGTGTTGTCCCAGTACACCAAGGTTGCAGGTTCAATCCCTGGTGAAGGCACATACAAGAAGCAACTGATGAATGTATAAATAAGTGGAACAAGAAATCGGTATTTCTCTCTCCCTCTCTACAATCAATAAAATACCCTTGCTGGCATGGCTCAGTGGTTGAGTGTCGACCTATGAACCAGGAGGTCACAGTTTGATTCCCAGTCGGGGCACATGTCTGGGTTGCAGGCTCAATCTCTGGCGTGGGGTGTGCAGGAGGCAGTCAACCAATGATTCTCTTTCTGTTTGCTCTCTCCCTTTCTCTCCCTCTCTGAGATCAATAAAAATATATATTAAAAAATAAAATAGCCGAGACTGGTTTGGCTCAGTGGATAGAGCGTTGGACTGCGGACTGAAGGGTCCCGGGTTCGATTCCGGCAAGGGCATGTACCTTGGCTGCGGGCACATCCCCAGTCGGGGGCGTGCAGGAGGCAGCTGATCGATGTCTCTCTCTCATCGATGTTTCTGACTTTCTATCCCTTTCCCTTCCACTCTGTAAAAAATCAATAAAATATGTTTAAAATAAATAAATAAATAAATAAAATGCATTGGTTTTTTAAAATAAAGAGGACAAGCAAAAGATGAGTTGACTTAAAGTTAATTTAAAGAAAAACATCAGGTAAGTAATAGTGTAGGTTGTACAGAGTTATGGCAGAAGAGTGCAAGTAGAACATAAAAGACTAGTATTTAGGAGACACTGCTGGGGGGAGTAGGAGTTGGCAATTCTGATCAATCTGAGTTTTTCTCTGTGCAAACATGCAGATCAGGCCCTAATCTGTCACCCCGTGTGGACTCCTGCTGCTGTGGGAAACTGTGAAATTAATTGTTAGCTTTCAGCATCACTTTTTTTGTGTAGTCTTTGAATTTAACTTTTTTAACCACACGTGGTGAAATAAATTGAAATACAAATTGTTTGGGATATATGTGTACATATATGATATATAAAGTGTCTGAACTGAGAAAGAACCAGACATGCCCTTAAAGATTTTTAGCACAAGGTCTTACTTTCAGGGGCCTGTTATTTTGAATACCATCAGGTCCTTTCTCAGTCCTAGGCAGGGTTTCAGTCACGCCCATTCCCTGGGCCATTTGGTCTATGTCCATTTTTATTGCACTGTTTTGCCCAGCCCGTGGCCCTGTCCCTCAGGCCTGACAGGGGCTAGCTGTTCCTCTGGAGGGGAAAGAGGTTCAGGGGGCAGGATGCTGACACACTGTGGAGTCAGAGCCTAGCTCACCCACCCTCCTGCCTGCTCACTCTTTGGCTCACTCACCATTCTGTGTCCCTGTAGGCTGTCTTGGAGGACCACAGTCAGATGAGGCAGATGGAGCTCGAGATCAGACCCTTGTTCCTCGTACCAGACACCAACGGCTTCATTGACCACCTGGCCAGTCTGGCACAGCTTCTGGAGAGCAGGAAGTACATCCTGGTGGTGCCCCTCATCGGTGAGTCAGGCCAGAGCAGCCCTGTACATGCACAACAGCCCCCTCTACACACATGTCCCCAGCCCAGGGGCCAGGCAGGCAGAGCCCTGCTGTGTGTGTAAGACAGGATTTGCAGAAAAGTAGGGAATGTGTGGGGCAAGGAAAATTGTTTAATAATCAAAGCAGTTCAAATTATTATGGCTGATCCGTGGCTTAAACTGCTTGAGCAAATGTACTCCTGTGTCCCAGCAACCAGAGGCTGCATGAGCCCAGCCCTTGTTTTTATCCTTATAAAGCTTGCAGTAAAACAGCAAAGCTGGTTCCCGTTATTGGTAAACACTCAGGCCTGGCAGATAACGGCAGTGCTGCTGGGTGGTCTGGCAGGGAGGCTGGGAGGATTTTGAAGTGGTTAGATGCCTTTGGTCTGATTGTCTTGTAGCTTTTCATGATCATTCTGTTGGTTCGAGGTAGCATTCTTCTGGCCAATGTCACCCTAAGGCCAGACTGACAGAAACCCTCCAGAGCAAGCCCTTGGCTCATGCCTGTGGATTCCTGCCACTTGGGCCCTTACCACTGTCTGGTCATTGGTGCTGGTGCAGGGTCAGCATCTCAGAACCCAGCTAGCTCACTTCCATCCTCAGGCCAGAGGAGCCCAGCTGGGCTGTCTCCGGAGACTGTCTAGGCACCCTTAGTTCTTGGTGCTCTGTGGTAGGTCAGGCCCAGGATGGGCTTTGGGCTCTGGGCTACTGTCTAATCTAACTGATACAGCTAATGTAGCTGAGGGCTATGCTGTGGAGGAAGAGGGTCTGAGAGAGGATTGGGAAGCCCAGGGTTTTTAATATCCCCTTCTCAGCAGCCACTTGGAGCAAGTTTGGGATCCCTGTCCTCTGGAAAAGCCACCAGACTGGCAGTCAGCCTGCCAAGCCACCTCTGACATCCATGCCAAGATGTTCCATTGGGCCTTCCCTCCCAGTCCCAAGTGTCTTAGTGCCAGATGAGGGTGGAAACAAAGGGCAGGAAACATCCGCCCCTGCAGAGGCTATAGAACCCTGGGGGGTTGTGGGAAACACGTTAGCACCACCTGAGAATGTTGGCACTGAAGCAGCCCTCGTCCCGCCTCCACCCTCCCTGTCTTCCTTCCCCCTCCCCATGTGGCCTGGCCAGAACCTCTTAAACCCAGGCTCTTAGACCTAAGGAAAGGATTTCTGTTCCTCAGAAGGCAGAGCAGCAAGACCATCCTATTGTCCAACTCCCCTCTTCCCTCACTGGCTCCTGGGTGGGACAGCTTTCAGGACAATGCATCTCTGTGCTTTCCTACCAGGAGATTTTCAGGGGGAAGAAAGCAAGTTGGGTACCTTTTTTGCTAGATGATCAGGAAATGGTGTAACTGAGAGAGGTGACAGATACCTCAGGAGCCTCAGACTTAGGAGGAGCCTTAGGCACCATCCCAGGCTACAGGGTTTTTGTTCATCGGCATGAATTGGGCCCCTATTATGTACATGATCTCCTTAGTCTCTGGTGCTCCAGTGAATGGCAGGGCTACAGCCCTTGGTTTGGGGAAGCTTGTGGTTCTGTGGAGAAAGCCAGATTTGGTCGAGAGGGAGCAAATATATGCAAAAACCCAGAGGATACATGCCGAATAAATAGATGGCCCCCAGGGGCATTGGGAAATGACAACTCTGTTAAAACAGTCCAGGCCAGCCTCTTTGAACCTTCCTCTGCTGGGTAGGGCCTTGGACTCTTAGGGGCTGTATAGGGAGCTCCCTCAGTAGACTCCTGTCCCATGTCCAGAGCACAAAGGGTTAAGCCAATAGCCTTGCCTGCTTGTTTCTTGTGCTCTTTAACCTGCTCCATGCTCCTTAGGCCTGACCCCGCATTGAGAAGCCCTGCCTGGTGCAGAAGCACAAACAAGCTTCCTCTTTGAAGCCTGTTTAGTTTGGAAGCAGGAAAGCAGATTTTGGGATGGAATACCAGTTTTTTTGTGTTTGATGTTCTGTTTTCTGTACCGTATACCCATCCACCACTATTCCTCAACCTCAACCATACATTGTATGGACACTGTAGCCTTAGGTTGCTGAAAGCATGGGCATCGTGTGTGTGTGTGTGTGTGTGTGTGTGTGTGTGTGTGTGTGTGTGTGTTCCCCCATGGGCCTTTTCCAGAAAGTGTCTCTGAATACCCAGACAGTGAGTGCCAGGCTCACCATGGAACAGCATGCTCATGCTGATTCCCCAAGCCATGAATCATTGCACCGAGGAGAGGCCTCAGACCCCAAACTCTCCCAGAGCCCCCAAGGAGTGCATATTTCCCACTTGACCTCAGGCTTTTGGCTGGAATTTTGGAAAGAATCTTCACCAGAAAATGAAGCCGTGTCCCAGACACATAGGCAGGCAGGCAGACAGGCACACACACACACATGCACACGCACACACGTGCAGCATCAGAGGATGTAAAAGTGCCAAGGGCATGGTTTGGGGAATACCAGGGCTCTTGCAATGACTACTGAGGCCATGACTACTGGGTTCCACTTGGTGACCTCCCTGCCCTCTGCTGGGCCGTGGGGCACAGAACTTTGCCCCCTCTTGAACTGCTGTGGTTGGGGGCCCAAGTGGATGAGGGAGAGTGCTTCTTTCCCTTTAGCTGCTCCATACCCTTACCTCCTGAGGGACCCTTTCAATTTGATCCTGTAACTAAGGAATGCAATAGAGGGGCCAGGTTTCTTCCTCTGAATACAGCAGCTTCAGAAAATCCCTGTAAGTTCCTCCCAGGAGAAGCTCAGTGCCTGGAGGAAGAGTCAGAGGAGAGAGCACTGTGGAAAGTCTGGGATGCTTCTCGCCCCCCCCCCTCCCAAGGTCATCTACTTTCCCTGGAAGACTGCTGTGGGGAAGGATAGATTCTGTGAACTGGGAGGGGCAGGTGGGAAAGTGAGGCCTAGGGTAAAGATAGACATAATTGCTGATTGCTGAGACTGATGCCTTGTGGAACTGTGTCTCCTCAGTGATCAATGAGCTGGATGGCCTGGCCAAGGGTCAGGAGACAGATCACCGGGCTGGGGGCTATGCCCGTGTGGTACAGGAAAAGGCCCGGAAGTCCATTGAGTTCCTTGAGCGGCGATTTGAGAGTCGGGACTCTTGCCTGCGGGCCCTGACCAGCCGTGGCAACGAACTCGAATCCATCGCCTTCCGCAGTGAGGACATCACTGGCCAGCTGGTAAGATCCCCAGCAGAGAGAGATAGCCAGCCTTCAGATTAGGGTCCCCAGGAGCAGGGAACTAAAGGAAGGCCAGTTAATGGGCAGCTGAAGGGCAGCCATCATCGAGGCCCAGGAATGGGAATTCATGTCCTGTGGATCACTCTTGGCACAGTTGGACCTGCCGGGGCATGGATGGGAGGGTCTCGGGGAGGTGACCCTCCCCAGCACCCCAGAGGCAGAGTATATCTGTATCTTCTCTGCCTGGCGCCCCCTCCTGCCCAATAGCACTCCTTACACTGTCTTCCTCCAGGGTAACAACGATGACCTGATCCTCTCCTGCTGCCTTCACTACTGCAAAGACAAGGCGAAGGACTTCATGCCCAACAACAAAGGTACAGCCTTGCCTCCGCCTCAAGATCACCCATCCCCAGCTTTACCTTGTCCTGCCATCCTCGGCTGCAGGAAAGTTTGAAAAATGGGAGGTCATTGCTGAGGCAAGCTCAGTTTCCTGCCCTCCTGGCAGTCAGGCCCTCCTGTCATGGCTCCCCCACCCCTAGGAGATGTCAGGTGAGCCAAGTAGGGATGGGCCTAGCCCAGGAAGCCAGACTCAGGCAGCGAGCTTTCCCACTCGGCGTGCATCCATTTCCTTTCTTGGGTCCTCAGTGAGTTCTCTGACAGCAAGAATGTCTCTATGATTCAGTGTAGCTTATTCTGGCCAGTCTCCTGAGCCCAGCCCTCTGCTCTGAGAGGACAGTCCCCAGTGGTCCCTGCTCTGGGCCATGCTCATCCTCTTAGTTCATCCCTGATGTCTGCCCTGTGCCAGGCGTGGGCGGAGGTGCTTCCCCAGTGAGTAGTGGGTTTTTTCTTCTCTCCCTACCACAGTAAGCTGCAGTACTTCGCAGGCTGGCTGGAGTTGAGAGCGAGAGTTTGAGCTCCTCACTCAACCCAGAACTTCCTCCAAGTCAGTGAAGCTCAGGTTTTTCTGCTCTTGACTCCCAGGAAGCTGATGTTTCTTTTGGGAGGAAGTCTAGGACCCCCTAGCTCAGGTCATCTGCGGAGCTGCTGTGCTCACATTTGTATATGTAGTCTCTTGTCATTGTCTTTTAGTTGTTGCCCACCTCTGCTCATTTTCCGAACCATGGCTTCCAGGCTGGTCTGGGGACTGACTTCTTTCCTGCTGCTCCTCCCACCCACGTTAGTGCAGCCTTCACTCCTGTTTTGGCCTCTGCACCAGGGGTTGATAATGAGTCCACACGGCTCTTCCTCAGATAGGTTCTACCTCATGGCCTGTACCTACTGTCCCTTAGAACCAGATTTGGAACATTCAAGGGTTAAAAGGAGTCCAGGATAAGTCAAGCAGGAACCTGAGCTCTGCTCCCAGGCAGCTTCCTAGAGGGGTCCCTTCTGGGCGAGGTAGGCAGGCGCGCAGAAGGCCTTGTTGGGAAGTATGGGACAGATACTGCTGTGGCCCCACCCAGCCTCAGAGCTGTTTCGTTCTTAGCAAAGACACATTTTGGCTTTGGCCATACTAGTCTCCCCACCCCCCACCCCCACTGCACCCCAAACAGCCTACAGGAACCCACTGCCATCCTGAGGTCCACCCCTATCAGAATTACATCAGCAACGGCTGGTGTGATCAAACCCTATTTGTCAGTGTGAATTCTTAGCAGATTAACTTGTCAGATTCACAGAGAAACTGTCACCAAATGTTTATGTGTAAACGATGTTGAATTTTAAAATCATGTGGATTATGGCGGATGGGGCCTGACAAGATGACCGCCTCTGGTTTCTAACAAAGTGAAGTTACCGGTGTCAAAACAGAGGATGTTTATTGTTAAACACGTCTCAAAGCGTCCACAGAAAGCCCTGAAGACCCCTGCCAGCAACGCTGGGCCTCGGTTGGCTGACCTAAAGCCTGGGACTCGCCTGGTCTGAGTCCCAGGGCAGGAATGGTGGGGCTGCAGACAGACTTGGGCAGCCAGCTGGGAGTCCCACACAGCACCGCACCATGCCACCCACCCACCCTGCACTCACACATCCCAGAGGGCCAGGCCTAGACAGTTGAGTGGTCTCAGAGCATCCCCTTTACCCATGGCCACCTTCCTCTCCCTCTTGCCCACCACAGCCCCTCACCTCTCATCACACCCTCCTTCCACACTCTGCTTCTCTCTCCACCATCAGCATCAAGTGCCTCTCCCTCCTCCTTCCCCCAAATTCCTCACAAGGCTGACAGCCAGTTCTCAGCCTCCCTGCCTGGAGCTGGAAATCCTGAAACTGCTCAGGTCCAGACGTGGACGTTTGCAATCCCCCAGCCCAGCCGCACCCGCAGTCAGTAAGCCCCGCAGGATTTCCCTGTGCCTCACTGTCTGCCGGCCCTCCGTCCGGACACACCCAGCCTGGGACTGAGGAGGGGACTGGCCACCTGAGGGGCCTTGCCAGGGGTGGGGATGTCACTGTGTAAGTACTTGGCCCTAGTTTAAACTCGCAATATTAAAAGGTTTGGGAATTAGGGGAAGAGAGATGGTGGAAGACATCCTGCTAAAAGTCTAACAAGAATGAAGGCTATTTGTGTCAGTATAGAAAGATCTTTAAAATATATAAAATTTGAATAAAGTAAGTATGGCTAGTGTGATTGTAAAGTTGTGGGGGGAAGCTTATATAACAAATACACACACACACACACACACACACACGCACGCACACACACACACACACGCACGCACACCTGTAAATGTGTATAAAGAAATCTGAAAGAGGTCTACCTGGGAACAAGGCAGGGACACAGGAAGAGAGAGAACTGGGAGGATGAGCCTGGCTTTACCTTTCCTTTTTTCCTCTTCTGTGCTTTCCACCATGGATTACTTTTGTTAATAGAGGAAATCACTTGACTGTAGCCTCAGGACCACCTTCGTATGACTTTGCCAAGGACACTTTTTGCCCTCCCCTCAGAGTTCCCTTGAGCTAACCCCTCTCCTCCCATCTGGGAGGCCTGGATACTGTTTTCTACATCTTAATAGGGCATTAAGACCTGCTGGCCTTGGAGGGAGAGGCTGTGCAGTAAAACAAGTGTTCTGAGTCCAGGACCAGCCATGCAATAGGAGTGGGAGGGAAGGGGCTGCCTCTGCTCCCTCAGTTCAGAGTGCTGGGAGAGGCTGTGCGGAGGCCAGCGGTTTGGGCAGCTCTCAAGGCACAAGGCAGCACAGTCCTATGCGAGAGGCTGGGGTCCAAAGCAGAAGGCCAGCCTCTCCAGCATGGCCCTCCTGAAGCCAGCAGGGGAGGGGTGTCCTCAGCTGATCATCTGCCTAGGGGAAGGGATTTGTGGAAGGGACCTTCACACACACACACACCCCAGGACCATTCTCCCCTCCAGAGAGAGGAGAGGCTGGCAGTGTCTGTCTCCTGCCTCAGAGAGGTTCTTCTGCTCTCTTGTGCCAACAGAGGAGCCCATCCGGCTACTGCGGGAGGTGGTGCTGCTGACAGATGACCGAAACCTGCGTGTGAAAGCACTGACAAGGAACGTGCCTGTGCGGGACATCCCGGCCTTCCTCACGTGGGCCCAGGTGGGCTGAGGGGGCCACACTGGGGCCCACCCCCCATGGAACCGTTCCTGAGAGGCCACCAGGTGCCCAGTGTAGCACAGAAGATGCCCACATGCCTGAGCCACCAATCCACCCAGACAATAAACCATCCTCTTCCAACCCACACCGTGGCCGTGCTGTGGGGGAGCTGCTCCTCACAGAGCCCCTCCCAAGGGTTGGGCGGAAGCTGCTGGGACCCTCCTGGGCTGTCAAGATTTAGTAGGGAGGTGGCTGGCTGCAGTGACAGCAGGTGGGCGAGCTAGATAGGCTGCCCGTGCTCTCAGCCTTCCTCCCTCCCCTGCCCACTTAAAGGGCTGGGGGAAGGCTTTCTCAGCCTCGGGAGTCAGCGACTTTCTCAAGTGGAGATGGGTTAAGGAGGTTAGCATTTCCATCAGATGCAGGTGGCGTCATGGGTCCCTTTAATCTCCTTCAGAACCCCTGTGCTGAGCGTGTCCAAGAGGCTTGGCCACACCATGAAGAGAGTGCCCAGGGGGTCTTTCCCTCAAGGCCTGTGTTCCCACATGGACCTAAGTTGGGCTCTGGACACCATGTTCCATACAGCAGCCCTAGACCCCCACTTTTTCTGCCCCCCCCCCCCAAATCCTACTGCTCTTCCTGCCCTTATCAGTCTGGGTCCATTACGTTTTGCCACTTTTTCCCTGTGAATGGTCAGGGGTCTAGAGAGAAGGGACATCTGGCCTCAGGCCCATGCTTCCTGGGTGGCCTTTGCCTGCTTCCTCTCCCCTTGGCCTTCCTTTTGCTCTAGTTCCCACTGGACAAAATTTCCTCAGATTTTTCTCATTTCTCCCCTCCTCTCTCCTGTCCTTCTCTCTCCCCTGAATCAGCCCACCCTCCTCTTGCTAGTGATCCCTCTCACCTTCCTGGTCCCCTCAATCTCACTTCAGTTCCTTGCCATGAGTGTTCTCACTCTGAATCTCCCTCTTCCTCCAGTACCTGTGCCGGGACCCTAATTAAGCTTCCCTCCCCCATCTTCTTTCCCAGGCCCCTGTGCTATGAGAACTCCCAGGCTCAGTGCCTGGAAGAGAGCATTGCTCAGCCTGGAGTTTGCACCCCATGTCTAGCTTTGTCCTGGAAGAACCTTTGAGCTTTTGTTGCCTCTTTAGTTGACACCTGTGTTCAGAGCCTCCCTCAGGCGGCTTCCTGCTGTCGGGGGTTCACTTTCTCAGCCCGGAGCAGGTGCGGGGAAGACGGGGTTTTGACGAGAAGTCAGGAGTAAGTTTTGATGGGACCAGTGGGGGTATCCCTCAGAACCCCCAACTGTATGTATAGCCTGCCCAGAGGATGGGAGCATGGCTGTGCCCTCCTGAGGCTAGAGATTATGCCAAAAGGAGGATGGACTGCACAGGGGAGCCACAGCCAATGGTTTGGGAGTATAAGATTCCCTGGGCCTCAGAAAACCGGGCTCTTTGGGGTACAATGTCCCCAGCCTCCTTTGAGATCATCTGTCCTGGATGAAGGCTAATGACGGGGTGGGTGGAGACCCAGCTCTCCTTTCTGTCCTATTTCCAGCACTGGTTTTGTTTCCTTAATAAATTTTTAGTTATGAGACATACCTGACCTCTTGCTGATCTGTCTCTGGGCTAGGGAGGGACGAAGGGCCAAGGCTCTGCCCCTGTGTCTGGTCCCTCCACCCACCCTGGTGCTGCCACCAGGTCCTAGTACAAGGCAGAAGAGAGCTGCAGGGTCCAGGGTCCTTGATTACTGCTTTATTGCTTTCTGGTTCGAGTATAGAAAATGGAAGCGGCTCTGGAAGAGCCTGTGTACAAGGTAGAAAATATACAAAAGAGGAGGAGGGAGCTAAAGAGACCACGTTCCAGCCCAGCCCTGCCTGGGCTCGGGGTTTGGGGCTGCCCGGGGCGCATGCAATAAATATGGTCCGGGGCCTCGGGGAAGAAAGAGAGGACACCGCAGGAGTGGGAGACCGGTAGACCGGGCTGTCTCAGCCCTCTGACTTAAGAAGGAGGGAAGGGTTGGCCCTGGGGATAGTGCCGCTTGTGCAAAATGAGGAACTTCACATTATCAGTCCCGGGGCGGGAGGGAGCGGGGGGCAGGGGGCCCTCCGGCCGGCTCAGTCCCCTCCCAGCTCCCTAACCCTGCCCGACGCTCCGACCCCAGCGGGGAGATTCACAGTGAGAATGGGTGTGGTCGCAAGGGCCGGAGGTAGGGCTGGGAGTGCCCCAACAGTGACACCCTTACCCCCGAGAGCAGCACGGAGCCGGGGGGAGAGGGGGCCAACGAACCACAGGAAGAGGCGGAGAAGGGCCGGGGGTCTCCTTTGGTCAAAGCTGATATCAAAAATATAAATCTCCCTTCCCCCAACCCACCCCCATCCCGGGGTTTCCCCTCCCCCCATCCCCGGGCTAAGGCACAAAGCAGTGAGGCCAGGTGAGGCCGCGGAGGTGGGGCCGCCGCCACTGCGGAGACGCTACCGCTGCTATTATAGTTGTCCCGGCGAGGTTTGCCTGCTAGCTGCGGCCGCCCCACTGCCTAGGAGCGCGGGCCGGGGGACCACGCGGCGGCGACCAGGCGAGCCGGCAAGGGGCGATCTAGGTGGGCGAGAAACGGTCGATGGTCCGGCCGTCGGGTCCCGCAGCCAGGTGTGCTCCCTGGCTCAGCACCTCGGCCGCCTTGTCCGGGCTGAGGCCCAGCTCCGCAGTGAACTTAGCCAGCGGGTAGAGGCTCTCGAGCGCCACCTTGGGGTCGTGCAGGAAGTGCGTGGTCTGCGCCAGCAGCTCGGCCGCGGCCGCCTTGTCCTGCTGCTTCAGACTTAGCTGTTCAGCTGTGAGGCGGGCCACCGCAAAGACGCCCTCGGGGAAGTCCAGTTTGCCTTTTCCATCCGGGCCAGGGACGCCGGGCAGCCCCCCGAGCCCCGCCAACGCCCCAGCTGCGCCCGCTGCGCCACCCACGGCGTGCATCTTCATGTGGCTGATGAGGTTGCGTTGCTGGGCGAACTTGCCGCCGCACACCTGACACTCGTAGGGCTTCTCGCCCGAGTGTATGCGCATGTGCTCGGTGAGGCGGTACTGGCGCGTGAAGCGCATGCCGCACGCGTCGCACGCGAAGGGTTTGAGGCCCAGGTGGCTGCGCATGTGGCGCGTCATGGTCCCGCGCTGCGTGAACTTCTTCCCGCAGATGGTGCATGGGTAGGGCCGGGTAAGCCAGTGCGTCTTCTCGTGCTGCCGCAGTGTTGCCGGGTCCTTGTAGCTCTTATCGCACGACGCACAGCGGTATGGCCGCAGCAATTCGCCCAGTCCGCCGGGAGCACCGCCGACCTTGTCCCCACCCCCTCCAAAAGGGGGCCCGAGGCCGGCGGCTCCCGCTGCCACCTCAGCCGCCTCGGCCCTGCCATAAAGCGCCTCCTCCTCCTCCACGTGCGCCTCCACATGCGCATTCAGCTGCTCAGAGCTGGGAAAGCCCTTGCCGCACGGGATGCACACGTACAGGTTGTCGCCGAAGCTCTCGGGCTCGCCGTAAGCCAGGTGGGGACATGGGTAGCCCTCGAGATGGCCGCCGGGCGGGCTGGGGTCCTCGCTGCTGCCAGTCTCCTCGCTGCTGCTTTTGTAGTCGTCGCCGTCCCCACCTGCGCCGGGCCCGTCCAGGCTGCCCGGGTAGCGCGGCGGCGGGACCAGACCAAGCGGAGGACCCCCGGGCGAGGTGGCCGGGTCCCCGCCGCGCTCCTCGCAGCGCTCGCCCGGGGAGCCGCGCTCCCGGCCCAGCTCATCGCCATAGCTACCCAGGCCTGGCTCGTGCTTCATCCAGCGGTAAAGAAGGCTGGGCCCGTCAGGGCGGCCGGGGGGCTCGGGTCCCGGACTGGCGCTGCCGCCACGGAACGGATCCGGAGGCTGCATGACCTCCTCCAGCTTCTGGAAGGGAAGTGGCGGCAGCGGCGGCAGGATGAGCGGCGGCTCCTTGTAGGCTGCGGGACCGGCGCTGGGAGGGCTGTCTGGGCGCGGAGGCAGCTCGCGCTCGCCCGGAGGCCTCTCGGGAGGCGCGGAGCTTGGCGGGCTTTTCTTGGACAGGTCCAGACCGCAGAGCGGAGAGCAGCGGCGCTCCGGGGCGCAGAGTGCGGCGGCCGGGCCGGGGCCCGAGGCATACAGCTCAGCGCAGTGCGTATTCACTGCGGCCTCCGGGCCCGACGGCGGCTCGGCGCTGGGCGGCGGCGGAGGCCCGGCGGGAGACGAGTAGCACGCCTGGATGACGGGCGTGGCGGCCCGCAGGCCCCGGCCCGGCCGCCCGTACGGCGCGTAGCCGCCGCCACCGCCGCCGCCGCCCCGCAGGTGGCAGTACTTGCCGTGGCGTTTGAGGCGCTTTTTGCACAGCGCCACGAGGTCGGGGATCTGCAGGTAGCTGGCAGCGGCCAGTACAGCACCCAGGCTCGGCTCGGTCCCCGGAGCCACTGCTGCCGACGCCGCAGCCTCTGCGCCATCAGCCAGGCGGCCGGTGTAGATGAAGTCCAGCACCAGGCGGAACACGGCCGGGCTCACCATGTCATGGTCCAGGTTGAGCAGGTTGTCGTGCACCACCAGGGACTTGAGGTAGGCGCTGCTGGCCGCCAGCACGTTCTTGTGCGCGCGGAAGAGGGCGTTCTGCACCACGATGATCACGTCGCACAAGAAGCCCTTGGTGCGCTGGTTGTTGAGCTGCAGCAGCAGCTGCCTCGAGTGGCCGGGCGCCTCCATCGTGTCCAGCATCGTCTGCCCAGCACAATCTCCTGCGGGGATACACACCAGTCGGGTCAGGGCCGCAGGAGCCCTCGCTGCCTGCTCCCAGCCCAGCGCCTCTCCCCTCCACTTCCCCTTTCCTTCAACTGGGCAGGGGCATCGAGCACCGGCCTGGGCACTGGTGGAGGATGAGTAGCCTCCGAGCGTGGGCGCCTGGACTGGACCAGAAGGAGCAGAAGAGTGGCTGGTGGAGAGGAGGCCAGGCTGGCCTGCACCCCGCTGCCCGGAGGCTCCGGGTACAACAAGCTGGGTTCTGGGGGCTTCGAAGAGGAAAACTGTTTGGATGAAGCGACCCTTTCAGAGACAGTTACCCGATTTGAGGAAAATGTCCGCTTCAGGAAAAGTCATTCAGGACCGAGGAGTTTGCCCAACTGGGATGTGAGGGAGCCGAGTGAAAAGCGCCTCCCGCCTCGGGAGAAGTTGCCCCAGTTGGGGGAAGTGATCCGGAGGAGGGGAGCCCGGTGGCCGCCGAGGGGCCGCCCTGGCCCTGGGCTGTCAGGCCCCGGTTGGGGCCCGGTCGGCGGCTGCGGCACTGCACGGCGAGCGGAGACAGCCGCTGCCTTGGCGGGCAGAGCTCGAAGGCCGGGTCCCGGCGCGGGGAGGGCGTTATATCGGGGCAGGAGGCTGAGGCAGGAAGCAGGTGGGGGGGAGGGGGAGCCACGCAGCTCCCAGGGGAGGGAGGGGGCAGCGCCCCGGGCGGGCACGGCGCACAGCCGGCTGCGGCCCTGACCCCGGCCTGCGCCCCACCCGAGTCCGGGCCCGGCCTCGGCCTTAGGTCCGCATTCACGGCCCGGCGCCTCTCTCCCCAGCTCCCCTCGGCCCCTTCTCCACTGGAACTCCTCCGCCCAAACTTAGGAAAAAGTTTTCCAACTTCAGCCAGGCCGGGAGGGGCGCGCCAGCCCCAGTCCTAAACTCCCAGCTTTTCCTCTCGACCCCCTTTTCAGCAGGCGGGCAGCGGCAGGGCCTGAACCGAGCCCTGAACTGCCCTGCCCGCCAGCTCGCCGGCCTGACACTGCTCCCCGCCTGGTCCGCAGGGCCTCGGGCCCGTTACCTGCGGTTGCAACCGGGCCAGGCTTCCCCTCCCCGCGGCGGTGGCAGCTCCTAGCCGGCGCCCCACCCGCCATGCTTCCAGGAGCCGAGCTGTGCCAGGGCAGCGCCCCTGCCAGCCCCACCCGCCAGCTCTCCCCTTCCTCGCCTCTCCAGCCCATGTGCGGGCTGCTGACCCCGCCGTGAACCCGGAGCAGACCAGCGATCCGGTGGTCTTAATTCTCTAAGGGCGATACCCGAAGTTCTGAACGCCAGCCGCGTCGGACGCTCGCACGGGAGGATGCACCCGAGGCGGCTAGAGCGCGAGGACCGGGCTGTCCTGGTCCCCTGTCCCTCCCGGTCCCCAGCCCGAGGACCCACCTGGGGGGCATGTCGGAAGCCCCGGGCCCGGCTGCCGGCGGATCCAGGGGGGACGTGGCTGCGCTGCGCTGCCCTCCGCCCGCCAGGCCCCCGGTCGGTCTGTCCTGCTGGTCCGTCCTCCCCGCGTCCTGGTCGCGTCTCAGCCCCGCCGCGCTTTCCGCACACTCTTATCTGGAGCGGCCCGGGCCAGCAGGCTCTGCTGCAACTATGGCGCCACCTCGCGGCAGCGCGGGGTTTTGCGAGACTCGGCCACGACCTCCCTCCCGCGCACCTGGGCTGGAGAGCTAGCAGATGCGCAGCTGGATCCGGGAAGGGGGGCTATTCAAAAGATCACCCTCCCAGATGTGCCCACCTGGACTCAAATCCCGGACATAAGAGCCACATACATCCCGGGGTTTTGTGCTGAACACTTTTGTGTACATACTTCCAGATTCTCACATTCCTTCAATTCAGATAAGTCCTGCTTTCAAGGAGCGAACTCTGGTGACAGTAGGTGGTGGAAGGGAAGTTACGGAAATCGAAATCGTAAGGGGTGGGGGGAGGAGGACAGACAAGACCCCCGTTAACTCTCTTTAGACATTCCTGGCTGGGACTCTTTATACCCACCCCGAGCACACCCACCTTCACATGGGTTACGTATGCACAAAGTAAGCTCATTTGCAGCCAGATCCTCTCCAGATTTTGACACCCAATGGGCACGCATGTTTACACAGACACACACTTGCCCCCTTCCGGGGCTGCCACATAGGATTCCCGTGAATCTGGGCAGAGGGGTTACCCAAACAGCTCGCCCTGAACTTGGTCTCTGGAAGGACCTCAGGATATTTGACTAGGAACGGCCAGACACGTCTTGAGGGTCCTGCAGAAGTGAATCCAGCCCCCACCCCCAGATTCCCCAAGTGAGTCATTCTGAGAAACCCGATTGGGCGACCTCATCTCCAACCCGACTGGAGAGAAATGGGGCAAGAAGGCCTGCAGCCTGGGGTCCCCCCTCCGCAAAGCCCTGCACCCCAGGTGAAGGCCCTGTTCTTGCAGGTGACTCCCCTTCTGAGAGGGAGGGGATCCGCCACTGGTGTGCAGGCACTCGCTGAGCTACTCCGGAAGTATTCCCCGCTGCCCAGCCATTGCATCAGGCTGGTAGCGGGCACCAGATCTCCTTGCGGCCCACGCTCCGCCTCCTCCCCACACCTCCTAACCCCCGCCCACACGTGAGGGGTGGGAGTGGGTTCCCGAGAACCCCTGCAGCTTCTGATTGGGTACGCCTTCCTCAGCCGCCGCACCAGAGGCTGAGGCGCAGAGTTACCATAGTAACCGGTGAGGTTCGCCCAGACCGCTTCTCTCCAAGGCCTTGGAGAGCTTAGCAACCAGGCGGGGCTGCTGGGCGGATGGGGCCGCACTCCCTGCACGCCCCCCCCCCCGCCCCGCCCGCCCCGTGCAGTTCTCATCCCCCAAGTCTCCTCCAGAGGTAGAGGCTGAGTCATTCATTGAGGGAACGCGGGTGCGGCCACTCTCGGTCCCAGACCGACACCGAGGGCTCAGTAGCCTCCAGGAGGCTCCCTTTCCTCCGAAGGCGACTTCATGGCCTCGGGGCCAGGCGATGGCTAGGGTCTCTGCAGGTCCTCACTCTCACCGCACACTGAGTCCGCCCTCCCCCTGTTTTCACTCGTGTTCTGGGTCATTCTTATCCCAGTTCCTCTCTTCCGTCTCCCCGTGGTGTGCTCACTAGGGAAGTGGTGAGGTTCGGAGAGCGAAAACGGTGAGCTCCAGAGCTGCCCGCCTCTGTGGCAGAGGGTCCTGCTGTTGCTGAGAGGGGAAAGTGAGCGGGGAGCTGGAGGGAGGCGGGAAGGCTCCTCCGCAGGGTTCTTGGAGCTGGGCTTTGATGGATGAATAGGAGTCCCTTCCCCAGGCAGGAGGGCATTCCTGAAGAAGAAAAGCTCCGGGACAGAGCCTGGAGCAGAAAAAGGACTCCGGGTGGGCAGGTTCCCAAAGAGCACGAGGACCTCCCTGGCCCTATTTCCGCTTAATCTTTATCCTCTTGGAGGGGCCAGACCCTAGCGCAAGGAGCCCTTCTCTCGGTGTCTCTTGTGCAGGGAGGAGTCTGTCCAGTGTGAACCCACCCGTGTCTGCTGTGCCCACTGTCCTTGTTTTTCTTTTTTGTTTTTAAAAAATATTTTTATTTATTTCAGAGAGGAGAGAGAGAGAGAGAGAGAATGAAAGGTAATCATTGATTGGCTGCCTCCTGCCTGGGGATCAGGCCGGTAGCCTGGGCATGTGGCCTGACCTGGAATCAAACCGAGACCTCCTGTTTCATAGGTTAACTCTCAACCACTGAGCCAAGCCGGCAGGCACCTTGTTTTTCTTTAACACTCTTGCCAGATACCCAATTTCCAAGACAACTTACTACCCCAGCCCCTACCCTCAAGCTGTCCTTATATCTATATGGAGGGCCTTACAGAGCTGCCCCCAGCCCAACTGCCCTCCTGTGGATTCCACTCTTCAATCTTGGACCTTTCCCTCCCTCCCTAGTCCCACCTAGTCTGGCCTGGCCCTGCCTCTCCCCATCCCATGCCAGCTCCTCTCTGAACACATTCCCTCCCCCATTGGGAGTCCTCCTCAATTGACGGAGTTAGGTTGGGCCAGGACCGTTCATTTCCCTGCTCCTGTCCAGGGGAACTCGGCCCCACATGGCATGTCCCCTTCCTGCCAGTGCTGACCTCCAGGAACGCTGGTTCCCCCGGGAAGTGGGTCCGCTCTGCCACACCCCTGAAAGCCCTCCTGCCAAGCTGCTGAGCCCTGGGTCTCCTTCACTGTTCTTACTCATAGGAGCTCGTATGCCCATTATTCCACAGATGGGACCTGCACTCGGCCTGCTGGGTGCCAGGCTCTGAAACTGACGCTGCCCACGACCTGTCAGCCCCCCTCCACTTGCTGAGGCGCCTCTCCCTCTCACCCCCCTTCTCCTGACACCATTTGCCCAACTTCCCCACAGAGGAGCCTCCCAACCCCCCACCTGCTCATTTCTGGGAGTCCAAGGGTCTCCAGCCTTCCTCAGTTTTCCTGCCTGGCCTCGGGTCTCCAGCTCCCACTGGTACCTGGACCCCCACCGGGCACTCCTTCCAGGCCAGGCTCCTCCTACAAAGCCTCCCAAGACCCTCAGCTTCCCCACTCTTCTCCCGCACAACACAGCTCTAGAGGCTGCTCTCTGAGGGCCCAGCTTCTTCCCGACCCAGAGATCCACACTTCAGGGGCTCTGGAGTATAACGCTGCCACCGCCGGGGTACATCTTGTGACGTCACAGAGCCCTTGGGTCCAGGACCTGAGGTGTGAGAGTGGGGACTGCGGGGTGAGGACCTGGAAGCACGGGCGGGCTGGGGCTGTGCCCCAGGTGTCCCAGAGTGGGACCCAGCTGACATCTCCCACCAGGCCCCAGCCCGCAGTTCCGGAAAGTTAACCCCTTGTAGACGGTACAGGGGCACGGGCTCCCCTCCCTGTTCCTGCTTCCGGGTGCCCTCCCCAACGCCCAGGTCCCCACACCTCCCCCCCCTCCCTTCGCCACTATAAATAGCCCCTCTTCCCGTTTCCTAAATTCCCTGCTGACGTCGGCAGCGCGTCAGTGTGTAGGAGCCGCGGCCGCATGAATGAGCCGCCGCACGAGTACTACGCGCCGCTATAAAAGCCGCCGCGCCGGCCGGGCTGCGGGAGGCGAGAGTGCGCGGGGCGCGACGCGGCCGGACAGGTAAGCGGGACCGACCGATCGACGGGCGGCAGGCCGGGACGGAGGGCCCTGAGGAGGACGCGGGCGGTGGGTTGGAGGGGGGCCCCGGTGGGGTGGGGGTGGGGATGGGGTGGGGGGCAACGGTTCCCTCGTAGCTGGCGGAGCCCGGGCCAGAGCGTACACAGAACCCTGTGCAGCACCTGCCCGCGCCCGGATGCGGACGCAGCCACTTCGGAGGAGCATCGAGCAGAGGACCGGCCCTTAGAGCGCCCGCGGTTTTACCTGGGGCTCCTGCGCCATCCTCCCAAGAAAGTGGGGCGAAGATGCTGGTGCCTCAGGAGACGCACCCCCTCCTTCCCCTCCCCGCAGCGCGGTGACTCAGCCTTGCTGCCCCCGCCGGCTAAGCTGGGCATCCGCCGCGGCTCTCTCAGGACCCCCGCCCTGGGTCCCCCGGGGGCGCCCCTTCCCTGCCCCGACCCGTCGGGCTGGCCTCCGCGTCCCTCTGAGCCCCGCGTGCCAGCCCACACGCACATCGGCAGCCTCCCGCCTTTGCGCGAGGAGCTGTTCTCTCAGGACCCGGCGGGGGTGGGGCCTCGGCAGGACCGCCCCGCTCCACCCCACCGACCCCCCTCCGGAAGTGCCTTTCAACGGGGACGTCTTTGACGTCACGGGGCTTTGACGTCAAGGGCCGCGTGCCTGTCCGCTAGCGCTGGAGCCCAGAAAGGCGGGAGACGCGGGGGAGGAAGAGCAGCAGCGCCCCCAGCTGCGGGCGGCGGAGGCACTCCCCTCCTCCCCTCCCTTCCCGGGCAGCGCGCCGGCACCTTGGCTGCAGACTGCTTACTGCCCGGCCGCCCTTAGTAACAGTCTCCAGTCACGGCCGCCGACGCCTGGCCCCGCCCCCGGACGGCGGACCCGGGGCCCTCCGTCCCTAGAGTCCTCAGCCGGCTGGCCGCCGGGGCTGCCGCTGTCCGCGGTGCTGATCCGGCGCAAGCTCTGCCATCAGGCGGTCCCTTCCCTGGTCCCCAGGGGCTGCGAGGGGCGGCCGGCCCACACGCCCATCGCACAGCCCTGGAGCAGTCCCGGCCCGGTCCTCCGCCGCCCCCCCATCTCGGTCCTGACGTCAGCCGGACTGGAGCTGCCACGCGCCCCGCCCCCGCGTCTCCAGGGCAACCGTGGCTTTCGATTGTTACTGTGGGAACCGGAGGTAACAGTCTACAGCCATGGTCGCCCCGCAGCACGCCCACGCTCCGCGCCACACGGAGCCGCTCACTGCTGCCCCAGTAAGGGGGAGACCAAGAGCAGGAGGAAGCGGGGGCAGCGAGTCAAGATTCGAGGTGTCTGCGGGGGTGGCGAGAGGTTTGGCGCAGCGGGGCGTGCTATGCTGCTCCAGGGTCTAATTGCCTTGCTTCCGCCGAGGCAGAGAAGGAAGCGTGGTGCGTGGAGTGTGTCTGACCGCCAGCCTTGGTGACCGTCCTATTTTCCTAGCCAAGGTATTGCAGCCAGGGGATGGCGAGAAGGGCAGTAGTTACCATATTTGGGGTGTTTTTGTTTTGTTTTTTCAATCTCCTCAGTAAGACAGAGGCTGCTGGGACCTAGATGCAAGAAAAGATGCCTCCTGTGGACTGAAGTGGTTAGACAGAAAAGTTTACCTAAATGCACCACAATCTCATTCTTCCAGGAACCCTTAGCTGAGTAGGCAGAGGGCAGTGAGTAATTCTTGAACTCATTTTCTGATGGCGTTGCAACCTCCCCTCACTCCTCTCCCCACTCTTTGCTCCTCTTAAACCATGTAGGGTAAGAGAGGTTGCCAACCTTCAGAAAAGCCCGTGGGTTTGTGAAGTTAACCAGGTCCCTAAAGCATTGTCTGAACATATCAACATCCTCCCCTCAGTCTAAGTGCTGGATTCCAATCTGAAACAGTATCTCAAATTAGCCCTAAAGATGGAGAGTGAATCAGAGGGGCTGAAGTCCTGTTGTGCCAGTGAAGTGTGTGCAATGACCTCTTCAAAAACGTCACCTGTGTGCTCGCTTGGGCAGCACATATACTGACATTGGAAGGATACCGAGACGATTAGCATGGCCCCTGAGCAAGGAAGACACGCAAAATTCATGAAGTGTTCCATATTTAAAATAACAACATGTCACCTGCAGCCACCATCACCTACTGCAGGAGTTATTGCATATTGGGTGCAGAATTTTTCTAGAGATAGTGTTGAGAATGGTTAATGCAGCCCAGCCACCCATTAACCCAGTTTTTCTTTACTCTTCCATACTCCCTCCTTTTCTAAACTTCTAAGACAACTGGTGCTGATTTCACAGTTAATCAATGTCCATGTGCTGCCTTCCTCCCACCTAAGGTCCCTTAGGTCTTACATTAAGATGCACTAAATTCTGGAATCCAGTGGGCATCCATGGGCAGATGTAGTGTATGCAGGTGGGAGCAATGCACAAAGAAGCATCCCAAGCATCATCAATTGGTTGTTATGGGGCCATGCTGTTTCTGAGCTTTCTGTAACATGACATAATTCTTGTTTTGGGCAAGTCTGATGTGAGGACAAACAGGATCATGTAAGTAAAAACCTTTAAAAACTGCAGAATGCTATTTTAAGTACTATTCTATTAGGCTACTCTAGGCAAAATGAACAGGAGAGGGAGGGGGTGGGGGCACATCTCTAAGAGATCTCTGGCACTGGGATTGTTGAGAGATTCTTTGCTAAGGGACTCTCTCTTCCATTTGCTTTAGGAATCTAAAGTGGAGTGAAGAAGGAAAGAGAAATGTAGGGGTATTTTGAAAAGAAGAAACCATTTAGAGAAGGTGGTCAGAGGAGGAAAGTAGCCAGAAGACTGGGTACAGTGTGGAGTTTCTCAGTGTCTTGTAAATCATTTAATGCACCCACTCCGGCTTATTTTATGGATTAGGAAAGTGAGGCCCAGACAGGACACTTAGCCCAAAAGGCGTGAGTGGTGGTCTCTGTTCATCTTCTATAGGGATGCTGAGGAAGCAATGGTCAAGAATGTGAGTTCTTGGATCCGAACCAACTTTGGGTAAATTATTTGGTCTCCCCATGCCTGTTTCCTCAGTTGTAAAATTAAGTTAAACTATCTACCTCATGAAGGTGCGAGATTAAATTAGGCAACTGTAAAGCTTCCCTTACCACGTTTGGCATAGTTAGCACTCAATAAATGGTATTTCCCTTTCTATCCTCTGAATCTCACTTTCCTTAGTTATGAATTGAAAAATGTTAAATCAGTGATTCTTGAGAGCTTGCCCCCCACTCCAATGGAGAGGATGAGAATCACATGGACTTTTATCAAATAAAACATATTAACATATTTACATTCTCTAAACAGTTTTAAAATATGATGTTGCATGGAAATGATCAGGGATAGCTTGTCAAAATGTAGATTTCTGGGTCCCAGTGATAGAAAATTTGGATCTGGAGTTTGGCTCCAGAAATCAAAGTTGTTTTAAATAAATTTTTATTGATTTCAGAGAGAGGAAGGGAGGAGAGAAACATCAGTGATGATATAATCATTGATCAGCTGCCTCCTGCACACAACTACTGGGGATGAGCCACAGCTGGGCATGTGCCCTAATCTGGATTGAATCCTGACCTTCTGGTTCATAGGTTAACACTCAACCACTGGGCCATGCCGGCTGAGCAATCCCGACTTTTAACATAACGCTGATTCAACATGGTGCCAGGTGACATAGATCACCTGTTGGAGCCAGTGGATCACATGGTCTGTTCTCTTCCGGGTGATTTTATGATTTTCAGGGGAAATTCTCATCTCAAGCATGAGCACTTCTGCTGCACCTAATACTGCTCTGCTCTGCCTTCATCCTTCTAACTTTAAGCCCTGGCTTAAAATTCATTCCC
The DNA here is from genome assembly GCA_027563665.1 of Antrozous pallidus. Lineage (NCBI taxonomy): Eukaryota > Metazoa > Chordata > Mammalia > Chiroptera > Vespertilionidae > Antrozous > Antrozous pallidus. Next base: position 17,683,108 of record CM050526.1, read on the forward strand.
CAATATATCTCCCCTTCTCTACTTTAATCTTCACAATAATCCAAGTTAGCAATAGCTGTGGTACACAGCCATCACTCTCATCTCTTGGGACCTTGCTAAAATGGGCAGCCCGTGATTGCCATGAGGGCTCGTGAGCCCTGAACTGCAGAGCCACTGCATTCATTCCATTTAGAACTGCTTATTTCCAGAAAAATCAGAAATCTGAATTTTTGTGTGAAATTCCTAAAATTTCAATGATCACAAACCCATTTTTTTTTTTCTAAAATGCCATGAGCCCAATCCAACAGGCCTATAAGAATAATTCAGTGCATTACAAAGGTTTCACCTTTTGCTAAGGAAAAGACCCCTTTAAAAACCATGAGCAAGGCAGAGGCAGACTGAGCTAAGAACTTTCTCCCCACACCCACTTTTGGCAGCAAAGGTCCTAAACCCAGTAAACTGGGTCTGTCTGGGCATGTAACTCCAGTTCTTAAAAATAAAAATATCTTGCACAGGTGCTAGCATTTTTGGTAATTTACGGACTATTAGTCTAGTTATCTTAGGACTGGAGTATTTCTGCTCCATTATTTAAGTCCCTGGGGGCAACTATGCTAGAGGGATAGATAGGTTCTGTTATGATCTAGAAAAGCAACAAGTTGTTGAGCCTGCAGAGAGCTGAAGTCAGCAGTGAGGGCAGAGGGGGAGCGCAGGAAGTAGGGGAAATGGCTAAAGTGGGCGGCTTTAGAGTGCTTTGAAACAACTGCAAACCAGATGGTCTGCTTAGGTCTTGGCTGTGATCACCACAGTGTAGCATCAATCTCAGAAACTGCCAATAGGGGCAAGTTTGAAAAAGGTTTCTTCTGTGCTGTCTTTGGCCTCAATTCAAGATTTATCACCATCCCACTCTTTGAACTCACAGCTCAGAGGAGCTAAGGAAGTTATGGAGAAAGTGGGAGAACACAAGCCAGGGTTCGACAAAAGGCCAGCACACAACTCTCAGGGATCAGGAGGGAGGAAGCCTCAGCTCAGTATGGTTCAGGCAGAGCCTTGTCCGATAGTATTCCCAGAACTTCTGATATAAATTCTTCCCTGATTCAGCCGAGAACGCCTTTCCTTCAGCTTGGGAAGTAAGACTTCCATCAAAAATGTGTCTATGTACAAACATGCAAGAGCTCCGCGGGGGGCTAACTGGAAACACCTCCTCCTTGGTGCTGCCCTGGAGGCTCTGCATGTGGAGATTTGTTACAAAATGACTGTTTTCTGTATCAGGAAAAAGATGCTCAAAATTCAAATCACCACTTTGTGTGGAAGACAGCGGTACCGGCCCCTACTTTCCCATGCCACCCTCCATTCATTCATCCATTCATTCAGGGCTCTGCTAGCCGTTTCCATGACCGAGTGTCAGATGCCAAGGTCAACATCCACTAAGGCCGCCTGTTCCCCATTTTCTCTGAATATAGAGCTAGGCTTATGTAATCTGAGTTTTAAGAAGTGACATTTATCTTTTTAAAAAATATATTTTTATTGATTTCAGAGAGGGAGAGGTAGAGAAAGAAACGTCACTGATGACGAGAGAATCACTGATCAGCTGTTTCTTGCATTACCCCCCCTCCCTCCACTGGTGGCTGAGCTTGAAACCCAGACATGTCCCCAGGCCGGGAATGGAATCATGGTCTCCTGGTAAATAGGTCAACGCTCAACCACTGAGCCACACCGCAGGGCAAGAGCTGATATTTGTCTTTGTTGGTGATGGTGAGGAGCACAAATAGCAGTGCAGGTCCCAGGGCAGGGACGAAGGGAGAGCAGGGATCATAGAGGCTGCCCCACAGTCAGTGTCCCCACAGGGTGAGGAGGAGGATACAGGAACCCAGGCATTTGATCTTTCACTCTGCAAACTGGTCCAAGAACTTGAGGTAGGCCTGGCGCTGTGATGCAGCTGCTGGAATGAAGTGGCCACCAGAGTGGCTGAGAGTGATGGGTCTAGTGAATCGGCTAGCCAGTTGCATACTCTCCTGAGAGGGGATGACACGGTCAGTGTCCCCAAAAACATGGAGTGAAGGCAGCGAGAAGGGACCTTGCAGGATGGATTCCTGGAGGCCAAGGCCCCGAGGACAGAAACCAGATACCAATATGATAAACCTTGGCAAGGGGAAACGCGGATCGCCTGCTTGGCCAAGCGCACACACCAGGGCTGCTAGCGCTGCCCCCTGGCTGAAACCAAGGAGCCCATCAAAAGGTCCCAGCTTGTTCAGTGCCTGTGCCACGGTTCCCAGGGCTTCTTCCAGACCTCTGCACACTGTAGGCTCTTCCAGTGCGGAGAAAACGTCTGCCCCGTCTTCAGAAAACCACCAGCCTCGGGGCTGCTCCTCTGGAGGGCAGGACCCTACAGAGATACGGGGAGGGGGTGTGTGAGGTGGGGTTAGGACAAGGGAATGCAGGAGGAAAGAATGAGAAAGGGAGGTTTGGGAAAGACGGAGAAAAGCGGCTGAGGGGAGAGAAGAAAGTCTGGGGAAATGAGGTTGGGAATAGATTGGCAAAGGGAAGAGCGGGCGGAACAAATCAAAGTGTAAACATGGGAGGCTGGGATTAAAGAAATGGAAGATAAGGGTAGAATGACGTGGGAGGGTGGAAGGAATGAATGAAGATACACAGTAGGGGTGCGCTGGAAAGTTATAGAGGACTCATATCGCATTTCCGGGGCAGGGCTCCTCTCACCGGACTCCGGCCCGGCGCCCGCTGTGTCCACGACCGGGTGCGGGCCGCTGAGGCACACGAGCTCGGCGCGGCCCCGCAGCGCCTTCCTCAGCGCTCCCGTCTTCTCGCGGAAGCCCCGCTCGCTCTGCCGGAAACCCGCCAAGCACAACACGCGCAGAGGCTGCGGCGCAGCCATCGTGCGAGACAGTGCACCAGAGGAAACCGGAAGCGGCCTTTCCCCGAGCGGAAGTTCAATTACGCGAGGGGCGGGGCCAAAGGGCGGTAACACCCTGAAGGCGGGACTCAGACGACAAGGCGGAGTGGTGAGGCGCAGTCAAAGCAGGGCTGATACCTGAGCCTCAGGAGCGTCTCACGGTGCGAGTGGCACCACTTTCTCTTCTCTGCATCTGCAATCCTCGCAAGTCACGGCTGGAGAAAGGCGCGCGGATCCCTCCTGCGTCTGAGTTGACATTTTGATCAGGGTACCACTTCGGCGACACCGTCCATCCGGCTCTCATGCATTTCCCATAGCGGCCACATGGCGGCGGCCACGGCTCGTGTCGCGACCATTCCTCCTTGGGAGTCCCTGCCTACCTTCCCCAGCGCAGGCCGGCGGGGTGCCTGGGAGGGCCTGTCTCGTCCGTGGTTCACCGTCCACGGCCCCAAGGAGCTGCCAGCATAAAAGTCCATGGGGTAGGGCTGCTGCCAGGAAATGTCCCTCAGGGCCACCGCAGCCTAGAGGAGGAAATCCCAAGAACATTTGCCAGCACTTTTCCGCACAGGATTATTTCATCCTCACAATGTCCTAGAAGATCCTGTTATCAATGTATTCTGAGGAAATGTCAGGCTAAAGAGGTTAAGAGACTTGCCCAAAGCCACTCAGCTAGGAAGTGGCTCAGCTGTAACTAGTAAATGCTGCCCACTACCACACTCGAGACCCCTCCCTTGACAGAACCAGGTGCAAAGTCCACTTTGTCAAATGTTGGTGTTACCTCATACGGTGTCAGCAGCGGCTTGGGGAAGGCTGTGCCCCAGTCAATGGAGAGGCGTGGGCATGCCACCTGTACCCACCTGGAAGGGAAGCCAGGTCAGACCCAAGGGAGGTCTTCCCCCGCTCCTGCCCAGCATGCTGAACATGACTGTCCCCAACACACCCAGTGAATGCTTACTATGAATTCTAAAGTGAAGATGGTAACTTACTGCTATTTAGAATAACACTGTAGTGTTGCTTGTCTTCTGTTTCTTTCCCTGACTACAAGCTTTCTGAGGAAAGGGCCTGGACAACCTCCTTTGTGATCATATTCCCAGAATCAAATTTAGTGCCTGGTACAATGCAGATGCCAACCACCCCTCAATCTCATCTCCTACAGAACCACTGAGATGGTGCAGATGCCCGTCAGCCCCAAGACAGACAAAGTAAGTGTGATCTAGAGCAGCCCTGCTGGAGGAGTGCTCTGTAAACATTAGAATTTCATGGTTATGGGAGTAATTCCTATTGATACCAGCCCTCACTGTGTGCTAGGAAGAACCCAAATTCTAAACTTAGCCAGGCACAGCTGGATAAGGTGGGGACACTTACACGTCTACCTGCGGGAGCAGACTAAGCTTGCTGGGGAAGATCTCGGAGAGCAGCAGCCTCACGAAGGGCAGTCCCAAGGCTTGCAGCCTAGATTCCAGGTGCTGTTGGTCGAGGAAGGCAGAGCTGGAGTCATCAGGATCAAGCTGCCCAGGCTAAATTCTTTGGCTTACTGATCTTCCCACTGACTGATGTGGTTTCCCAGTCAGTCCCTTCCCCAGAGGCCATCCCTAGCCCTCTGACCTCCAGAATCTTGGGGCTGCCCTGTCGGCCCAAAGTGCCCAGGATAAGGCCCCAGGATTTAGCTGAGCGGGCAGCGGCTATGGCTTCTTGGCGGTTAGTCTGCATTCGCTGATGGTCATAGTGCTCTCTGGACAGCACTTTGCTGTATGGATCGTATCTGGAAAAGAAGCTGTCAGGGTCACAATGACAGCCACTTGTGGGACTTGGCTGTACACACAACTCCTCAGCCCCTTGGTCTCCTGAACCTTCAGGCTCCACGCAGGTCATTAGGAACAGAGGCATGAGCACGGGTTGTCACTGGGAAGATCAGTCCCACAGCTGGGCAGGCAGGAGTGGGGGGTAGGGTTTTAGGATATCCGTGTGGATCCCAAGGGACGGGTAGGTACTGTGCAGCAGCAGCCCTAGGTTTGACATTAGATTCAGGACCCAAGTACCGCATATCTTTAGGGCTGGGGGCTGTTAAAGAGCAGAGAATGAGGATTTGGCTGACTGAGGTCCTCCGTGGCCGAGAACCCCTCCCTCTCCCCAGCTGGTTGGTCCAGCTCAGCCCATACCGGTAAGCAGGGACATCGGGGTTGGCAATCATGACAGACTCCAGATGGAAGCGGCCATCTCCAAGATATCTGTGGGGGGTCAAAAAGGGGTGGTGGAGCAACAGAAGAAGCAAGCACTGGCTTGGGGTACAGAGGACTGTGTTCTTGGCTGGCTGTGCTACTGGCTGTATGTGAACTGGAACAAATCATTTCACCTCACGAGGTTTTGGTTTTCTTACAAGTGAAAAAGAAGCTTGAATTGGATGACCGTAAAGCCCCTCTAGTTATTTAATGCAGAAGCTAAGAACGCCCCCAACTTTCTTGGGGTAAAGGCACAGCTGAGGCCAGGTAAGGCTGCTCCATGCTCCAGGCTGGAGGGGTGGGGGACAGATTCTCCCTCACTCAATACAGACAAGGGGGTAATGTTCAGGATGTCATCTAAGCTGTAAATGAGATTCCAGGTATACACTGGCTACTCTCTGCCCTCACGGGTTCCTGGGTCCAGCTCCTGAGTTGCAACAATAGATACTGTTTATTGGACTTATGCCTGCTGTGCACTGGGCCTGGGGTAAGCACCTGGCTTGTATGACTTCACTCAGACCTATCAAATAATCTTCTAAGCGACCTATACTGTTCCCATTTTACAAGATCTGACTGAGGTTCAGGGATGGTAAGAAACTTGCCCATCCCTGGTCAGTGTGGCTTAGTTGGTTGAGCATTGTCCCCTGCACCAAAAAGTTGCCAGTTGGTTTGATTTCTAGTCAGGACACAAGCCCAGGTTGTGGGTTCGATTCCCAGTAGGGGGTGTGCAGGAGGCAGCCAATCAATGGCTTACCCCCGCCCCCTTCCTTCCTTTCTCTCAAATAAATAAAAACATACGTAAAAGCCCTAGCTGGTTTGGCTCAGTGGATAGAAGAACTTTGGCCTGTGGACCTAAGGGTCCCAGGTTCAATTACAGTCAAGGGCACATACCTGGGTTGCAGGCTTCTCCCCGGCCTAGGCCCTGGTCAGGCCGTGTGCAGGAGCAACCAATCAGTGTTTCTCTCATATCAATATTTCTCTCTGTTTTTCCCTCTCTCTTCCACACTCTCTAAAAAAAATCAAAGGAAAAATATCCTCAGATGAGGATTAAAAAAAAAAAACCTGCCCAAGTCACACAGCTATGAAGCAGTATGTCTAGGGCTCAACTCTTGGCCTAACAATCAGGAGGCTGTACCCGGCATGCCCTAGGAGATGCTATCTCTAACAGTACCTTTACTGAACATGAAGAAGCCAAAGGATGGAAGAAAACCTGCTATGGCAGCCCCTTCCCTGGGAGACCACAGCGAATTTTGAGGAATGGCCAACACTCAGGTTTCCCTCCCTCCAACACACATGCCAAAGTCCCCAGGGTAGGCATCTGAGAGCTCAATTATGCAGGCACGGGCACACAGGAAATGCCACTTGGGAAGCAGGACTGCCAGGTCTGGGCTGGCAGTGGCAGGGGTGTCTGTGAGTACAGCAAGACCCATGGAACCAGAATCTGCAGCCCCAAAGGTGCGCTAAGTCAGGGGAGTGCCCCTGCCTCCTTTCCTGCCATTAGCTAGGAACGGGGCTCCCCAGTCCCAGCCAGGAGCTGTCAGCTCTGAGGCTGGCTGCATTCACACAACATTAAGCATTTCCATTACCTAAAATAATTAGGCAGCAGGAGACACGCAGCTCCTACTTGTTAGCTGTCCGGATGCTAAATTAATGGGGCTACAGCCTGGGTGTACCCATCCATCTTCTCCAATTATATTCCCACCATTTCAAGCCCCCCCCCCCCTCCCCGTCAAGCCCTCTGATTCCTGTCCTTCCCTGAGCATAGCCTTCTGGACAGTGGACAAGGGCACTGGTGAGGGAGACAGGAAATCTGAAACCCTATTTGGACCCCATCTTGCTGGTGACCTTGAGCAAATAGTTAAGGAGTTTTAGACTCCGAGGGGTACATTTCTTATGCCTGTAAAATTGACACCCCCATTTTTCACTTACACAACAGCCTCCACCTCTTTGGGCAGGTAGGGTGAGGTGCAGCCCAGAATCTCCCCAGGCGACAGGGGCTTACACTGTGGGACACTCATGCGATACTCAGTTTTCAGCTCCTGGGCAACTGCCTGTAGGGAAAACAAGAGAAGGAAAGCAAGTGGATGGGAAGGGAGAGCCAGGGCCAGGGGACCAGCCTGCAGCACCTGGCACGGGGACTAAGAATAGCTTAGAGAGTGGCTGCTGCCTGTCCACTTACCTGCAAAGTTGACACAAACTGTATGGTGCTGACCAGGGCAAGGGCACTGGCTGGGGGAAAGGTGAGGCGGACAGAGTCCAGTAGGTGGGCAGTGTCTATCCGGATGTCCACAAAGACATACAACACCCGAAAGTCTTGGGCAGAGGTGTCCATGGGAACTGGGAGGAGGGAAGAGTTCGGGAGACTGTGGTTTGGAAGGCAGAAGGGGCAGAAGGCCTGACCCAGGCCAACATCTCTGAGAAGCCAGTGGCTTCAAGTTGGGGATAGAAGGAAATGGTGGGGGAGAGGGGCGTTACAGGTCTGTTAAAATCTCCTTCTTGGTCACTTGGAGGGGAGAGGGTAAGGGGACAGCCTGCTATACCAACAGTCTTTCAAACACTCGCATCTGGGACAGCAGCATGGTTTCCAAGGCAACCAAATCCAAAGGAAAGATCCACCTGCAGAGCAGGAAGGCTGAGGCCATCCCAGAAACCAGGAGGGACCTCATGCCTGCAAGCAGGACAAGGCACTGTGATGGAAATCAGCATGCAATCCGGCCTCCCTACCAGCCCGCCAGGGCCCAGGGGTCCGGGCCTGCCATACCCAGGCAGCTGTGGCCATAGTGCACCAGGAAGTCAGCTCCCAGGGCCCTTGCAGTAAAGTCATCCACACAGCAAGCCCCGTAGGTCACATCACCCATCACCATCACTTCGGCCTCTGTGAACCTGTGGGGATGGACAACAGTGGACAAGGAGCGGGGTGGAAGAGAGACCTAACCCTGTGCAAGTATCTCAGGGTTCACCTCCTCCCTCTCTACCTCACCCAATTCCTTGGGTAGGCAGCTGCCACTTCTGCCAACAAAGAGTAGGAGGGGCCCAGCTGCCACCTCCTCCAGCCCTGGCAGCAGCTCCTGGAATGATAGCTGAATGAGGATGGTCTCTGTAGCACCCTGATTCCTCTGCTCAGGCTCAGACTACAAGAGGGACCCCCAAATCTCAGACTGGCATACACATGGTCAAACAAACACAGACCTCCTGACTCATCCTACCCAGAGCAGTGAGAATGTACACATATGCAAAAGCACCTGTCCCCACGTCTTGGCACCGTGGGGTGCGTGGGCACGCATATGTGGGAATACACAGCCTCCCTGATGCCCAGACCCCCTGCTAACTCCTCACCCTTAATCAAGGCCCTGTGTGCCCAGGATGGGGGACCCATGCATAGCTCCCCCATAGCACATGGCACTGCCCACACCCTCATGTGTCAGAAAGAGTGGGCTCTGGCCAGCACATTCCAGGGGATCTGCTGCCAGGCCTAATCACTGTGGGCTGGGGGTGGGTGGGAAGACCCTTCACCCCCTGAATTCACTACAGGAATGGAGCAGAGGACCAGCTCTTCCCTGCGAGACCCATCCCTGGGGCATGCATTCTAGCTGTGACTGAGGTCACTCATTTATCTCCTTGGGGCGTGGTGGAGAAAGCTGAACTGCTGCCAGTCAGCCCTTCCTTTTCCCTCCCCCTCCCCCTCCCCAAATCAGGTTGTGCACAAAAGCAGATTATTCCGTTCCTTAGAATGCAGCCCAGGCATCTGAGTCAGCCTGAGCACTTAATTTTTTATAGATTAAAATGTATGCAAATTGGCCCAAGCCCCAGAGAGCATCCCTACAGGGTGAGAGGATGGGAGTAGGGAAGTGAGTCTGTGGCAGTGGGATTAGGAGCAGGGTGCGGGGAGGGCAGCAGCAGGCAAGTGGGAGTTTCCCATCACGAAATGACCTCCCCTTTCTCCCTTCTCCCTCCTGGTTCCTGTGTGGGTTCCAGATGGCTGAGCACTCACCCCCACTGCCCAAGGATGGCTCATTGTATTTAAGAAACTTAGAGGCAAGGAGGAAATGAATACCGTCTCTAAGGCACTTCTCCCCGCTAAGCCCCTCCTTGCCCTATTCCCCAAGATGTGCCAGAAATAAAGGCTCCCCTTGGCCAGACCCCGAGCCTACTACTCAGCCCATTCCAGGGTTAGCTCTGAGGATTCTTAGGCTTCTCCTCAGGCCCCACCAACTGCTCTGTGTTAATTTTGGGGTTTTCCCTTCGTATGTGCATGGTTATAAGGCAGCGATCCAGAAGGAAAGAATCATGTCAATAGCCAAAGTAATGGCCATGAGGTCTTGGCTCAGCTCCCTCTCCTGTACCCCAAACCTCACCTCTCCAAGATATCCACAATGGTGCAGGCGAAGAGGAGAAGGCCTTCAGGCATTTGCAGGGCCACTGCAAGACAAAGCAGACACATGAGAGCAGAGGATGGGTAGGTAGAGGCTCGAATGAGGACACTGACCCTAAGTGGGCCAGGCAACCTCTCCACCCCCACCCCAGCTCGGAGCTTGGAGGCTTACCCTTCTTGGCCTGGGCCTGCTGGATCCTCCAGATGGTCTTGGGGATCTCAAAGTTATAGTTGGAAGGCAAGACTTGAATGGCTGCCTGCAACTGGGGGTTGTTCAGGATCTCAGGGGGGATTTGATTGGCCAAGCGGCCCCGGGGAACTCGACCTAGGATCAATGTAGGGTCTGCGTCAGTACCTGGCCAATACCACAGCAGACTCAGCTAAGTTGTTAGCTTCACTTAAGTTTCAGTCCCAGACCCCAGATCCCTTGGGGCTTGTCCAGCCATCTTCCCACTGACTTCATCCTGAAGCTGCTGGAAAGAAAACTCAAGCCAGGAGGAAACCTGAACAATTCATTTCCATGTTGTGAGATTATTGGGAATCAAAGACTTGAGCTATGAATGTGGTACAGTTCACCCCTTACCTGGGGAGAGCAGAGGTAACACCAGGGGACTGAGTTGAAGGGCAAATGGAAAATAAGTCCAAAGAGCTGCTCCTTGATAAAGAACAACCCTGAGGAAAACCCAGAATCCACAGCAGCCCAAGAATTCTGGGAAAATGTGCCTCCTCCCCCAACCTGAGAACACCTTGAAGTTCGGAGGTCCTAGATAAGAGATCTAGAACCAGCACCCCTGGGCTTCGGTGACTGCGGCCCAGAGCGAGTGATAGCGGGGCCTTCCAGTCTTGACTCTGGCTTGAGAGCCCTACCCAGAATTCGAGGTCCAGAGGCCGCAGTGTTATAAGCACCCACCTTTACATAAATTCTTTTAAAAAAAAATATTTTATTGATTTTTTTACAGAGAGGAAGGGAGAGGGATAGAAAGTCAGAAACATTGATGATGAGAGCTAAATATTGATCAGTTGCCTCCTGCACACACCCCCCACTGGGGGTGTGCCTGCAGCCAAGGTACATGCCCTTGACCAGACTCGAACCTGGGACCCTTCAGTCTACAGGCCAATACTCTATCCATTGAGCCAAACCAGTTTCGGCTACATAAATTCTAATGTAAAAGACTGTCTTCTTGCCCAGCCGGTGTGGCACAGTGGTTGAGTGTCAACCTGTGAACCAGGAGGTCACGGTTCGATTCCCGTCAGGGCCCATGCCCAGGCTGCCAGCTTGATTCCCAATATGGGGTGTGCAGGAGGCAGTCAATCAATGATTCTCTCCCATCAGTGATGTTTCTCTCTCTCTCTCTCCCTCTCCTTTCTTCTCTGAAATCAATAAAAAAATAGTTTTTAAAAGATTCCCTTCCTTACTTGAGTACACTCATTATGTCTACATTGGTTAATTCCTGCACTCTTCCTTCTCCTCATTTAAAAGGGAAATAAACACCATACATTTAACTGACTTAACAAGTTCGCTGGTCCCAATGTTCCACCCCACTTCCCACCCCAGGAAGAATGGAAACAACATACTCTAGTCAGGACTGTGGGCAAACAGGTTTAAGGGCAGAAAGGTGGCCTTCATCTTTAGGGGACAGTAGACTAGAGGGGGCAAATGCAGATATACAAATAATTACAACCCCCTGATTAAAGAAGAAAACATTGTAGCCCCTTAGTAAAGTTGAAGTCTTAATCCACATCCTATTTCCCACAATTCAGTGTAGCTCAACCCCGTTATCTCTTTAGGAGCCAGGCAGTTCGGGAACATAAGGCAAGAAATTAAATCAATGAAGAGTGGCTGAGTCTGTACTATCTGCGCCAGAACTTCTGTTAGGGTCCTTTACTATGATGGGTAAAGACCTGGTGGGTGGGGTGGTGGTGAAGTGGGGAACTAGCATGGCCCAGCGGGACCCTAAGGCCAGATCTGAATGTCACCACTATGGTTTTGTTCAGTCGTCTCAAAGGCCGTGGGACAACCAGCCCAGTGTTCCTGGGCCCCTCACAGAAGCTCGCTGACAGGCACAACTCCCTGTGGTTGTTGAGTGTAGGAGCTGTAGTCTTAGCAGCTCAACTTGTCACAAGGACCAGTAGGCGCCGCCTCCTTTAACACGCGGCTAAATCTTCCGTTTATATCAGTATTCACGGAAAGACAGGTGCCCGAGTCCAGTCCCTGTACCTCGCACAGGCCTGGTATTCAGTGGGCGCTCAGTAAGTGCCTGGAGGATGAAACCACGACCCCCTTCCCTGAAAGCATCCCCTGCGACCCCCGTACAGGGCCCGCTGCAAGGCGCCCGCTCCTTCCCTCCCATCCGGGTCGGTCTGTCCCGCGAGTCTTCACTCTTCGCGCCCTGGTCTGCGGGCCACGGCGGAGGGCAGCTTCTGGCTGGAGGACCACAGCTCCTGGGAGGGGCCGCTCACAATCACGCCCTAAGGCCACAAAAGCACCTCTAGCTCCGGTGACAGCGTCCCAGAGCGAGTGACGGCGGGGCCTTCCAGTCCTGGCTCGGACTTGGGGAGCCCTTCCCAGAGAGGCGAAGTCCAGAGGCCACAGCGTTATAAGCACCCACCTCTGCTGGGGCCATTCCGGCCGCCCGGACCCGCCGCCTCGGAGGCGACCAACGCCGCCATCGCCGGCCTGCCTACGTGGGAACCAGAAGACAGCGCTAGAGGAACGCGGAGAGCGCAGACATGGCGGTCGCTCGCCGATCGGCGGCGCGGGGCGGGGATTGGCTGGGCGGGGATTGGCTGGGAGGGGATTGGCTGGGCGGAGACCGGAGGAGGAGGAAGGGGCGGGGCCGCTGTGGGCCCAGCTCTGCCCGCAAGGTCGGGACTCGCGAGAGCCCCTAGTGGCCCTGGGCCGCAGCTGCTGCACTCTCCCCGCTGAGCCGAAGCTGGCACTCCCGGGGCAGGGCTCCCCTATCTGCCCACTCCCTGCCCGACTTCTGCGGGCCGAGTTCTGTGAACGGGAGCACCACCAGGTCTTCCTTCTGCTCCCCTCCCTGGTAAAAGCAGTGGGCGCGTTAGGTGGGGCCACATTCCCTACCTCGGAGGACCCCACTGCCCCACAGGACGGAACTCTGTGCCCAACTCCAGACCGAGTCTTGGTGCCGATTTCCAGAGCGTCGGGGTGCCCTTCTCACCTTTAGAACCCACAGTGTGGAAGTGTCAGGTGTGAAGAAATGCTATCAAGAGAAGGTTCTGAGCCTGAGGGTGCTTCCAGTGGGGATGGGGCAGTGCAGGGACTCAGATTCTGGATTCTGGCCCACGTGTTCCCTGGCTAGGCTGTCCCTCAGGCTCATGGTAGATTTCTCCTGCTCAGTGGCTGAGCTCCTGGGATCCCAAAGGAAAGGCAGAGCAGCCAGTGAGACAGCGTGGACCTTTGAAAGAGCAGAGTACCTTCAAGACTGGCCTTCAGCGAGGTCTGCCCCATAGAGCAATGGTTTCCCAGAGCCACTTGCCCACCCGGCCTTCTGGCACCTCTTCTCCTCTCTGCAGTGGTGATGAGAGTACAGCTGGCCCTTTAAGACAGCTCTGTGGCCTCAGGCTCCCCTGGAGGCCCTCCCAGCTTGGAAACTCCTAATTAAGGTGCAGAGAGAAGTGAAAAACAAGCAGCCGGGAAACTGGCGCTGCCTGGGAGGCTGCCCAGAAAGGAGGGATGGCTGGGCAGGCTGGCCGTGAGCAGCCCAGAAGAGGACCAAAAGGGGCCAATGTTCTGCCCCTCCGACCTCCAACTCACGCTCTTCTGTCAGTCACAACTTGGAACAAGGATTTGGCCAACGTGGGTCCAAAGAACACACCTCTCACCTTGATGAGAGTCCAGCTTGAACTTCCCATCTTCCTCAGTTTCTCTGGAACCCCAGGGCGAAGGATATCAATTCTAGGGACCCCCTTAGTCCAACTTCTCCCCCTTTACAACACGAAGGTCCAGCCTGTGGTCAGCTCTGGTTCTGGATGCAGCTTTAAGTTCCAAGAGGGGAAAAGATTGGCTTCAGCAGAGCAATGGCTTCTCCCTAGCCGGCACCCCGCTGGGGCTTTTTCTGAGGCAGAGGTGGGGGCGGTACAGGTAGAGGTGCTTGATAATGGAAGGTCCCATTCTCTTATAACATTGCACTACAGCCTCTGTGCTGAACAAGCTGCCCCTCCCCCCAATAGGAAACCAGGCGTTGTCCAGGACAACTGGACATCAAGGACAGATGTGAGCATGTCTTCCAAGACCCTGCAGTGCAAAACATTGGGGGCTGCTATTCAACTTAGTCCAAGAACACCTCCATCTGTCTGTGGGGGGTCTCCCTGCCCGAGTTACTCAGCAGTCTGAGTAATTACTGCCTGACAAGAAGGCGGGCGCAGTGCACCCCCACATTATACCACAACACCCGCCTACAGTCACCCCCACCCCTGGCTGGACTCCAAAGCGCACTCAGCCCTCCTGAGGCTGAAATAACTCCGCTTCTCACACTCACGCCCAGTTCCAGCCAACTTTGCCTAAGATGCTGGAGTTTGTGGGGCCGGGGTCATGGGGAGGCGGCTTGGGAGGTGGCAGGAGGGGAGTAACGCACCCTGCTTCAGGCTGGCAGTTTGGCCCTGATCTGCTGCATGACACTGAGCAAGCTGTTCAGCCTCCCGGGCCTCCGTTTACTTGTGGAAGGCCTCTGCAAGCTGTGTCATTGAGTTCAGTGTCGGTGTCACCCTGGCAGGGCTCAGGCAGGGAGCGGGGGCAGCCCAGCCCTGCAGCTGGTCAAGGCTGAGAGAAAGAATGCCTTCTGTTCCAGCTCAAGATGGACCGATCTTCAGAACAAGGTTACTTTCTCACCGTGTTCTCCCATCTGCACCTCTCTCCTTCCAAAATGGCCTTCCTCCTTCTCAGCCTGTTGAACACAGCCCTCAAGATCTAACCCAGATGGCACCTTCTTCTGTGAAGCCTTACACTTTGTATCTCCTCTGGTAACATTCGAGAACCGATTGTGGGTCTTTCTTCCCTAAGCCTCTGCAAATCCAAGCCTACATCGTTAGCTCACACCCAAGCTTCAGTGCATTGAATGCATGCATCGGTGGTGAATGAATGATACTGGCCTTTTTGACCTTCCTTTCGTGCCAGGTTTTTCTTCAACAAATCACACAACCCCTTCTCTCACTTTAATTATATCTCCGCTTGGGTGTCCCTCGCTCAGAGAGCTTTCCTTCCCTGATCCCCCACTTCAGCTCCAGAATACCACCATTTGTTTTTCTCCCGAGCACCGTGTCACCGAGCCTTTCCGCATTAGGGCCCTATTAGACTGTGAACCCCACAAAGACATTGGCTGGAGCCCCTAATAGCAGCGCCTAACACATGACAGACCCTCCATGAACATGTGGTGAATGAGTGACTTAGCTCGAATTTTCCTCTACCAAGACCCCTCTTATCCTAGGCCAGTAGGGGGTGCCGGCCTCCACCCAGGACCTAGCCTAGCCTGAAGCTCAGCCCAATCTGCCCCCTGCGGGACCTACTTTCTAGGCGGTGCCGCCTCCATTTTCTACAAAGCCCCGGCGGGGTCTGTGTAGACCGAGGGAACTCAGAGGGTCCCCCTAGGCGGAGGGAGCTTACTGGAGCCCCACGTAGATTCTTCCCTCTCTCTGGGGTTTGCAACTAGGCCTCCTAGAATGCTTGCTACGAGGTGTAGACCCGCCTGGGCGCACCCCACTCCTCCCCAAAAGAATAGCGTCCTGGGAAGCAGGACGCGCGGCGGCAGGGTCTGTGGGAGCTGTCCCGGGCCGGGAGGAGCCGTCGAGCCTCCTAGGAGGAAGCGGAGCCGACCAAAGAGCAGATGGGCAGGGGTGCGGACTTGTGACCGCGGGCTCTGGGCGGCGGTCGTCTCGTCCCAGCTGGTCGGCTGAGCGCACGCTTCCAGCTCTCTGGCTGGGTGACCTCCATCCGCGAAGGGCGAACGGGCGAGGGGGTTGGGCTGCGGGTACGAGCCTTGGGGAGCCCACGGGGATGGGGAGGGGCTTTCCGAGTGGTCCGAGGACCGGCCCGAGTGCTGGGACAGGTACTTGGACGGACGGGGTGGAGGGTCGTCCCAGGGGGCGGGCTCAAAGGAAACACCTTGGGAGGCGGCGCCGCGCGGCTGAGCGCCGCTGCCCTGGGAATAGGACGGCGCTCGGCACCGCGAGCTGAGAGCACTTTCATAAATTTTGTATGGGAGGCGCTCCGTGAGCGGGGGCGGGATCGGAGCGAGGAGGAGGGAGCTAGCGAGGGAGGGAAGGAGGGTGGGAGGAGGAAAGGTGGGGAGAAGCCGGGGGGAGGAAGGGAGGCGCCCCGCTCCGCCGATCGCTCGGTCCTGCAAACGCGCGCCGGGCGCTTTCCCCGGAGCTCCGCGTTGCGTGCGAGCGCCTTGTGCAGCAGCGGCGGCGGCGGCGGCGGCCCGAGGGGGCGGAAAGGAGGGGGCCGCGGCCGGGGGGCGGCGTCCCCCCTCAAAACCGCCTGCAAAGTGCTCTGGGCTGCAGAAGCAGGCCGCCGGATTCGCGGAGCAAGCCGCTCGTCCCGGGGCTTCGCGAGCGCGCGTGGCTGCTGGGCTGCGCCGCGGGTGCTGGTGGGCGCCGGTGCCCTCTGCGCGGGGCTCGGGCTCACCATGCCCCTGCGGGGCCGCGCCGCCAGGCACAAGCGGATCCCCGGCTTGCCGCCGCCTCGACGCGCTCGGATTAGCTGCAGCCAGCGCCCAAGGATTTGAATCCAGACCCCGGAGGGAGCGCGTCTAGGCCGACCTCAGAGTGGCGGCCCCGCGGCCAACATGCTTCGCAAAGGTGAGTTGGAGCCGCAGGGGCAAGTTGGAGTTGGATGCGCACGGGCCACAGCCGCGATCCCGGGAGCTGCCCAGAGCCGGGACTCGGGCCGGGGAAGCAGCCCCTGGCGGCTGGCGGGCTTTGTGGATGCGCACTCGCCGAGGGGTTGTTGCGGGAGCTCCGCCGGGTTCCGTGGCCCCCGGTGAGACACGAGATTTGCCCCATGGATCAAGCTATCAGGCCTAGGGATCAGGCTGACGGGGTCATTTGGAGACCACAGAGAGCTGCCCATGATGGAGGGGAGCTGGCCTCCTGGGACATTTGCTTTGCGATTACAAAGTTTTGCACTCGCAGGCTCCGTTCCCCGCGCAGGCACACGTCGCCGACTTCTGCCGCTTTGTGGGGGCCAGTCCGACCCGCTCCAGTGCAGCCTTCGGTCAGTCACTGCGCGGCCCGGGCACTCACTGCGCGCTCTAGCTTCCCAGGTGGGGCCCGGACGCGGGCACCTTCCCTGCAACCCAGCTTTGGTCTCCAGGGCCGAGGTCCGGGCACTCGGCGTTTGAGGGGGGATGGCTAGCGCCTAATGTCCGGTTCCTCAAACTTTCCCTACGCTTGGAGCCGAGGGATGCAAAAGCGGAGGCCGTGCCGGCTGTGTGTGTGCCTGTGCCAGGCTCAACTTGAGGTCTGGCCCACGGACCACCTTACCAGGACCCTCTGGCAGCCCGGCTCATTGCCGAGCTTTGCAAAGTTGGCGCCAGCGCTGGGGAAGTTCCGCCGCGCCCCCACGTGGCTGCCGCGCGGGGAGCGGTCCCCGGGGCCCCTGGAGGGCAGGTGACCGCGCCGTGAGTCCGTGGGCCCCACCACCCGCAGCCCCGACCTCGGCCTCTGCCTCGCTCCCCTCCCAAGTCCGAGTGGGCTCCGCGCCCCGCCGCCCCCACTCCCTGCCGGTCCATGACTCGGGCCGGGCTGCCGAGGAGCTTCGGCGCCTGCGGCGGACAGTGCGGGCCCTGCGGGAACCGGCTGAAGCGGGAGCTCAGGTAACGGAGGGGCCTGATCCCTGCGCTCCGCGCTCCAGCCTTAATCCGCCCTTGTTTCCATGGCAACAGACCGAGGTGTCGTAAGCACAGCATTCTGACCTCACGGTAGGATGGAGAAGGAGAAAACGGGCAGGGGGAGGTGGCCGAGAACGGGCAAGCGAAGCCTCAAGGTGGGCGGGGAGAAACAGATGTAGGGGTGATGGAAGAGACCCCATTAGTAGGTTGGACAGGTGGGTGAAGAAACCACGCCTTCCTGGGAGCAATGAAGGCTGTGTGATGGTCCCTGCTTGCTCAGGCTGACCCAGGATCCCGGGTTACCCTGACATGGCAATACAAACTTGTGTGTGACTTGTGCCCTCCACGTGGGTCGGTGCAGTGCGGAGGACATGGGGACTGCCTTTCACTGTGGTGTGGGAAAAGTCCCTGGCTGGTGAGAAAACCCTCCCCCCATGCACCCTAGATCCTTGTCCCTGCAGAAAGGGACTAAAAATCCATTCAGCAACCAGAGTGCCTCTGCACAGAGAGGGTGCTTATTACAGAGCTGAGCAGAGGCCCAAACCTGCAACTTTTGGGCCTGGAGCCTGCAAACTTGCCCCGATGGGGAAGGCTTGCCAGGCCAGTTTTTAAAGGCCACCATGTTTGACTGCAGGTCTGTGATGGAGATAATAGGGAGGACTTGACATCTCATTTTCCCGTTGGCCTTTTGTCTTTTGGCATTTTGCAGTTAGAAATAAGCCATGAAGCAGCCCACACACTCTTTTAGGTGGTTTGGGTGCTCAGAGAGGCTTGAGCAGCCTTCAGAAACCTTTCTCTCCCATCTTTGCTAGCCACAGGCCCCAGGTGGGATGAGCCCAGTGCATTCTGGGGGCCATTCCTGGGGGAGGCTCTTCCCCTGCCCAAGAGGTGGCCCTGGAGGCTTGGCAATCACGTGTGTTTCCAGATAGACCTATTCCCCCTCCCTGTACAGCATGGCTGATGGGAGATCTACCAAAAAGAGGTTTCCACTTGGACTGGCCTGAGGGAAATAGAGGAGAGGAGACTGCTCTGTGGCCTGGAGCCTGCTGCTTGGACATTGTGTGGGCAAAGGACTTTTATTTTGTGTGTGTTTTTTTCCTGGGCAATTTTCTCCCTCTGCCCCAGATCTGATCCCTAGGACTTGTGTGTTTTGCACATTTGCAGGACACTCGGATTCTCCGTGTGGATCCCAGCTATGTGCCCACAGCCAAGGGTGTGCCTGAGGCGAATGTCAAGGGAGGAGGCTATTGAAGTTCCTGTTTCTCAAATTGTTCTAAAGGCGCCAGTAAAAAATGCCATAGGACAGGGGGCAGTTTCCGTGTCCATCTGACGCAGAGCCCTGCATGGGGTCCTGCCCCTGAGGAGTTTCATACTTCACTTATAATTTGGAAAAGGGTTTGAAAGATGGAGAAAAAAAGTAGCCTTCCCTAAGTCATGGGGAGAGAGGAGAAGAGAAAAAAATCCTGCAAAGGGTAGGGCTCATGGTCTTGACAATGAGTGCTTTGTGGAGTGGGGAGGCTCAGTGGTCTGAAGCCTCAGAGAAGGAGGAAGGTGAGAGTAGTTATTGGACCATGAGGGTCACCTCTGATTTCTGATTGTCCTATTACAGCAAGGACATTTTAGGGGATGCTGCCTTGCATCTCCTAATGAAGGATTCTACTGGGCACAGCCCCACCTCAGTGAACCAGAACAGTCAAGAGAGCTCAGTGGATCCTGCTGCCGACAGGGCTGGGAGCTGAAGGCTTGGCAGCTGCCCTGCCAGCTTTACCGTAGCCTGGCCTGCCCTGTAGAACCAGGGGTATAAAAAGTAAGCCTCTGGTCAGAGATGAGAGGCAGGCAGGGCAAGCAAGGCTCCCGGCCCGGCCACCCAGTACCATCCAGGAAGGAGGGGCAGCCTGCTGGGGATGTTGCTGAGCCAGAGGTGGCCTGCTTAAGGTCAGAATCTATGGTTTTCCGTTTTAGAGCTGTAAAAACAGCATGCAAAGCAACAGCCTCTGGGCTAATACGGAATCTTAAAGTTTTTGTCTTGTTAAGCAAGGAAATAGAGTGCCAAATAGGCTTTGTTAAGTGGCATTCTAATTAATAATTTAAAATCTTGTAGCTGTCTTTCATTAGAATTTATCTGTACATCAACCACAAAATCAGTCAAACACACTCATTTATAAGTTAACGCTAGCCCTGAATAATTCAGCAAGAGCTAGAGTAAGTCCTGCAGCCCAGTAAGATGCATTTTGTCCCTTTGGTTTCCATCGCCAGATGGGCTGGCCTGGTGGCTACATTGGGTCTCCTTTGTGGGAAGAATGGAGTCACAGGGAGGATGGGACTATTGGGTTGGTTGGTCGATTTGAATCCAGAGGTTCCCCAGAGGATCAGAGAAGCTCCATGAGGCCAGGTGTGAACAGGCTCCATCTCTTGGAGCCACTTGAGTCCCAGTGGAGAGGGGAAGAGAAGGGTGTTCCATGGACAACCAAGACACACTCTTTCTGCTGCAGAGGAAGTGCAGAGGGGGCACGATAAGCCCTGCTAGGGAGGGGTGAGTGAGGAGGCTTCTTAGCCCAAACCCAGGTGGAATTTCCCTCTTCCCAGACCAGTTCGGTCCCACTCAAGGAATGCAGCCTCATGACACCATTGTCACCAAAGCAACTTCTTTAATTGGGAGCTTCTTTTCTCAAAGTTCTTGGCCCTTCTGCCAGAAAAGAGAAGCCAAGAGGAGGAAATTGGGGGGAGCACCAGGACATCTCAAGAGAAAGAAGAGGCAGAGTGCATTGCTGACTGAAGTCCATGCATGCGTTTCCTTACTGGCGGCCAGAGTAAAGGCAAGGAGAGCAGTGGTAGCATTCCCCTTGTGAGCTCAGACCACGTAGAAAACGTGTTTCGGTTCGGTTCCTGTCATGCCAACACCTCACCGCAGTCCAACAGGTCCATTTTCTGCAGAGAAACTGTTCCGGACCCAAACTCCCAGCCTGGGTCCATGGCCCCTCCACTACAGCAGTGGATGAATCCCAGGGTTTCTGGTCTCTGTGTCAGGCTGCTAGGCCAGAGCTCTCTGGGGGTTAAATGGCTCTGTGTCTGGGAACCAGGTAGCTATCTGGAGAAGACAGCGGACTTGATGCCAGGAGAGGTTCTCGGCCAAGTTTGAAAAGAGAAAGTCTCATTAGGAAGAGGAAAAGGCAAGAGGAGGAGTAGGTTTGCCCTCAGACCTGTAGCAGATTGACAGCAGATGGATCCGAGGAGGGAGGCTTGTGGGGTGAATCCAACCCCAAGCTTTGGAGTCAGGACCTGAAAAAGGACAGAGCAGAAGTTCACTTGAGGGAGATGAGAAGGAGGGGGCAGGCATCGTGAAGGATGTCAAGAACGGATCTGTGGGGTACCATCTGCAGCAAAGTAGTGGTTAAGGTTAAAGCAGAGAGGAGATGACAGGGAGGGAACAGATGGCCGAGGAAGCAAAATAGCTGGCGAAACAGGAACAGAGCCTCCAGGGACAGCAGAAGGCAGGACCTCCTCGCAGAGTGCCGGAAGCAGCCCTTTCTTCGGGTGCGCTGGCCAGACCACCCTGGGTAGAAGTGAGTGAGAGAAAGGAGTGAGGTGGGGACCTCAGGGTGAGGGCTCCTTGGAGCTGGCCAGGGGGGCCAGGAGCAGGGGCCTCCTTAGGTGCCGTTGACTACGGAGAGGAGGCACAGCTGACTGGGTATCCGTCACCAGAGTGAGGCAGAGCCACCCCGGGACTCGGCATGCCTGGCCGCGCCTGCTGGGAGGAGGTGTGGGTGCTCCTTGAACACAAGTCAGCAGGGACTGGACTCCTCTTCCCAGCCTGCCTCGGGTCCGCTTGTGCCAGTCCCTGTCCACATGCTGACCACAACTGCTTATAATTACCAACCGGACCAAATTAATTATACGCTTCGCCTCATCTCGTGTCACCTCCATAGTCACCCTGCAAGATCAGTCTGTGCTTGTCCCTGCTATACAGGTAAGGAAACCGAGGCACCGTCAAATGGAGTCCCTCGCTCTGGGTCACTCCTCATTGACTCAGAATGCAATCCTGGGTCTGTCTGCTACCACACTCTCTCCTCTCTCTCAACCTCTAAGCTCCACCGTCTCACATGCCCATCTGCCTTGATTTATGTGACATTTGTTTCGCGGGTGTTGGGCACTGCTGAATCATTCGTGTCTTGTTGCAGAGCTCCCCGGTAGTCCCCCATGCACTCCCTTCCTGGTTTCCCTCCAAGAATGCCTTCGGCCGGGACCGGCACTTCTGGGACTCTGAGCCACTGTCTCATGTATCTCTTCCACTCTGCCCCCTTTATGTCTGGTCGGAAACACCCATCACCTGCTGTCTCCTGCTCCTGTTTCCTCATTACAGACAGAGATGGGACAGTGGGCCAGCACCAGTCTGTCTGCTTTCGTGCCCTTGAGAAAGGTCTGGCTATGGTTTATCTGGGGCCTGGGCCCTCCCCATACGTGGCTCTCCCTACTTCCCATTGCAGCCTGACCTGTGAATTTGCTGATAGCCATGTCCCACACTGGTTGGTGGTTGTCTGGAGAGCAGCAGCCCCAGAACAGGCCAGCCCAGATGGGTAGCAGGCTGGATGATATCGGGCCCCCCACCTGCACCTACCCCTCTTCCTCCTCTGGAGTGTTTCTCCCTCCTGGAGGCTCCCCCCCGCGTCCAGCCCTGGCCTGTCATTGGATGGTAACTGCAGAGCTCAGAGCTGCACTCCAGAGAGGACTTCTGCCGTCTCCACCACAGCACGGTGGGGTGTCTGAGCAAACAGATAATGGTGGGTGCTAATCAGCCAGCAGAGTTGGGATCCAAAACTGCAAACAGCCCCTGCTATCTGATTCAGTGCTGGCACAGCAAGAGGATTGGCACAGCGCCGTGTGTGTGTGTGTGTGTGTGTGTGTGTGTGCAGAAATACACCTGGTGAGCTCACAACAGGCTTGGGGAAGTGTGCATGCCAGACATCTGCCATGGCAGAGTGGGGCACTCGCGTGCACGCTCCTGGCCTGCTGGCCTTGAAGCCCACGTTGGCACTCCCACCCTGGGTCCAGCATGGCGTGGTGCCATGGATGAGCTGGAGAGCCACTCAGTGGGGGTTCCCAGGAGTGGGCAGGCCGGCGCTGTGTGTGACACATGTGAACACAACTTGTTGAGCCGGTGTGTGGCCGTCCGTCCAGGATGGGTGGACATGACTCATCATGTATCTGCTGGAAGACCGGCCACTGCGGGCCCGGGAGGTGGGGCCTGCTGGCGGCTTCCTGGGCTGATTCCAGAGGGCAGAGGCACCGGCGCGGGGCTCTGAGCTCCCCGCCCACGGAGGTGGTGTGAAAGTTTGCTTCTGCCTCTAAAACTGTCTTAGCAGAGTTTGCCATCTCTCTCTAGCTGGGCTCCTGAGCCGACACGTAGTGAAGGGGACTTTACATAGAGAGATTCATGAGGCCCTTGGGCGCGGGGGTCGGCATTCTTCTTACGATGATTTATTTATAGGGCGACTGGATGATGGGGTATGGAGGCTAAGGTGCCTCCATTAGTGAGAAACACACAAGACAGGAAGCCTCGCTCTGCATTTGACATTTAGTGGGGCGACTCCTACCAGGGAGCTGCCTTTTCTTTGAGCAGGTTTTGCCTTTAATGTTCTATTCATGGGCTTGTGTGAGCAGGCTGGGAGAAGGAAGGAGCCTGCGGTGTAGTGGCCCTGAGGCTGAGCTGGCCCCCTTGGGGGAGGCAGGACCCGGAGGTCACCGGGGCAGCGGTGTGGGGCAGCCTGGGCAGCCCGGGCTGGGGGGAGCAGCTCTGCTCCTGGGCCTCGGGCACTCGTCGCCCCGGCCGCCTGTCTCGGTGGCAGGTGCTGCAGGCTCCGTGCCGTGTGGTGTCTACTCTCCTGCCTGTCTCTGTCTTCGCTGGCCGCCAGGCGAGCCCCCCACCGCAGCCTGTGCGCCCAGGCTTTGGCCCTGTTCTTCCTGGGACTCCGGGACTGTGGAAAGAACACAACGCTGGAGTCTTGGGGCCGTGTTAGGTCCCGTCTTTGAGGCCTACCCACGAGGCTCTGGGCATGTTTCCGCCTCTCTGGGCCTCAGTTTCCCCATCTGCAAAATGGCAGGATGAATGGTTTTCCAAATGTTTTTCAGCAGTTTCTTCAAATGTTATCCAGGGTCAGAGCTATTATATGAGACAGGTCAGTGCAGAGCTGGGGCAGGGGCCTCCTCTAGCTCCCTGCCACCCCCCCCCCCCCCCCCCGCCAGCAGCCGCCCTTGCGGTCCCTCTTAGCAAGTCAGTGCACCCAGAGGCCACTGGTGTGAGGGGTGTGTGTGCTGCCAAAGAAGACTCTCACTGTCCCCAGGGCCTGCGGTGGGGCTCCCGCCTGCAGGGGGCAGGGCTCCCGCCTGCAGGGGGCAGGGCTTCCTCCTCTCCTTTGGCCACCGGTGACCACTGAGCCTCTGCAGACATGCCTGCACTCGGAGTCCCCCCTCCCTCTAGCCCCGCAGCCGGTTTCCGGCTGTCTCCTCCGTCTCTCCACCGTCGCAGCTCTGGCTCAACGTTGACCTTGCCAAACATTTCCTCGTCTCACCTGACCCTCCGGTGGCATTTGGCCACAGGTGCCCCTTGGCTTCTCTGCTAGCAGCTCAGGTCTTCCTCTTACTTCTGTGGCTGCTGCTCCTCAGCCTCCAGGCCAACTCCAGCTCCTTCGGCCATCCTTCCCACTCGGTGCCCCCGAGCCCTGGGTCCTCTCCCCTCCACACGCACTGGGGGTTTCAGCACACACTGGCTACAACGCCCACTTGCTGGCTCCCCCCATGTCCCATCTCCAGTTGAGATGTTGCTTCTAATGTCCAGAGCCATCATTCCAGGCCACCCCGATGTTCCCTGAGCTCACTACAAACCTGCTTCTTCCTCATTCTCCCCCGCCCCCCCATCTCTGGCATCTGGTACCTTCATCCTCCCAGGTACCCTCAGCCCAAGAGCTGGACCCAGGGATGAGCCCCTCCCCCACCTCTCCCATTGGTCCATCGGGAAGTGCGGCCATTCTCCTTCAGTGTCCTTCACCTCTCCTCCTCTCCTGCCTGTCCCCTAGCCCGGCCACTGCCGTCTCCCAGACCATGTCAGCAGCCTGCCTGCCTTCACCCAATCCAGGTTTTACCTTGTGGCCAGTTTCTACGGTGCTACACAATCTTGTTCCTTGCTTAAAAACCTCCAGTGATTCCTTTTTCTTTGGGGAATAGTCCAGACTCCCCAGCTTGGCTGAGAAGTCCTCCCTGCTTGCCCCACCTGCAGCTCCACCCTTCCTTCTCCCCACTTCCCACTTTGAACTCTGAGGCCCAGGTCTAATGAACTTCTTTTAATGCGACTGCATCATGCTCTCGCCTCTGTAAGGATCTGCATAAGCAGCTCATTCTGCCTAGGATGCTCTCTGCTGCCTCTTCGCCTTCAGTCCTATGCTCCAGGGCTCAGCTTACACATGGCAGCCTCTGGGGAACCTTCCTGCACCTTCTGAACTGGTTGCACTCAACCAGTTTTATTGTAGTTACTTTATTATTTTATTTTTAAAAAATATGTATTTTACTGATTTTTTACAGAGAGGAAGGGAGAGGGACAGAAAGCTAGAAACATCAATGAGAGAGAAACACCGATCCGCTGCCTCCTGCATACCCCTTACTGGGGATGTGCCCAAAACCAAGGTACATGCCCTTGACCGGAATCAAACCTGAGACTCTTGAGTCCACAGGCCGACACTCTATCCACTGAGCCAAACCGGTTTGGCAGTTACTATTTTTTTTTTTTAATTGGAGAGAGAGAGAGAGAAACATCAATTCACTGCCTCCTGCATGGCCCCTACTGGGGATTGAGCCCCAAACCCTGGGCATGTGCCCGGACCCGAATCAAAGCAGAGACTTCTGGGCGCCAGAAACAACACTCAATCAACTGAGTCTCGCCGGCCAGGGCTTATGCGGTTAAGTTTATATTCTCTGCCTTCCCCCATGGATGGCAACTTCCATGAGGAGACTTGTTCCCCCAAGACCTGCTCTCCACCCTTCTCCTGCTGTGTGTGCCAGGAGGCTGGCCCTCCCACTTCCAGTGAGATTCAACCAATGGTGAGTCACCGTGGCTCCCCGTGTCTCTCTACCATCATCCAGTTTCTCCCACAAGTACCGCCTGAGACAGGATTCAAGGGCCTGTCGCTGAGTTGGGAGGCCTCCTCCGAAATGCCACTGGGGAATGGAGAAGTGAGACAGAGAAGGGGAGAAGCCAATAATGGGCACTTGTCTAGCCAATATCAGACTGTGGGCAACCAGAGCGTCATCCCACTGGGAACTTTGGGGCACAGAGTAGAGCATGCGCCTCCAAGTTAGCTCACCCAAAGAGGGCAGGAGCCGGTGTTTACACACAGCTCCCACGTGTCACTGGGTGAGGGTTGTGCCTGTGGGGGGATCACTTTGCGGGCACTTTTGGCCCGCATTGTGGGAGAGCAAAGGCTCTCTGCTGCTAGAGGAAGCCCTCAGGCAAAGAAATGCAGGTTGGAAGCTGGAAGTTGGGAGTCAGGCTGGTGTGTGCTGAAACGGTAAAAGCAAGGGATATGGGCAGGCCCTCAGCGGCTGCTACACAACTCCTACCAGCGAATCTCAGCAGCCCTGTCTCCAGGGTCAGTGCGAGCTCCTTCCCCTGGCTCGCCCTCGTTTCCCTACCCGCTGTACTCTGCAGATTACTCAATCTGAGAGCGCTCCCCATTTTTTCTACCAGGACCCGAGTAAAACAGTATCCTGCACAAAGTGAAATGAATGAAATGTAGCACGTAATGTAGACATTGGGTAGTGTAAGGTTCTACACCACCATGAGAGAAACTGCAGGCAGGGAGTCCGAATGAGTGAGCAAATTAATCAGGCTTTATTGGGGGGTCTCCGGGTGGGTTCACAGGCTTGGGGGGAATGGAGCGGGGGAAACCACGCCCTGTGACTGGGGCCAGGGGAAGGGGAAAAGAGGGGACCCAGCCGGACCTCCTCCTGGACTGCCTGGGAGAAAAGTCCGGGAGAAAAGGTGCCACGTGGTGCACTGAGACACTTTTTAAGGGGCCGGAACAGGCAGGGGTTGGGCCCAGGGCAGAATGGGAAGGGGGTGGGACATGGGGCACTCTGGTATATGCTTGATTGGTACCTCAATGTCTCTGTCAATTACATCATAACTCTGTCCGCCAGTTGGTGGGGGGGATACCTATCAGGTAGAAGGGGTTGAATCGGTAACTAATGTCACGTCTTTATGAGTTGATTAGAAATGTTGATTGAATGAGTGTGCATTTAGTTGGAACCCAAGAAACTTACTACCAAAACCTAATTTTTAAATTGTTCTGTAACAGTACGAGAAATTAAATCATGATTACTTAGGGCTTAAAAAAGAAAGAAGAAAAACAAAACAACCTAGTGCCAGGGACCAGCAAGAAACAGTTGTGTGTTTTTGTTTTGTTTTTAGTGAGGAGGAGTCTTTTCCCTGTGCAAAAACTCATGAAAAGCAGAGAAGGTGTGTATTATTACCCCCAAGTTACAGACGGGGACACTGAGGCTCAGAGGGGCCCATAGCTCATCTGGGGCCTAAGGCAGCTTGCCTCGAACCCCAGCTCTGCTCTGCTCCTCATAGCCGTGGCCGGAGGAAGCTAGCAGGCACAAAAAGGCAGGCCAACTGGGCCCACACATACAGGATGTCCAATGGGGCAGGAGCTGTGTTGGAAAAAAGAGAAACGTTTAGGGTGTTTCTTGGCAGATTTTTCTGGAGCGAAATTTGCACTATTGATTCCATGGCAAATGAAAACCTCTGGTGGACACTGGGCTTCAGAGATCTCAGATGTTTACGTGAGGCTGGTCCGAACAGGAGGAAATAACACTGCCAGGCGAAGCTGAGCTCAGATGGTGCCTGGGGTCGCAGGCTCTGCCTCTTGTCTTCTCTTCCATCGTGAATATGACTTGTTACTTTGAACTGCTTCCTTCCCTCCCTCGCTTGGAGGGCTCCCTGGTTGTTGCCCGGGCCTGCTATTGAAATCGAATCTCATTCAGAGGGAGCGAGGCTGGGGCAGCTCGCAGGGCCTCATTCGGAGAAAGACCAGCCAGAGGGGAAAGTTTGCCAGCAGATTGTGGAGTGGTGAGTGGCCCTGGGGCTGCCTCGAAGTAGCAGAGGTTATTGTCTCGCTGTAATTCTGTAATTGGCCCACTGCCCCCGGTGGGCGGGTATGTCTGCTTAATGGACTAGTTGGATTGCAGAGAGGAAGCTTGTTGGAAAATAGGGGGTTATTGCAAGGAGATGCGTGATCTGGACTCCAGAAACCTCCAGAACAGGGAGTGACACCGGGAAGCGCAGCCTCTCTGGTCCCCCTCAGGGCCTCTCTGTCCACCCAACCCAACTGTGCTTGCTTCTGGCCCCCCCCCCCCAACTTTCCACAAGGCCCCATGTGACCACCAGTGTTGCTTGCTCTTCATGGTGGCCTTCCCACTCCTCCTCCCACTGCTAATGATCCCACATTCTTGGTGTGCCCAGATTTATTTCCCAGAAGAGAGACCCCAATTGAGCCAGCTATGCTTTTTCATTCAGACCTGTTATAGACCTGTTATGGATTATCTACCTACCCCTGGAGGAGCTGGCTGCCTTTTATCCCGTCAGCCAAAGGGGTGTGGGAGGGCACTCTTCATTTGACAAACATTGACCCACTATTGAGTGTCTACCTTGGTGCGGAGGATGAAGCAGGGACTAAAAACCAAGCCCCCTGTTCTTAGGGAGCTCACATTCAAGCGGGAGAAGGGACAATAAATGACTTAACTATATTCTGTCAGGTGGGGGTAGGTGCTTAGGTGAAAACAAACAGAGGGTGAATGAAGGGACAGAGTGGCCACGGAACTGTTACTTTAGAGAGACTGGCTGGACGACTTTCCGATGAGGTGACATTTGAGCAGAGGCCTCAGTGCAGTGAGGGCAGGCTCCCCGCAGCCACCAGAAGCTCTGCGTCAGCGTGGGAAGAGCTCTGCGGACAGAAGGAGCAGGAGTGTGCCGGATACACACCCAGCTGCCTCTGGGATCTCGACTGTGGGCAGGCAGGTACTCTGAGGTGTTGCCCATGCTCAGGGTCCTTTGGAGAGGACCAGAGTTTGGGGTCAGCCCCAAGTTCAGGAGCCACTGGGCCAGGGGGAGGAGCCGAAGCATAGACCAAAGCCATAGCAATAATAGGGGTGAGGAAGGAGAAGCAGGTGTGGGGATTCCCCTGCTCACTGGGGTCAGACACCTCTCCTCCTTGGCTGTTACTGTGGCCCGGGCTTTGGCCTGTGTCCAAGGACAGAGATAATTCCCAGAAGCCTTTCCTTTTACACCAAAGTAGGAAACATAGAACTTAGTTCTGCACGTGGTCTTGTCTCACCCACTGCCTCTTTCATACATCAGCTTCTTCTCTCAAATGATGCACAGACATGGTAGGACACATTGGAAAAGTTGTAGGAAAGATTGGCAAAAAGGAGAAAATTGCATGATCCCACAACCCAGGAGTGGACAGCGCATCCCTCCCAGGACATTTGGTGCATCCTTTCTTCTACACTTCTCACCTGCATTCGTGCAGATGTGCCCTGTCTTGTTAAAGGCTCCGAGGTTGGTGATTCTAAACCTGTTTGTTTTAAATATATATATATTTTTTATTGATTTCAGAGAGGAAGGGAGAGATAGAAACATCAACAAAAAGAGGGAATCATTGATCAGTTGCCTCCTGCATGCCCCCTACTGGGGATTGAGCCTGCAACCCGGGCATGTGCCCCAACTCGAATTGAACCTGGGACCCTTTGGTCTGCAGGCCGATGCTCTATCCACTGAGCCAATCGGACCGGGACTAAACCTTGTTTGAATGGTTACAAAATGCCCATCGTGTGACTGCCAGTCCCCTTGGGCTGTGCACAGAGGCTGTTCCCAGGTTTTTGCTGTTAGGAGCCGTGCTGCTTCCAACACCTGTGCACACTCCTTATCCACGTGCCGTGTGAGCTTCTGGGCAGGGGACGGAGAGCAGGTGCGAGGTCAAGGTCTTCACACGGAGCAGGGTAGGTGGAAGCCATGCCCCTTAGGGACCCGGACTTGACTCTACCCCAGGCAGCGGCCAGACAGAGCTGAAGGTTTCTGGAAGGTCATGTGTGAGTGCTGTGAAGGTCATGTTTTGAGGCTGTGAACATGGCCTAGGTCAGTGGTCGGCAGACTCATTAGTCAGCAGAGCCAAATATCAACAGTACAACGATTGAAATTTCTTTTGAGAGCCAAATTTTTTAAACTTCTTCTAACACCGCTTCTTCAAAACAGACTCGTCCAGGCCGTGGTATTTTGAGGAAGAGCCACACTGAAGTGGCCAAAGAGCTGCATGTGGCTCTCGAGCCACTGGCCTAGGTCCCCCGTGAAGCAGGCTGTGGGTAAGCAGTGGGGGAAACGTAGAGGCATTAGTCTTCTTTGGGGTTGTACTGGCACGTGGCACGCAGGACTCTGGAGGTTGGAGGATTTGCGTGGTTTCCGACAGGTTTGTGGGCTCTTTGCTGCTAGAGGGGCCGGATGACTCAGCTGAGAAAACCAAAGGCCAGAGAGCTGCGGCGGCGTGCCCAACATCACACAGCATTAGGTTCGGTCGGCTGTGTTCCGTAGGATGTCCAAGGTCACTGGCTGGTGACATTGCTAACGTGTTCTTACCTGTCCATACCTCTACCCCAGCTAGCAGTGGCTGTCCTTACTCGGTTGAGGCTTTCTCTCGCAGGAGGAGAGGGTCTGGCAGGGGAGTCCCCCTCCAGTTCCCAGTGGCCAGGCCCTTCACCTCCAAGTGGGGCTTGCAGGGTCTGGCTAGTCCTGGAATGAGCTTATTTCTCTGAACTTGAGTTACTCCGTCCACAAAACGGGGCTAATAAGGGTACCTGTGTTGTAGGGCTGTGAAGACTAAGTGAGACGATGCTGATAAAGTTCTCCTGATTCAGAACAGGAGCTCGAGGCATCACGCCCTCGGTAGGAGCAGGGGCGGTGGCAGCTTCCTGTGCCGCCCTGTGAAGGTTTACCTTCTGTGCCCAGGGCTGAGTCCCTGTGAATAGCCTGACTGACAGCGGGCAGGGCTGGCTAGGGGCAGGGTCTCAGGACCAGCAGAGACCCCTGCTGGTGGTGGGGGCTCTCTTTGGGAAGGACTGACTCTGTCCTGAACTGTGCCCTCCTCCACCGATTGCCAGGGAGAAGTCTCCTATGGCTTTGCAGGGGGAGCTGTGGAGAGCATTCCCAAGTTTCCATTGGCTGAGAAAAGTGAGGTGAGTTTGAAGGGCTCCCCGGAAAACCACTGCACCTCCACTAACTTTGGGCCCACAACCCTGACCTCTATGCAGCTGTCCCTTCCTTTTCCAGAGGGTCTCCCTGAGCAGAAAGGAAAACCCAGCCCAGCCCTGTGCCTTGGGCTCTTGGGGTGGAAAAGGGACACCGCTTCCTGCCCCCTTCCTCTCACACTTAGTTCTCATCCGCTTGGGTTTCCCTGCCTCCTCCTCATATGGAGCCAAGCAGCCGAAAGCTGGGGCTGTGGGGCCAGACAGGCGGGAATCAGGGTCCTGCTCTGCCACTTCCCATCTGCCTAATCTCAGGCAAAAGCTTTTAATTCTTTGGGTCTCAGTTTAGTCATCTGAAAAGTGGGGTTAGTGCCCTACCTCTTGGGTTCTGAGATTTGTGACAAAATGGAGATAAAGCGCCTTCTTGGCATGCAGCAAGACTCAGTGAGATGTTGAGATTAATTACTTTATTTATTATTTATTTATTTATTTATTTATATATTTATGAGAGAGAGTGGATGTTGGGGTTTTCCTCTCCTTCCCATGTCCAGTGTGGAGAGAGAAGTAGGGTCCAATTACTGAGTAGAGGGGCTGGGGATTGAGAAATAATAGGGAAGAAAAGATGACACAAAAATAGAAAATAAAGCTGGGGCTAGGTGGAATCTCTGCTCTCTGATGGAGAGACAGAGAATTCCAACCCAAATGCAGCATGTTTATTTATACTAAAACTAGTGTCCTGGTGCATGAAATTCGTGCACGGAGTGGGGGTTCCCTCAGCCCAGCCTACACTCTCCTTAATCAGGGACCCCTTCATCCCTCTCACAATCTAGGAACACTGGCTCCTAACTGCTCACTGGCCTGCCTGCCTGATCACCCCTAACCCCTCTGCCTGCCTGCCTGATCACCCCTAAGTGCTCCCCTGCTAGCCTGATTGCTCCTAACTGCTTCTGCCTTGCCCCACACCTGGGATCCAGGCTTCCCTCCCTCTGGCTTCATCCCGCCGCGGGGCCCCGTCCTGGGGAGCGGATGCTGTGCTGGTGGTCCCAGCAGGCCCGAGGCGCCCATTCTGTCCCTCCACGGGGCCCCGCCCCTTGCACTGCCACCCCTCACCTCGCACACACCTTGGCCCTGCCACCCGCTCCTGATTGGCTGGTAGCGCAGCAAAGGTACGGTCAAATTTGCATGTTTCTCTTTTATTATATAGGATTATATAGGATAGAAAGGGGTTTCACTTGAAAAGACTTAAAAATCAAAGGAGCTTAAGTGGGCCCAGGCCCCACTCATTCCCTCATTCCCAGGGCTCAGCTGAATCTATATTTCAAGGGCCCTCCCCCAGACACCTGAAGCAAGTTAAAAGTCTTTTGGTGGATGCGTTTCCAAGACATAGCTTTGCCTGGTGCCTTGGATTCAGCTGACACTGATTAAAAAAAAAAAAAATGCTCAGGTGCCTTCCCTGGGGGCCAGCCCTCTACAAGTGGAAGGGAGGGGGAGATGCAGAGAGAGAAACATTGATGGACATTGATTGGTTGCACACACCCTGACCAGGGCTAGGCTTGAACCTGCAATTGAGAATCGAACCCGGGACCCTTCAGGCCGAGGGCCGGCCAACACTATCCACTGAGCTAAACCAGGTTGGGCAGGATGTTATTTTCCATCTTCATCATCCTTTTCTGTCCTTCAACAGACATGTGCCCAGGCCTACTGTGTGCCGGGCTCTTTGAGGCCCCAAGAACCAAAATGATGTCACAGTCCTCTTCCTGGTGGCCTTGCTCCCTGGCCTTTGTCCTCATTGCAGATCCCTTATTTGTTCTGGGTCCATACCAAAGAAGCGGGAGTGTCGCCTGCCTGCCTGCCTGGCAGATCGGGCCTCGGTGGGCCTCAGGGCTCTTGCAGGAGGCCTCCCATCTTTGCACAAGCTGGCAAGCTGCCCCCTTTATAACAGGCTAGTACCTTCCTGGGGAGAGAAGGGTGTGTCTAAGCAGCTGGCAGTGCCCTTGGGTGTGAAGCCCTCAGAAGTCTGGGGTGCAAAGTGTCACCTCCTAGTGGAATCAATTTCACACTCACCAACCCCTGGAAAAGAGCAGTAACAAGGGGAAGGCCTATATCGATGGAGGGTTTGTCCGGAGAGGGGGTGGGGGAGAAGCAGCTGGTATTAAGGCCTGCCATGGGCTCAGACTGTGCAGCCCAAAATGGGGGCACAGATCCTTCCTGCCCCACCCCCTCTCCTCCTCTGAGATGGGGTGCGGCTCCCCCTGTGCCTGGGGTGTGGAGGCGCCCTGGCAGTAGACTGCTCACCTCTCTAGGGCCCAACCCTTCCACCGCTGGGAACTGGCCAGGGCATTTTTGCTAACAACTAGCCACATGACAATCCCAACAGAATTAATCAGAAAAATAAATAAATATAATGTTTCTTTTAAAAAGAGAGAGAAAGGGAAAGAAAAGAAAATAGTTCTCACACACAGCAGCTGCAGTGTCTACCAGGACTGAAGATCCAGTACTATCCATTTTTTAATAATTGAGGGTAATAAATATGTATTTCTTTCTCCTCACCCCCATCCTCTGCAGCTTGTCAGCTCCCTGCGTCTCTCCTCTGATCAGACCAAGTCTTCCCCAAGCAAAAAAAAAAAAAAAAAAAAAAAAAATCCTTTAAGCAAAAAGGATTAAAGCCTTGAAAGTAGGTCTGCCTAAGCTCTTTCCCCTCCCCCTCCCTTCCCCTCTCCAGTGTTGGTGAAGAGAAGCCCCTGGGGGAGCTAGGGATAGGGGTGGGAGGGAGGAGCTGATGCAGCAAGTCCCCCGGGGTGGGGGGGCCTGTAGGGGAGCACCAGTGGGCTCCCTCCCTGCAGCCCTTCCAGTTCCAGACCTAGGCTAGCCTGGGAGGTTAGGGGGGAGGCAGTCCAGCCGAGCCCAGCCCACCACCGGCCCCGGGGGAGGGGCAAACCTGGGAGCCAGGGACCCCAGTCTCTCAAAGTACAGGACTTGGGTAGGAGGCCTCTGGTCTCGGTCTCAGCTTGGCTTACAGCCTGGCTTTGTGCTTTAGGGGCCTGTGTGACCTTGAGGGAAAGCATGTGTTATAAGTCCTTGTGTCTAAGGACTTCTGAAAACCTCATGTTAAGAAATTGAGCCTAGTGATGGCCTTTTACGGCGGTATACATACTCGGTTTCTCCATTTGTAAAATGGGAAGATAAACAGTATCTGCCTCAATGAGGATCAAATAAGCTAAAGACAGTCCAGTGCCTAGCACCTGGTAAATACACAACGAATGGAATTGTGATTTTTACCTGATTCTCAGACACACAGGCAGTCTGTAACCTCCCCCATCCCAGGGCCCCCCACAGCTCCCCAGGGCCTGCCCGGCACACCTGTTTTTCATGCAGCCTCCCAACACCCCGTGAAGAGGGGTGGGCGATGTGGTCAGGGGCCCTGCCCAAGGCCGGTGGAGCAGTAGGTGACAGAACTAGAGCTCAGAGCAGGACTTGCATCCTCTCCCTCACTTCTTGTCCTCCAGGCACCCAATATCCTCCACCCAGCCAGGGCCCAGGAGCCAAACCTGAGCCTCCCAGGGAAGGGCTGCCTGGCCGGGAAGCGAGCACCCAGGGCGGCGAGGCTGCTGCTTGGCAGACCCCCTCCCCCTCCCCGGGCGCCAGCCTTTGCAGTTCTGCTGCAGCAGCAGCCCCGGCCTAAGTGGGTCTCCCTCTGAGCTGGGCACACGCATGCCGAGCCCGCTGCAGGTGGCTGGTGCTGTGCCCCGCACCCCCCCCGGGCCCGGCGCTCCTGGCCTGTCCCCGTGGTCAGTGCTTGGCCACCTGGTTTCCAGGGCCCTGCTGCTCGCCCCTGGGGACCGCCTGCCCTGGCTGCTCCGGGCCTGAGGCAGGCAGGCAGGAGGAGAAGAGAGACAAGGCCATGAAGGCCGGAGGGCAGGAAAAGCAGGGAGGGAGGTGGCTATTTATAGCTGGCTTTCTTTTGTTCCTTTTCCAGCAATGCTTCTCTTTAAATAGGAGCAGGGCTGGAGGCTGCAGTTCTTCCCCAGCCGCCTGTAGTCAGTGCGCAAGCGTGTGTGCTGGTGTGTGTGTGTGTGTGTGTGTGTGTGTGTGTGTGTGTGAAGGGGGACATGTGTATAGGGATGGGATGGAATGGGGGGTGGACACCAGTGCATGTGTGTGCATGTGTGCAAGGCTGGACGAGGGA
This sequence comes from Antrozous pallidus, assembly GCA_027563665.1. Taxonomy (NCBI): domain Eukaryota; kingdom Metazoa; phylum Chordata; class Mammalia; order Chiroptera; family Vespertilionidae; genus Antrozous; species Antrozous pallidus. Next base: position 17,717,906 of record CM050526.1, read on the forward strand.
ATTGTCAGCTGTGTATGTGTGTATGTGTACACCCACAGGTACAGAGGTGGAGATGGGTGTTCTTTGTGTGTGAACATGTGTGCACCTGCATAGACTCATGCTTGTGTAGGAATGCATGCTTTGTATGCATGTGTGTGTTTATATGAGTGAGCACACACATGACAATGGGTGAGGCAGCTGCCTCTTAGTTGATGTGTGTATGTGGCACATGTACACATATGTGTAGAGACAGGTCAGGGTGGGCGAGTGTGTGAGTATCTCCACGTGTAGAAGGTGATGTGAGCCGCTCTGCAGAGTGTGTCCATCCGAGTGGCCCGTCATTGGAGAGCAGTCCCCTGAGTGTGCACCTGAGTGGGGACGGGGGCGGTGGCGCTGACTGCTCACCTGCTGCGCGCGGAGGGGGGGGGGGGGGGCGGGGGGAGTCTCCCGTCCTTGCCCACAGCGCCTGTCCCTGGGAGTGTGGACGGCTGGGGGTGGAGTGCGTGCCGGAAAAGGGACTCCAGGGTTCCCCCTGGCTGCGGGGAGAGCGGGTCCGGCCCGCAGGCGTGGTTAGAGAGCCCCAGACTCGGTCCCTGCTGGCTGAGACCCCCCCCCCCCCACTCGCCTTTCTCCAAGATCTCCGGGGGCAGAGCGGCCGGGCCAGGGCGCTGGCACCGCGCACCTCGGGGAGAAAAGAGCGACCAGAGGCAGGGCGAGCCTGGTGAGGAGGCCGGGCTTCGGGGCGCACCTGGCCTAATCTGGCCCAGCATCCAGCTTTCCCCCAACCCCCATGAGCCGGCGCCCACAACGCGGCCCAGCGCGGCCCAGCGCAGCCTCGGCGCTCGGACCGGACCGTCGCAGGTCGGGGTCGGGGTCGGGGTCGCGGGGGGGGGGGGTCTGCGGGCGGGACGGAGGCGGAGGGCGCGGGTTGCGAAGAGCGCGGCGCCGGCGAGGGGAGTCGGTTCCCGGCGGCAGCGGCGCCCCGCGGCGGCGCGTAACCCAGATCTGTCAGCGCGGCCGCGCGCTGTCCCCCCGGGCTGCTGGGCTCCGGGGTGCCTGGCTGGGGCGCCGTCCCCGCCCCTGGACCCCGCCCCGCTCTGCCCGCAGCTCGGGATCGATGCGACAGCCCTCCCGCCCTTCCCCCAAAGGCCAAGCAAAACAGAGTAAATATTTAATCCGGGCCGGGGAGCCAAGGAGCCCCGGCCCCCCCCCCCCCCCCCCCGCGGCCGTCTGGCTCCGCTGCCAGCCCAGCAGCTCTCCCGTAACGAGGCCGGGGCGGTGGGGATCGATCGCGGGCCTGGGCGGGGAGGCCGGAGGGCCTGCGCCTTTGGGTGGCATCGCTGTCCACCCCAGGCCCCAGACCCTGGAGGCTCCAGCAGACCAGGGCTGGCACTTTTCCGAGAAGGCCGGTGAAGAGAGGAAGGACCCAGTTCCCCTCGCACCCCTGCCCCACACCTCAGAGGCTTCCTGGGAGTTTGGGTCCCTGAGGGGGAGAGGAGGAGGCAGCCTATGGGGAAGGGAACAGTGAAAGTGGGGGGACATCTGAGTCCCCTTTGGTGCCTGAGCTCCTGCCCCTGGATGGACCTGACCTCCAAGGTCTGGTGCTCACGACCTTAGGGGCCTTGGGTGGGGCAGAGACAGCCGGGGAGGCTGGGAGAGAGGCTGGAAGCTATTCCTGTGGGGCTGACTTCAGGCCTGCTGGGCATTGCCCTGGAGGATTCCTAGAGGGGGAATGACCTTCATTCATTCACTTATTCATGCAGCACATAATTATTGAGCACCTACTATGTGCCAGTTATAGGCTGCCCCCAAGGAGACTACAAGTCTGGGCCTGCAAGGAGATTACGTTCCAAAGGAGGAAGCAGTGAGCATACACTCGAAGTGGTTTCAGGTGGTGGTTGAACTTAGCGTAGAGAATAAACTGTAATGTGGTATTGTGTTTGGCCGGCAAGAGGAGGGACACTGGCCACAGTGGTCAGGGAGGTGAGCCATGAGAGTGGGTTGTGGCAAAGACACCCAAGGCCGTTTCCAGCAGGTGCAAAGGCCCGGACGCAGGGGGGAGATGGGTGCTCTAGGCCTGGAAGCTGGAATGTAGTGAGTGGGGGACAGGGAGGCAGGAGTAGATCCTGTAGGGTTTTGTAGGTCATGGAGGAGTTTGGGTTTTATTCTCGGTGCAGAGCAAAGGTAAAGGAGTGGCATGATCTGGTTTACATGTTTAAAAACTGCTGGCTGAAATGTGGGAAGTGGAAGTTGGGAGTTAAGGGTGGAGGCAGGGAATCCAGGTGTGGGAGGGAAGATGCAGTGGTGTATGAGAGGGGCTGGTGCCCTGCCTGCTTGGGCAATGACCACAAAGTGGCTGTTTAGGCTTTTACAGCTGACAGGCGTGCGCGCACGCACACACACACACACACACACACACACACACACAGCCGGCTCCTGGCTCCCATTTCCATGGCACTCAGACCTGGGGTTGCCCCTGTCCTATCTCCCCAACCCAGACTCCACAGTGGGCAACCCAGGAAGTTTTTAAAGGAGCATTAGATAATGTTGACATGTTTTCTGAAACAATTTCAGATCTGATATCTCTGCCAGATTGAGTTTGTAACGAGCTTTATTGTTTAAGCCTGCTGGGATTTCATCAAAGGCGTCTGCTGTTTACCCAGAGCCATTTCATCGGAGAAAACAGCAAACAGACCTACATTTCTATCTGATTTCACTTTTTGCCTTTTCTCATGAATTTAAGTGCTTGTGCAAAGCAAGGCTGATAAGGCATACCATGGAGGATCAACCCCCGAGGAGGGGGCTGGGAAGGATCCCAGCTGAGGTTTATCAGTAGAGCAGAGGGAAGCTGGGGGGTGTGGGGGGGACTGGCCGGGGCTCTGGCCAGCTGAGAGGCACTCCAGGCTGGCAGCTAGCCCTCCAGTGGGGCGCTGAGAAGGTGGGGCAGGCTGTCTCCTGCACCCGGGCCAAGAATTCTAGGCCACCTCCTGGTGCTTGTTGTCTTTATCAGTTTCCAGACCGTTTCCGACACGGGCACAATAAAAGGCGGAACATCAGCTCCACTTGGAAAGCAGTGGTGACCCAACCCCAGCGATGGGTTGAGTGGGACCGAGCTTTCCTGGGAACAGGCCGAGTGAGGAAACGGATCACAAGGCCAATGGAAGCCAGGTCAGGAGAATGCCGGAAACTGCCCTCCTGCTCCTCCTCCGCCAGCGCTTGGGACACAGCCCTTCTCCCGCCAGCAGCCCGAGCCAGGGCAGGGCCAGGGACTCCTGTCGCAGACTCAGCGCTCCCTCCATCTCCCTGAGGAATCTACACCAGTGTTGAAGGGTCCGGTGCCTTTAAGCAGGCCTGTTGACCCAGCACATGTTTTAACCCGAAGGGAAACGTGGGCTCTGCAGCCTCTAAGGAGAAGGAGGCCTGAGAAATGGTGGTTAATGTGCCTTGTTCAATTGCTTGAGCAACAGCTAGTTAAGTGCAAGGATTGCTTGACATACAGGTCATCTTTTACCAGGTTTACATTAGACCCACTTATAAGGTCAATCGATTCGAACCAATTAGCAAGAGGATAAGGTCTTGTTTATCTTTAACTGAATGTGGATCTTGCAGCAAGCCAGCTCAGCTAGAGATAGAGCCCTAGTGGGTTTGGCTCAGTGGATAGAGCGTCAGCCTATGGACTGAAGGGTCCTGGGTTTGATTTCAGTCAAGGTCACGTACTTACGTTGCAGACTCGATCCCTGGCCCTGCTCAGCGCGCATGGGGAGGCAGCCAATTGATGTGTGTCTCTCACATTGATGTTTCTCTGCCTCTCCCCCTCCCTTTCACTCTCTCTAAAAACCAATGGGAAACTATCCTCTGGGAGGATTAACAACAAAAAGATACAGAGGTGTACTTTCAGTGCTGAGTGCCAGTCATCATCATCGTGCTTCACTGCCTTCTAGCAGATGGCGATTCCGTGGACAGCAAGAGCCAGCCCCCTCCTCTCCGGATTGAGCCAAGGAGGAGAGTGAGGAGAGGTCAAAGGTCTTGTCCTCTCCAGACTAAGCCACAAGACGGTCTGTGCCCAACCTCCTCCCCACTCCTGTGGAGGCTTCCCGCCACTGCCTGCTTCCACAGCCTCACAGGGAAAGCTCGGCTGCTGGGCCTCTGTGATCCTTCCATCCATGGCCCAGGCTTCCTGGGAGAGCAGGGCAGCTGTGCCTTCCAGATCCGGGCCTGTACCAGAGGCCCTGTATTTGCTGCCACTCTCATTTCATCTTTATCTGCCCCTTCCTGACCCCAACCCCAACCCCAACCCCAACCCCAACCCAAGTAGGTATTAAGCCTTTTTTTTTTAGAGAGAGAGAGGGAGAGGGAGAGCCAGAGAAATGTCAATGTGAGAAAGGCACATTGATTGATTGCCTCCTGCACATACCCAACCAGGGCCCGGGCTGGGGAGGAGCCTGCAACCAAGATACGTGTCCTTGACGGGAATCAAACCCGGAACCCTTTGGTCCACAGGCCGATGTTCTCTCCACTGAGCCAGACCGGCCAGGGCTGTTAAGGTTTCTTTAGACAAGAAAACTGAGGCTTGGAGGTGGGAGCCGGCAGAGCCCGCCTGCGCTGTGCCAGCCATTTGAGCTCAGCCCGGGCTGACCTGGGCGCCAGGGGCCTGTCACTGGGCTGTCCTGCCTGCAGCCTTCTCAGAGGTTCCGTAGGGACAGGGTCACCTTCCAGGCTGTGGGCTGGGGAGGAACAAGCTCACACACCGGCAGGGAGAGGCTGGAGTGAGCCCTTTGGCATTTTCCGGCCTGAGACTATCTGGGGACAAAGCTGAGGGAATTCAGACCAGGGCAGTTATTTGCCCTGCTGAGTGTTGGTGGGTCCTTTGTGACACTGGGTGTGGGCACAGGGGGGGCATTGCTCTCTGCATCCCATCTCTGACCCAGAGCCCTGCACGCCCCTCTCAGTGCCCCTGCAGAAGATGGGAGGAAGGGACCCCATCCTCTCAGACTCATCCACCACTTTCAACACCTTATCTCACCCCCAGCGCCTCTGGATTCCACCTGAGCACACATTTCTCAGGGGCAGCAAAGCCTGCCTTCCCCCAGAGACTGGGAAAGGTGACCCCGGAGTGGAACCAGGAGGCAGGTAGCTGTGGATGTAAGTGTCCTAAGGAACGGGCTGGTACAGAGTCATTGTGGGGCTCGAGGGTGGGCTGGGGAGGGGCTGTGCTCTGTTCCATTCTGCTGTGCTAGCTCAGAGCAGCTGATGAGTCCTTGGGAAACTGCTTCAGATCTCACACTATTTTCTTCATAATAGACTCGGCCGGTGCGGATCCTTGACCTTTGAGGGTGGGTTTGATTTTTTTTTTTGGAAAAGGCCAAAAGTAATTTGAAGCTGTGTGTTGTGAATAAAGGAGATGAGCAATCTGCAGAATGTGGTTTGTTTTGTTGTTGGGGTTTTTATTTTTTAAGTCTAAAAACAAGATGGGATTCAGGAAACGAGTCCGTTTTCTCACAAGGGAGTTCCAGAAGTGTTTCAGTGATGGAGGTGCCTTGAAATGGGAGGCTGGGCCCAGTGGTGACCGCTTTGACAGGGGACAGGGGAAGGAAACGGATGCTTTATTGAGCCACTGCTGTGTTCCAGGCTCTCAACTGCCTGGATTTCTTTTAAAAATTTTTTTTAAAATACGTTTTTATTGACTGCAGAGAGGAAGGGAGAGGGAGAGAGAAATAGAAACGTCAATGATGAGAATCATTGATCAACTGCCTCCTGCACGCCCCCTCCTGGGGGTCCAGTTTGCAACCCGGGCTGTGTCCTGACCAGAAATCAAACCATGACCCCCTGGTTCATGGGCTGGTGCTCAACCACTGAGCCACACCAGCCGGCCCGAAATCAAATGTGGAATAAGCCTGATCTATAAAAAATTTCATAAATAATTCACTATCTGTTTACTCCTCACAGCAATCCTATTACAGCCAACACCTACCCCATTCCACAGGGGAGAAAATTAAGGCTGAAGAAGGTTCAATGACTGCTGAAGGCCACAGAGCGTGTCAGTGTTCTTTTTCTGGGTTCAGAAGTTCTGGTGCACGCACCCTACTCCTGCTTGTCCCCAATAGCACACACATTGTGTTTCTTTATGTCACGGTGACATCATTCAGGCTGCATTCACCACTTTAAAAAGAAAGCAGGTCAGAGAGGAGTCATGTGCCAGGGCAAAGTGCTGACTGTGTGCGATGGCAGACGTCACCAGCAGGCATCAGGGGACACGTGGGTGACGATGGCAAGGCATGAAGTATGGTGTTTATTAGGCGCCGGCAGAGGCCCGGGAGTCGCAGATGCCACGCGGTGATAAGTGGGAACTGCCTGTCTCAGCTCTTGCCTGGCTCCAAATGCTGAGCGGGCGCCTTTGAGTCAACTGGACTCTGGACAGACCGACCCTGGGAGCTTTCTGTTTACTGGCAAGACAGAGCCCCCTCTGAATAATAACCATCATCACAGCACCAATAATAGCGCGTGCTGAGGGAGCACGCACTGTGGGCCAGGCATTGTGCTCACTAAATGCCTTGCTCTTAAGCTTCCGTCCCTCTCCGTACTCTTAGCCCCTGACTAGAAGGGGTCGGCATACTCTCAGCTCCCACCGGGGTCCGCAGCCACACAGGCTGGCTCTCTCTGAACCCAGAGAGGGAATCTTTCCTGGCATGCCGTCCAAACCCTTGTTCTGATGTGGCCACGTGTCAGTGAGGGAACTGGGGGCCTGTGTGGGCAAGGAAGGAGGTGTTTGAGGCTCAGTGCACACCGTCTCCTCACCTGCAGGCCCAGCTCCAACCGGATTTAACGGTCCCAGCCCCGGTTATCTAACCATCGCAGCAATTCCACTTCCGGGAACTTCTCTACCTGAGACCCTGGCGCGGGGGGCAGAGATGTAGGAGCATGCATGTGATCAGTGCCTGAATCACAGAAGCTGGAAACGCCTCGAATGTCCATCAGCGGGGAGCCGATTGGGTAGATGACAACGCCCCGAACAATGGGATTCTGCACTCTGAAGGGTGGGGACTCTGTGTGCTGAGATGGGAGGGATGCCAAGGTGTATTGCCCAGTGAACCGCGGGGGTGGCACACGGCGCTGCCATTGGGTTTTACAGGGAAGATATGCTTGTACGTGATAGACGTTTTTTGGGAAGACACAAAAGAAACTGCGAACAGTGGCCAGTTTCTGAAGAAAGACACCAGGGACTGGAGGTATGGGGGAGGAAAGGAGGCTTATTTTTCCTTGTATACCCTTTTGTGTTCTTTAAAAAAAAAAAATGTTTTTTTGTTTTGTTTGTTGTTTTACTACTCGCATGGATTATCTTCTCGATTAAAAAGAAAGTGGGGAAGGGTTTAAACACTACCCCCCCCCCCCAGGCTTTATCTGGCTTCTCTGTCTACTTTTTCTTCCCTGTCTGCAGCCTGATCCTGCTGCACTGACTCACAGGCCATTTCTCAGTGTCTCTCCCTCCACGCCTCCCCCCTCCATGTCTCCCCCCTGCTCCCCCCCCCCCCCTGCACATCGCTCCTCAAGGCATCCATTACTGCTTCTTACAGGTACTTAAAACCTACCTTTTTGCCTTGAAATACAAATTAATCCAGAGAGAAGGCTGAGCTTCATTGCACTTACAGAACAGACAGGAATCGCCTGGCGCTGAGATGCTCGATAAATGTTTGCTGAATCGAATTGAATCTGTGACTCGGTTGGTTACACCGAGCAAGGTACTAATTGGCCAAAGGCAGGCGCCCCGGTCGGCTCTGAATCCAGAGAGGGATTCCTTCCGGGCGTGCAGTCCCAGCCCCTGCTGCAATGTGGCCGCAGGTCAGGAGGGCGGGTGGGGTGTGTGTGTGGGTGGGGGGGGCGTGTGTGGAAGATGGAGGGTGAGGAGAGAGCAGGGCGGAACACTGGTGTGATGCACAGGAAGCCCAGGAAGCCCTGCACCAGGGATCCCCACCCCAAGAGCATCCAGAAGCTCCGTGATGGCTTTCTAATAATAATAATAATAATAATTATTATTTTTTTTTCAGAGAGGGAGAGGGAGAGAGAGACAGAAACATCAATGATGCGAGAGAATCATTGGTCGGCTGCCTCCTGCACGCCCCCTACTGGGGATCAACCCGCAACCCGGGCCTGTGCCCTTGACCGGAATCCAACCGGGACCCTTCAGTCCACAGGCCGACGCTCTGTCCGCTGAGCCAAACCAGCCAGGGATCCATGATGGCTTTCCAATTGTTTTAAAAAAATATTAGTCGGTTTGGTTTTATTCCAAGAACTTCCTAATAGGAATAGGAAAGATGGAGTTCTCTGTTGAGCACAGAGTGAATCGCCTTTTGTGTGTGTTCAGCCACAGGCTGGAAGAGAACCATAGCAGGCACTTTGTGGGGGAAATTAAAGCATGAGGTAGTGGGTTATTTCTATGGACTATAAGACATCCTTTTTAATTATTTACTTTATGTCATACATAGTATAAAACTTACTATTTTAGTCATTTTAGCTGTGCAGTTTGTGGCACTAAGTGCAGTCACAGTGGTGTATAACCCACGAGGACCATTTTTAATGGGAGCACAGCTGTTACAAGTGAGAGGAAGCCGGAGAAATCCCCCCATGCCACTGGATTTCTGCCTCAGGAGGACATTCTTGCTCAGACTGGGCCTGTGATCCACTCTGTCTTCCAAACACTAGCTTCCGGGGCCTTCTCTGCTCTCTGCAATCATGCACAGCCTTCGGCAGTCCAGGAGAACACGGTAGAAACAGAGATGCAGGCGTGGTGCGGTGACATTTCTCCTACGATTTCTTTACCCTTGTCCCCAAAGTTCAGTCGCCTAGAGGGAGGAGAGAATGACTCCCTCGACCAGGACCACTTTTTCTTTCTGGAAGTTAAATGCCCGCGGCAGAGGCGCTGGCTCCTTCCTCGTGGCTGTGGTCCGGCGTCGCCCCGGGCACCGGCTCCCACAGTAGACCCTTCCTGTCTTTGCAAGGGTTGTTATGACGAAGCAGCATTTGCCTGCAAAAAAAAAAGTGAGTCAAAGTTTGATGTGCCTTCCCCCAAAAAAGCATCTGCAATCTTTGGCTACATTAATAGAAGTGTCCAAATCTAGGACGGGGAGGGAGCCGCTTTGCTCTCTGCTGAGCGCTCACTGAGTCATCCTCTCTCGTCATCGTCCACCAATCCAGCCCATCGCCTGCACGTTGCTAAATGCATCCCCTTCTCTCCATTTCCCCCGTCTCCACCATCCAAACAGGACCCCGTGTCTCTCGCGTGGACTGTTGCCTCGGCCTCTTGATTGGTGTCCAGGGTCTTGTCTCCAGGTTCTGCCCTGCGGACAGGCAGGCGATGGCAGGGGACACAATCTGATCATATCGCTTTGCTTAAAGTCATTCAGGTTCTCTCAGAGCTCTTGGGAATAGAGGCTTGTTTTATTTTGCTTGTTTATTTTCACTTATTTTTTAAAAAAATAATCCTTTATTGTTGACGGTATTACATATGTCCTCTCCCCCCACCCCCATTAACCTCCTAAAGCTTGCTCGCCCACCCTCTGCCCTATTGTCTGTGGGGGCACATTCTATTTTATTTTTTGAAATATATGTTATTGATTTTTTTTACAGAGAGGAAGGGAGAGGGATGGAAACTTAGAAACATTGATCAGCTGCCTTCTGCACACCCCCCGCTGGGGATGTGCCCACAACCAAGGTACATGCCCTTGACCAGAATCGAACCTGGGACCTTTCAGTCCGCAGGCCGACACTCTATCCACTGAGCCAAACCGGTTTTGGCTTGTGGGGCCCCATTTTAAAAGGGCTTTCAAGGCCTCCTGTGCAGAGCCCCTGCTTACCCCTCTGACCTGGCCTAACTCCACTTGCCCCTCTTACTGCTGTGCCAGTCTCCCTCCACATCGGATCCTCCCACAAGCAATTGTGCTGCCTGTGATGTTGCCCCCACTCATCCCTCTCACCTGGATAATTCCTTCTCTTCCTTCCGAGCTCAGTTCAGATGGCACCACCTCAGAAAGTGGTCTTCCAGTTACTTGTGCCTACAGCATTCAACCCTCATTCGGTGAGCAAATAACTAATGACACCAGCTGGTGCCAGCCACCGGGGTGCTGAGGACACAGTGGAGGGCCAGACAGGCACCGCCCTGCCCTCATGGAGCTCACGCTGCAGGGGGGTCATGGACCAGAAGGCGCTGGCCGGGCTGATGAGCACTGGAAGGCGAGAACACAGAAAGTGAGGGTGGCAGTTTGGGGTGAGGTGCTCAAGGAAGCCTCTTGGGGAAGTGACGGTGATCAGAGACCTGGGTGTGATGAAGGAAGGAGCATCTGGATGCTGGAGCAGGAGAGGAGCCGGGCAAAGGAAACAGCCAATGCAAGGTCCCTGAGAGGGACTGTGCTCAGAGCATTTGATGAAGATGGCTTTGGGGGCCTGAGACACAGGGATGGTGGGCAGGGGGGATCGGTAGGCCGAGATGAAGGTGCTGAATTGTATTCTCCGTGTGATGGGAGCCACAGGAGGAACTGGGTTACATTTTTAAAGGTTTCCTGTCTGGAAGGCTGCCCTGACTGCCGTGAGGAAGAGACTTTGGGGAAGAAGAAGGGGGAGGAATAGTAAAGGTCGGAGAGACTGCAGTTCCCCAGGGGAGGGTAGCCACCTGGACCAGGGTGGTGTCTGAGAGCGAAATAGCGGTGCCTATTTAGTGCTGTTATCAGCCGTGGCATCCTGTACTGTGAGCGCATGAGGACAGTTGCATCCACTGTTTTTCCTCCTCTTTCTGTGTCCACTTCTTTAGTTTGTATCCCCAGCTCTCTCCCTGTGTCTGGCACATATTAAGTGCTCAGTAAATGTCTATTGAGTGATTGTGAACGATGAAGTAGTGAAGATGCTAAAAACAAAACAAAAACAAGGTCATGCTGGGGACTCCTGGAGGAGCCATATGATGGCTGGCCCTGAAGAAGAGATTTGGGGGAATCGTCTTCAGATGCACAAAGGAGTTAGACTCCGGGCTTCAGGGCCGAACCTGAAAGTTACCTGGAAGAACCCAGAAGCGTCTGGTAGGCTTGACCTGGACCCATTGGCCCGGCGGCTTCCTAAGGGCAGGTCAGTCAGCGGAGGCGTAATGCTCTCTTTCCAGAGACGGGGGGTAGGGGGGTGGGGAGAGGGTGCTGTGAGGAAAGCACACCTGTGCAGGCCTGTCTGTGCACTGACATACAGGCATTACAGGCAAACACACACGTGGGTTTTCTGACCTGGAAATCACATGCTTCAGAGTTAGATCCTCAGACATGGTGGTGCCTGGTGACCTGGGAGCTGGGACACTGGTTATAAATGACCGAAACCCAACTGTCGGAAGGAAAGAGGAATCGCACTGGCTCCTAAAATTAAAAGGCTCGCCTGCAGGGTAACTTGATCACACCCTGTCATCAGGACTTGGTGTCTTGGTGTGACTTTCCCTGAGCTAGTGTCATGCTCAGAAGATTCCCGCAGCTCTCGGTCCCCCCAACGGTCTGAAAAAAGCTGGGGTCCTGATGTCACTGGCCCAGATTCAGTCCGGAACCAGTCACCGGGCTGGGAGTGCGTACTGATTGGGTGCCGGTCCACCTGCAGGCGGGACTGGGGTGGGCTCCACGGAAGCACACAGGTGCAGAGCGGGGGCGGACCAGTTCTCCCAAAGGACAGCCAGTGCACTGTGGCCAGAAGCTCAGAGCACACGGTGGGTGGCCAGAAACCCAGACAAGCTGTAGCCTGAGGTGGTTTGCTAGGGCTCTTTCCTTCTTCACGCCTGCGTCACTCAGAACCCCACACGTCATTCTCTTCACGTGCAGCCCCTGAGGCACCCCACTTGTCCAGTCCACCCATTTGGCAGATGAGTAGGCTGAGGCTTAGCAGCCTTCCGGAGGTCACATGGCCCAACTGCGGTGGAGGCAGGCCTGGCACCCAAACCTTGGGGCCTGGCAGCAATCCCGGTGGGCACCGCCCGAGCTGGGGTCAGCCTGCCACATTCGAGCCCGGGCTCTGCCACTGGTTCCCCGGGGAGCTGTGTCCATTCCCTGGGGCTGCTGTGACAAATCGCCGCGCACTTAGTGGCTCACACAGTACAAATCCTCCCTCACAGTTCAGGAGGCCGGAAGTCCGGAAGCAAGGTGTTGGCAGGGCTGCGCTCCCTCTGGAGGCACCGGGGGATGATCTGTCCCTTGCCACTCCGGCTTCTGGCACTGGTTGGCATTCCGTGCGGCTGCATCACTCCAGTCTCCACCTCTGTCTCCTCAGGCTCTCCCTTCTCTGCTTCTCCTCTTCTGCGTCTCACAAGGACGTTTGGCGTCACATTCAGGGCCCATCTGGGTGATCGGATAATCTCATTTCAGGATTTTTAATTACACCTGCAGAGGCCCAGTTCTCAACGAGGTGACATTCACAGTTCCCGGGATTTAGACATGGACATAGCTTTTCTGGGACCCCATTCAACACACTCTCAGGACCTTGTGGAAATCACTTAACCTCTGACCCTCAGTTTGTCACCTGTAAAGTGGGGACAAAAATAGTGCCTTCTTCAGATGGTTGTCAGGAGATTGATAATACGAGATAATCCTCGTTGCCAAGCACGTAGTAAGTATTGAATAAATGTCACTATTATTATTATTATTATTATTATCATCATCATCATCATCATCATCATTATTATTAACTAGGGGCCCGTTGCATGAAATTCATTTACTGGGGGTGGGTGGTCCCTCAACCTAACCTGCCCCCTCTCACATACTGGGAGCCCTCAGGGGATGTCCAACTGATGGCTCATCCCCAGCCTGCCCAAGGCCGAAAGCCAGCCATCGCCCTGCTCAGCTCAGCCCCAGCTGCCTGCGACCACCAGGCCCTGGGGGCTGGGTTCTCGCCGCCACTTCCGCTTACAGCACCCATGGGCTGGGCGCTCACTGCTGCCGCTGCCACCACCACCATCACCACCACCACCACCACCACCATTTCATCTCCACCCCTGGGGCCGGTGTGTGCCACTTGGCCCCGCCCCTGCTCCTGATTGGCTGGTAGCATAGCCAATCAGGAGCGAAGGCACAGTCAAATTTGCATGTTTCTCTTTTATTATATAGGATTATTGCCCCCAATCCAGCCTGGTCTTTCTGTGGCCTCCCCCAGGTGGTTTTCTTCACAGGTAGGCGTAGCACCCTTTAGCTGGTAGTGGTAGAGAGGACAGGTGGGTAGTTGATGGCTCGGTGGAGACAGAGCTGCCAAGGTTATGCTTGCTCCCCGGCTGGGGTCTGTCCTATTGTCCCAGCAGGCGGCCTGAGGAGGCCTCCTGCCAATCAACCTCTCACCCAGCTCCTGGAGGCCAGCATCCGCACCCCATGATTTAGAGTGATGACATGTACATTGCAGAGGCTCCACGCTCCCCACTCGGCTGAGATCTCATCAGCATCTCATCCCGTTTACGGGGGCTCCTCCAGGTCCCATTTGGTGGGTTCTGCCGGCAGAGCGCCTCCTCAGCGTCCTATATCTATCACACCTGCACTGTGACAACGTAATTTTTATCTCCGGTTGTTTATTTCTCAGTTGGAACTACTTGTAAATTCCAAGAAGAAAATACATCCCTGCGTGTGACAGAAGCAGCCCAGGGCGATTAATCTGGGCTTTTAAGCTGGGAATGCAAACCTGGCTGATGCTGCTCCATGCCTACGTGTCCAGTAATCAACCACAGCCCTTGATTGTCCCCTAATGAAGCAGTGGCCCCAGGAGGGGTCAGCTCAGTATAATTTGATCCAGCTGGATGAGAATGGGGTCTTCGTCTCCCACCTGCCGGGTGGCTACCGGCCCTGGGGACACAGAGGGGGAGGCAGGTGGCTTGAGGCCACCAGGTGCAAGATGTGGAGGGAGAGACCCATTTCAAGGCACAGTTGACAGTCTGTGTGAAAAGAAGGGGACCGAGGGTGTTGGTGTGAGGGTATTGGGGTCAGGGTATTGCGGTGAGGGTGTTTAGGTGAGGTGTTGGGGTGAGGGTGTTGACATGAGCCGTGGGAAGGCTGCAGGCTTGTGCAGTCCAACAGACCCAAGTTCAAATCCTAGCCCTCCACTTACCACACTTCCAGGGTGTCCTTACTCCCTCATCCTGACAGAGGAGGTTCTTGATCTGTAAAATGGAGCAAAGAATATCTGATCCATTGGCTAATGGAGAGACTTAAGTGAGCCAAGTATGAAAAACGTATGTAAGGCCTGGGGGCAGTGCTCAGCCGCAGAAGAGGGAAGTCAGAAGCCAGCAGAATGCTAGCGTTGGAAGGAAGTCAGAGAGCACCAACGCAGAGAAAGGCCTGGGGAGGTGGAGGCACGCGGTCTCCTGACTGTCACCGATGCATTGTCTATCACGCTGCCTTCATAGCAGGGCCCTCAACCTTGGCCTCTGCCTCCTACGGGGCCACCCATGGGCCTCAGACGTTCACAACCCCCAGAGGTGCTGTGCACTGTTCTGTGTATGGGGGTGATTCAGCCCATCCGGGGCTTTCAGGTTCTCAAAAGGACCTTCCCATTCAGAAAGATTAAGAACTTTGGGACTCTGACATTTTGACTAAATGGGGAAGTGGGGTGAAGGGAGGGATGCTGACCACCCCTCCTGTCTGCATTGGGTGTAGACACAGCCTCCACTGTGACCAAGATCTGGCTGTGATTTGGGGGTTTCCTTAGCCACAGGGCCCCCACCAGCCCTTCTCGTTCTAGCCTGGTTTTCGCTTTCCTTCCCCAAGAAAACCGGTGTACAAGAGCCAGCGGGAGCAGCTGGAGGGAGTGTCCAGGTTTGGCATTCTGAACGGGTTCAGGTTTTGTGGAGCCTAAAGTTTATTCAGGCTCCATTCTGTGAAAAAGCATAACAAGCCATAAATACAAAAGCAGGTGCGGGGCCTTGGGAGGGGCTGTGGGCGCTTCATTCGTATCCCCGTAAGCCTGCCTCTGCTGGGATCTTGATGCACAAGAGCCCTGCGGAGAAGGTGAGGTCTCAGCAGAGCTCGCTGAATGCCTGCCCTTCTCTGGTTGCTCCCCTACTGGGTGCTTGGTCTGGTCTGTGACGAGCCAGCTGCCCTCAAGGAGCTCTCAGCAAAGGAAACCCAGTTTCCCTCAGAGAGTGGCCTGCCTGCCATTGCCCCTCCCCTGTGTTCAGTCCGCTGCCTGCTGAGCCACCCCCTTCCTCATTTCCCAGCTCAGCGAGTTGCTGAGCCCCCACTCCCTCCATTTTCAGGGGTACCCAGCAGGCTTCAGATCTGGAGAGCCCTGGCAGTGTACCCTGCGCAGGGAGAGGCCAGGGCTGCCTGCAGGGCCTCTGAGGAGGGGACCTGCTGTCTGTGGCTCTGCCCCTTCCCTTCTTGTCTATTGAGATGAGCTTTGTCCAGGCCCAGGCTTTGGGTGGGTCGATGGGAAGATAGGGAGTCAGGGGTGGGAAGCCGTGAGCGACCTCCGTCCCTGTCTTAGTCATTCAGCTGGTATTTGTCGGGTGTCAGCTGTGGGCCAGGCACTGCACTGGGAATATGATGTCAAGAAAAGTGCCGCCGTGAGCCGGAAGTGGACCGCAGAGGGCCTGCATGTGACTCCTGCGCGGACCCTGTCTGCGTGTGGGTGCTGTGGAAGCTTCTGAACCTCTCTGAGCTTCAGGTTTGTCATCTAGAAACAGATAACAACACCTAGTTCGCTGGGGTGTGGAAACGGTTAGGGTTTCACACATGCAGGGCTCTTCCCAGCGCCTGCCCTGTGGCCAGCGCCTGTGCATGCTCCACGACTGTTATCATCTTAGAAGAGCCATTCCTGCCCCTTGGAGTTCGCACCCTTTCCTCGCCAGATCCTGCTGAGTCTCCTCTTCTGCCAGGTCCCAGCGCTCCCTGGGAGCACAGTGGTCAAGGCCTCATGGACAGAGCTCCCGGGGCAATGCCTTCGGGCAGTGTCACTACTTCAGGCTGGAGGCAGGCCGAGCTGACCGGGGCCGTGACCTGTCCTGGGCTGGGTCAGGCGTGGCAGAGCAGCCGAGGCAGCTTCAGGGATGAAGGACCCCCCTGCCCCCCAGAGCCCATTTCCCTAATGTCTCTGGAGAGACAGAGCTGAGCAAAGAGAAAACACCGGGATGGAGTGAGCTTTGTGTCTAAGCCTCATAAAAGGGCAGCTCTGGCTGGTGCCTTGGGCAGCTGCCGGCCTCTGGCTGCCACTCCGAGCGCAGCCATTTGCTGGCAGCGTCAACAGGGGGCTCACCTGGAGCACCTAGTCCCATCAGCACCTCCCCGCCCTCCCTGCCCAGCGTCACTCCAGAAAGCAGCCTGGAGCAGGGACACAGCGGGGAAACCCTGCTCCGTTTCCGATAAGAATTTAAACAGGTTGCTGAGCAGGCCCACTAATTAACCTTTTGTTTTTATTTTTAGTCTTTTTTGTTTGTTTTGTTTTCTTTTCTTTACTATAAAAGTAAAACATGCCATCTGGGGAAAACTTGAAAAGTATAGAAAACTATAAAGAAGCAGGTGTGTGTGTGTGTGTGTGTGTGTGTGTGTAAGGGAGCGGGTGAGCCCAAACATCCAAGCAGAGTTGAGCACAACTGTTTACATGTTAATATGCTGGTGTTCCAATGAAAACCAGAAGCTTTTATATATTTTTTATATTTTTTTTTATTGATTTCTGAGAGGAAGAGAGAGGGAGAGAGAGATAGAAACATCAGTGATGAGAGAGAATCATAGATCAGCTGCCTCCTGCATGCCCCCAACTAGGGATCGAGCCCACAACCTGGGCATGTGCCCTTGACCAGAATTGAGTCTGGGACCCTTCAGTCTATAGGCCAACGCTCTATCCACTGAGCCAAACCAGCCAGGGCGAAAAGCAGAAGCTTTTAAAAACCCCATGTAAACATCAATGGCTGCCCGGGATTCATGGAATTAATCTTTTTAAGGAAGTGCATTTGAGTCAAGTGGATTTGGAGTGCAGGGATTTGGAGGAACCCCCAGGCCTGGGGTATGTGGGATGAATTCTAAGTCTTCAGCCCCTGGGGTTCAGAAAGGCTTCCCAGGAGGGTCCCAAAGGCTGATTGGGGTTTGCCTCTGTCACAGAGATTTCATTCTTCACCTGCTTCCCAGCAGGAGCGGCAGGAGTGGCGGGATCTCTTTCACACTCGGCTTGCCTCCTGGCCTGTTTGCCTTGGAAGCAGAGAAGGAAGAAGAGGATGTGGAGGAGGGAGGCCCTCTCCAAAGGGGGGGGGAGGGGGGGCTGCCCTTTGGCCAGAGGGCCGGAATGGCTGGCCTGCTTCCTCCTTTCTTCCCCGAAGTGTGTGTGTGCGTGTGTGTGTGTTCGGGGAGTGCCCAGCCTTGCTGATTTGCATGTAAGTAAGCACTGTCCAGAGAAGGGGAATCTTCAGTGCAAGTTGATGAGGACCCCGCAGAGAATGCTACCTGAGAGGGAGAGAGAAAAGGCAGGGCCAGGCCTGGAGAGAGTGGAACTGGAGTGCCCCCACCAGCCACCCCCTCACTTGGTGTTCCTTTAGGATGGTTGTAAATTGTGCCAGAGGGCAGCAAATACAGGGCTGCGCCTTCTGCTGGCTGGGCGTGGCCACCACATGGGGAGCAGGGTAGCCCACCATCCTTCCCTGGGTCCCGCCTCTGAGAGGCCGCCTGCACACCATGAGCAATTCTGTGACGGGTGCCTGGTGGAAACGGCTTTCAGGCCCTCGTGGAACTCCTTATTTCTCTGAGATGAGGACTAAACGTTTGCCAAGCACCGCGCTCAGTGTCCTCGGTGTGTCACTCCGTCTGCACAGCAGCTCTCATAATGGGAGTCCTGTTTTCCCCGTGTTACAGATGTGCAAACAGAGAAGTGACTTGACTTGCTCAAGGTCACACAGCCAGTCAGTCAGGAGCTGGAGGCCAAATGCGGGCCTAATTGCAAGCCAGCCCTCTCCGCACTCCTCCCGGCTCAGAGCCCGCCCAGGGCTTCTGCTCGGATGGCTCAGTCCACCAGGTTCCTCCTCTGCAGGCTTCTGCTCCATTAGCACCTTCTCTGGGGACAGACGGAAGTGTGTTTGTGTGCCAAGGGAGAGGCAGATTCCAGAGGGGAGGGTGCCACCATCCCCATTCTTGAGTTTCTCGGAAAATACTGGGTTTGGTCCCCAGTGTGTGTGTGTGTGTGTGTGTGTGTGTGTGTGTGTGTGTGTGTAGGGTGGGGGGTCGGTTTGCACCAGGTTAGGGCTCTTGGCCGCTGATTCCCAAGAGGATGACCCAACACCAGCTAGAGACAGCAGTGGAGGCAGGAGCACGGGTGCCAGCGCCTGGGAGCCGCCCAAACCTCGACCCCCCAGAGCCCATGGCGGTTCCTCCCTCTCCGAGAGGAGCAGGAGGAGGGGCAGCAGGAGGGTGAAGGATGCACTAGAAGTTATTGGATGCGGGATGCGGTGTGGCTGCTGCTGCTGCGTCTGCAGGCCTGCCTCCTCCAGCCAGCTCCTACCTGGACCGGCCGGGCGGGCGCCGGTTGGCTCCCTGGGAATGCCTCTCGCCCTATCACACACCTGCACGGTTGCCAAGCAACGGAACGGCGTTGTAACACCTCAAAGACAAGAGATGGGATGTTTTTATTTCCTAGCTGCTGCAAGTCTCTCCTTAGAAGTTGTAGAAGGATTTGGTTTCCCTCCTCAAAGGGACCGCACCCACACATTCCTCAGTCCCCAGCCCTCAGCCCAGCCTCCAGCCCCGCGGTTTCTGGCCAGACCGGCCCCAGCCTCCTGCAATAGGCATCCTCAGTGGAGCTGGGAACTTCCGCCTGAGACAAGATGGCACATCTGAGGAGCGAGCTAGGGCAGGCTCTAAGGCCCCTGGCCTCGGGACAACTTTGGGGTGGCCATGGTGTGGGTGTAGGGCACGGTTCGGGCCTGGATTCTGGCTCCACACCCAGGGTACTATCTGGGTGTTTCCCAAACTTTCTCTCTGCCTCACACCTTCCCATTGTCTCACCCCTCTTGAGCCACTGCACTGTTTTCACTTCTTTCTTTTCTGTATTGACCCACTTTAGCTTAAATAAATGTATTTTAAAAGGAAACTTGGTAACACTCCTGTAAATGACTCAGTATTGTTTTCCATAAATAGAAATTAACTGCAGAAATAAATACAAAGAAACAATGTTATTAAATTTTAGCACATGGAATCTAATCTGGGAGGGCCATAATAATAACAAAATAACTGCTTTTTAAGTACTTGCTCTGTGCCAGAAACTAGCTGAGCACTTTATGCCTATTAGCTCATTTGATCTGGTATTATTAATGTTCCCATTTCACAGATGGGGAAATTGAGATTCAGAGAAGCTAAGAGCTTTGGCCAAGGGCATATAGACACTAAATGATGAGTCCCATCTAAAAGCCAGACTTTTAGCCCTAGCTGGTTTGGCTCAGTGGACAGAGCGTTGGCCTGTGGACTGAAGGGCCCTGGGTTCAATTCCAGCCAAGGAATTGAACCACATGGCCAGGTTGTGGGCTCGATCCCCAGAAGGGGGCGTGCAGGAGGCAGCCAATCAATGATTCTCATAGTTGATGTTTCTATCTCTCCCTCTCCTTTCTTCCCTGAAATCAATAAAAATATATGTGAAAAATAAAAGCTGGGCTTTAAGCCATGATCTGTTGCTGTCTCTCTGCCCGGTGGCTCTCTGGCTCTCTGCCCTGGTGAGTGGGTGGTGGCCCTTTCCAGGACTGGGGCAATGATTTCAGCCCCAGATGCAATCCCCAGATGCAGTGGTTTTTGTCCTGCCCCACGGAGTATAACTCACTAGGTGCTGTCAGAGATAAACCACACATTCTCCCCAAAGCCTTGTGGAGTGTCTCATTTTATAGCTCAGGGAGGCCAAGCCACCTGCCCCGAGTCCCACTGCTGCTGAGTGTGTGTCCTGCTCCCCATGCAGTGCTGACTCTCTTGCACCTCATTCAAAAATAGGAATCTTGAGTTCTTAGCAGCTCTTACAGCAGACGGAGCCTCTCACAGGGAACGAAATCTCCATCTGGGAAGGAGGGCATTCGCCGAACCCACTCTTGGCTGTGGGTTGACATCTCTGGAACGGTGGCCTTCTATGGGTGGCTGAGACCCCCCCAGAGCCAGCCCCCAGCCCCTGGCACTCCCCACACCTCAGGAGGACTCCTGCACCGGTGGGCAGGGATGCTTGGCTTTCTTATCTGCCTTCCTGGAAATACAGTCCATAATCCTGTATCAAAATGAGCAACTGCATTTCTCGCTCCAAAGCTGGCTTGCTCTCGCCTGGGAGAGGAAGAACAGGGAGCCTTGGAGAGGGAGAGAAATCATGTTATTTTTAAAAGGCATTTTGAGTGAACGCTGAATAGAGTTCAAGAAAATTGCCTTAACGACTTGCTCTCCGCAGGGATGGCGTTTCTCATGGCTCCCAAGCATTTGGAAACTTAATTGCACACTTGCACAGGCTACTGTTTTTATTTCTTTCTGGTCTCAGAGGTGGGCCTTGAAGATTGTGCTCTATCTGTAATTTTTTTTAAAAATCTCTAATACATTTTGCACATCTGCAAGGTAGATCTGCTTGAAAGAAACAGTGTCAGAATCGGCTCTCGATTTAATGAACCTGCAAACGGAATAGGGTTCAGTGAGATGATGTGGCGTTAGCGCGCCCCGAGCCTCTGGCTGCAGGGGTGCAGCCTCACCCCCCACCCAAAGCGGCTGTGCTCTTTGCTGGTGATCTCCGAATTGCAGAGCCTTAGCTCACACCTTTGCTGAAATCCTTTCTCCACCCCACGCTGGAAGCCGGGCCACGTGGGGGAGACCCAATTCTGTGTGGGTGTTTGGGGCTTCATAGGCCAAGATGCTAATAAGAGCGTTTAGCTTAATTGTAGAGCCACAGTTCCCCTCTGCTGGCGGCTCCCTCACACCTCCCACGCCATATTGTATCGAAAAACTAGAAGGTCAGTTTTGGGGTCAGAACTGTGTTGTGAGCAAGGTAGGACTTACACTGCAGGGCTTGGGGTTGGCAGGGATGCCAATACAGGGGAGAGTGGGGAACCCCGGACTTGTGTACCCCCTCTGGGACTCTGGCTTCCCACCCACGGCGACATGGTCCTGGAAGGGCTACACGCCTACCTCTGGGGGCAGGCAGACCAGGAGTTTGAGTCAGGCTCTGCCACTTCCCAGCTGGTGACGGTGCTAGGGAATCCTGCTTGTCACCCCGCCCTCTACCTCTGCACGGTGCCTGAGGCCGGCCTGGAAGCCCACACCTCGTGGCTCCTGCCCTGGGCCTAGGGCTAACGGTGGGCGATGGGGGGAGGAGGAGAATGAATCCTGGGTAAGCATCCCCCTCCCTACAGGCCCTCTCTGTCCACACAGCTTCTCTGTTCTGGTTCTGATCGCCCGTCCCTCCCCTCCCCCTTCAAAATGAGGTTTGTTGACAGTGGTGGTTTCTTTCTTTTTTCTTCTTCTTTTTTTTTACATATATTTTTACTGATTTTCAAGAGGAAGGGAGAGGGAGAGAGAGAGAGAAACATCAATGATGAGAGAGAATCATTGATTGGTTGTCTCCTGCATGGCCCACACTGGGCGGTCGAGCCCGCAAGCCGGGCATGTGCCCTGACCAGGAATCGAACTGTGACCTCCTGATTAATAGGTCGACACTCAACCACTGAGCCATGCCAGCCTGGCAACATTGGTGGAGGGTTTTTTTTTGTTTGTTTGTTTGTTTTGCCTGTTAATTAATCTGCCAGTGCATTCCCTGGGCCCTGCACACACCTTCCTCAATTGTCCCTTTATTAAACTGCCCTCAATTACCTAGTGACCTCTGACTGACATGGTGAGCCTAAGCGAGTCTTTCACCTCTTGGAGTGGCGGTTCCCTCACCTGTAAAATGAATTTCATTGTGGAGCAGTTTGCTCGTTTGCTTGAAGGCGAGTGCAAAGTGTTTGCCCAGGGCCTGGAGGACAGTCCTCTTCCCCCACAGGGACAGCAGCGGTGCAGGGGGACTGGGCGGTCACCTCTGTTCTTGGACCTGAGGCATGCTTACCCTCCACTCTCTGCTTCCCGTCCGTGAGCCGGGCACTGTGGACCGGGGGCACCAGGAGAGCAACATCTCAGAGACTCAAGAAGTTGGCACGTCTTCTGTCCTGTGGTATCCCACAGAAGCCGCCCATCGAACCCTGCTGTGCACACTCTCTCTCTCATCTCTATGTAGAGTTATCGGGAAACAAAGCAACTACAGCTCTCACATTACATGGTGTCCTCTCCCTGGGGAGGCAGGAGAAGGATGTGACAACGGCTATCCCAGCTGGAGCGGCCGGGTGGGTGGTACCAGAGCCAGCCAGCCCCTCCCCAGCCTCTTCTGTCCGCTCTGGAACCTCATTCCGTTTTTGAGGGTTTGAGGGCCCAGGAACCAAAAGGACAGCAGAGAAAACAGGCGGAGAGGAGTCTGTGAGGTTGGTGTTTATGTGAGTGCCTGTCTAGGAAGGTGAGAAAGACACAGAGGCCAGCCCGCTCCCGCGAGGATGGCAGCAAGGCTGGGAAGCTAGCACTTCCGAGGTGATGAGAGCCCGGGTCGGGGAGGGAATTCACAGGCACTGGTCGGCGGGCGGCCCGGCAAGGAGGGACCACCGGGGAGGGACCACCAGGCCAGGAGGGTCAGGACGGCCAGCCGAGGGAAGGCACAGGTGAGGCCTGGCAGCATCTGGGAACCCAAGGGCAGGGCACAGTGTGGGTCTGGCTCCGTTGGAGTCTTGAAGCCAGCCAGGTCCGGTGCTTCAATCTGGAAGCAGGATGTGGGGAGCCGGCACAGAAAGAATTCTTCAGCCGAGGTTCACAGGCAGACTCCGAGCAGCCTGGAACCTCCTTGAAATGGCACGGCGCTGTGTGTGTGTGTGTTGGGGGGCGTGGGGGGCTTTGTGACGGGCTGGATCTTCCTGCTCCGGCTATTCCTTAACCTTTCTGAGCCTCAGTCTTCTCATCTACAAAATGGCAGTGTCGACCTGGCAGCCGGTTTGGGGTAACACATCGCAGGGTGGACACGCTGTGTCGCGCACAGTTTCGTGCGAGCGGTCAAGACCTCAGGAAGCGGCAGCTGTCGTTCAACGCTGCAGAACTGCGAGTGATCACCCGGAGTCGCACTTCGCTCTCTCGAGGGTCTCCTGTGTCTCTCATGAGATCCCCCAAGGGGTCCCTGATTCAAAAAATGTTAAGCACCACTCACCGCCTGAGAGGTTTTAAAAATAGAGGCGTGTGAGGCAGCAGAGAGCAGTGTGTGTGCGACGGGAACATGACGGTGTGGGCCTGGGGGCAGGGGAGCAGCGTGGAGCCTCTCTGCCCATCTGTTGGACCTGCCGTCCTTCCATTCATTCACTGGCTGGTCACGCCTGGCTGAGCACTGACTCAGCCGGGCCCCTGCTAGATGCCGAGGGCTCCGAGGCCAAGCACAGGTCAGTAGGGAGGGAGATGAGCACAGCCAGTCCTCAGGGATTTCCCACCTGCCTCCTGCTCTCCTGTCCTCGTCAGGGCCCCTTCCCGCGGGGAATCAGGCCGGCCTGCGACTCAGTCTAACCAGGGGGTGCAGTGGAAGTGAGGTGTCCAAGCCCGAAGGAGGCCAGCAGCCTCACTTCTATGGTTTTGGGAGAACAGAGACATCTTTTTTTTTTTTTTTTAATCCTCACCCAAGAATGTTTTTCCATTGATTTTTAGAGAGAGTGGAAGAGAGAGGGAAAGACAGAGGAAAACATGGATGTGAGAGAGACACATCAATTGGTTGCCTCCCACACGTGCTCTGACCAGGGCCTAGGCCAGGGAGAAGTCTGCAACCAAGACACATGCCCCTGACCGGAATCAAACCCAGGACCCTTTGATCTGCAGGCCGATGCTCTCTCCACTGAGCCAAACCAGCTAGGGCAGAGCTGATACATCCTGTAAGAAGTCTGGCTACCCTGCATGCAGACATCTGGAGAGGGTGAAGGGCTCAGCATCTTAGCTCAGATGACTCCAGCGCTTGCTACGATCTGGCTGAAATCACATGCAGAAGAACCATCCTGCCGAACCCATTCAGCCAACTGAACCATGAAGTCATGACGTGGTTTTGATTTAAGCCCTCATGTTTAGAATGGCTTGTTACCCATGTGGAAATAAATGAAGACTAACCAAATGAGAACAGGTAAAGGCTGTTTATTCAGAGGTTGCTATTCAACAGAATTAGCCATTGTCACATATTTTGGCAGAGGCTCAGAGGCAGGTGGAGGAGTGGGCATTTTTTCTAGTAGGAAAAAAAGGAAGGCTTCAGGTCTGCCCTGATTGGAGACTGTGGGCAGCGGGGAGCTGGTAGCAGGCTAATCAGAAGCAGAGGGAGGGATCCTCTGTGATTGGTTAGGGGTGCATATTTGATTTTCTCTGGTAGGTCCTCAGTAGGAAGTATGGACAAAAATCAGGGAAGCTAAGTCCTAAACATTTGGGGATGGTTGGTGCAAGCTATTGCTTAGCTTTCTGGACTATTTGCTTGAGATGTGGTCTGACTTCCTATGAGAAGCAGGCTGGCTTCTTGGGTTGGTTACTGTGGACAATGGGATGGTTTCTGGGCTGGTTTCTGCAGACTGGGCCATGGGCATTCCATTTGTCTATGTGCTCTGGCATTGCTATGTCTGTCGTGAAACAATAGATACCTACATGCAAACTGATAGTTTTGATTTCCTGTTGAATGAACAGAGTCGTCTAGGTAGGTCCAAAGTGGGGAGGACCCCCTACATACCCTGCAGCCCATGCCAAGTTTGAAGGACAAGTGAGAAGTGGCAGGCAGATGAAGGAAGGAGGGTGGTCCCTAGTGGAAGGGGCGGCATGACCTGTTGGGCCTGGAGATAGAAGAGAACAGGGCAGTGGGAGACACTGCACAGGCTCACCTGCCCGGGCTCTCAATAGGCGGTGAGTGTTGGCGTAGGACCCAGGGCACTAGACCCCTGTTCGGCAAACTCATTAGTCAACAGAGCCAAATGTCAACAGTACAATGATTGAAATTGCTTTTGAGAGCCAATTTTTTAAAACTTACACTATATAGGTAGGTACATTGTTATGAACTTAATTAGGGTACTCCTAGGCTGACCTTTGCTAAAAACTCAAGGGGCCAAAGAGCTGCATGTGGCTCGTGAACCACAGTTTGCCGACCACTGCACTAGACAGTCAGGCGTCCTCCTGAAAGCAGATCACAGGTGTCTGGAGTGATAGAATTACAGCCAAGTTTGACAAGAACTCTTCAGATGGAGAAGATGGAGGTGGGCAGGGTGAGCGCAAGTTTGGTGAGGCGGCAGCTAAAGCATCAAGAGAGAGTTCCAGGGGCAGAAACTATCCGCCTTCGAATGAATGGGACTCCAGGGGAGAGGAGAAGGCAGAGTCTGGGTTTTCCACAGACCGGGGATGTGGTCACCGAGAAGATGGCCCAGGAAGAGGGGAGTAGGTTTGGAGGTGGGGATGTTGTTTTGGGAAAGCAGAGTAGGAAGAGTCTGGGAGACCCCAGGGAACACAGGTGGGGGTGCCTGGAGATTTGGATTTGGAGCTAGGAGAGTCTAAGAGGGGATGAGTTTGTATGCATCATGAGGACCCCGGGACTGGGGTGAATGACAGGAAGAAGAGGGGCCATGCCATGCCAGGGGCTGAGAGGGATGTCCAGTAGCCCATGCTGGAGCCCACCCAGGAGAGACTCATGTCAAGGAAATTAGGGGAGATTTCAAGGGGTGCTCCGCCCCCAGGGGCAGTGGAGTTGATAGTGACAGGGAACTGTTGGATTTGGACCCATGCAGGGAGCTTGTGCGTGAGAAGGGGGATAATACCAGGTCAGGGGCTTGCAGGGAGAGGAGTGGGACTACTGCGTGGAGACAGACCTTTCAGGCAGTTTGCCTCTGCAGGGAGGAGAGAGGCAGTGGCTGCAGGGAGGGTTGGGTTAGTGAGGCTTGTTGTTCAGGGGGAGACTGGAACAAGTCTATAGGCAGAGAGGGAGCCGTCTAGCAGGGCAGGAACTGAAGATGCCCGAGGCAGGCACAGCAGACAGAGGCAGCTGTCAGAAACCTTGGCCTTGGGCTGTGTTGGCCCACACAGTGTTTTCTTTTTTCGGTTGAACTTGCTGCCATCCAAATGCATATAAAAATCCTGATTCCCACTCTCTGGCAAACTCCAAAAATCTGATAACCCAGGGCCCGCTTTCTGCAGGGCAGCAGGGGTGCAGCCTGGGGCCTTCCGGGTGGGCCTGGCTTCCAGGTTCCCACCTGCCTCATCCTACCTTCCATCTCACCTTTTTCTGTTTCCTGCTTGGCTCCTGTAGGCATTTGAATGGGAATTTTAGGGTGAAAAGAGGGGAGAGGGTAGGACCAGGGCCAGCCTCAGGCAGAAGCCTGGGTGAGAATGCTGAGAGGTGAGGGCGTAGGCCAGAAGCCACAGGTAGAGCTTTAAGGAGGGAGGGGTGGCGTTGGAATGAGAGAGGAAGCTTTGGGCTGCATAGAATAATGCTGGGGCAACCCCAGTCCTGGGACCAGCTAAGACTGAGCCAGAGACCCACAGCTGCTCCCATTTATACCAGTGGGTGAACAGAACAGGGGAGGGGGCAAAGGAGCCTGTTCTCAGGAGCTCCTATACTCCACTCAGCATCCTCTGGTCCTGATAGCGGGTGGCTGTGAGCCCTGAGACTCGGGGCCCACACGCTCAGGGCCCCAGGAGACACAGCCTGTCTTCCCTGTCCCGGGGCCTCTCCCACTTGGCACAGGCGGGAATCACTCTGAGGGGCCCGTGTGAAGCTGACATGCTCCTGAGATTCCGCTCCCTGTGGCACGCCCTCAGGAAGTGCGCACACTCTCTTGCACGCCCCTCCCCTGAGCTGTCCTCCTGAAGTCTCCTCTGTCTGCCCCTTTGTGGTCCCAGGACTAGTTCTCAGTCACCAGGGTGGGACTTGCTCCTGACCTGAGGGGCAAGGGTCCTCAGGATGAACTCTTCCTGCCTCGCTGGTTTGGCTCAGTGGATAGAGCTGCAGACGGAAGGGTCCCGGGTTTGAGTCTCGCAAGGGCATAAGCCCGGGTTGTGGGCCCGATCCCCAGTAGAGGGTGTGCAGGAGGCAGGTGATCAATGATTCTCTCTCATCATTGATGTTTCTATCTCTCCTCCTCCCCATTTCTCTCTGAAATCAATTAAAAAAATATTTTTAAAATGTGTTTTTTAAAAAAAGATTGAACCTTCCCAACCCCTCCCTGTGCGTGAACACGATCCTCTGGTCTCACTGGGAATCGTGTGCGACTTAGACACCCGTCACTGTGTCCGCAGAGCTGGAATGTGATTAGGAGGCACTGGGGGAAATTCCGCCTGTCTCCTGGGAATACTGGGATAATGAGCCATCACAAGGCCCAGGAGGCTGCTGGGGGCTGCTGACCTGCGCGGAGGCTCGGCCATTCATTAGCTCTGGAGGAGCTCCTGATTTGCCCCTCATCCTGGCTGCGTCAGAGCTGGCCCCGTTTTTCAGCGGGAAGTGGGAGCTTCAGTGGAGAGCGAAAAGGGCGATCTGGGCTTTGAAGCAGGAACACGAACAACGTGTCCCTTGTGAGGTGAGAGGAAGACAGAAGCCACAGTCCTCTATGGTGGTGCGTGTCCTTGAGAGCACAGTGGCCAGGAATGAGAGCCACCCGGAGGGGGTCCAGGCCTGCTCTATCCTTAAGAGTCAGCCAGGCCCGCTCAGAAGTGCTCCCCGCCCGCTCTCCTCCACAGTGAACACACTGGTGTCCCTGGCTGGGAGGCTGGAGAAGAGACAGCGTGGCCCCAGGCTGGCCCAGCAGCCCCACTGCAGCGGCCCCTTCTGCATCCAGCTCCTGGCTTGTCCCCGCGTGGCTCCACCCTTGGCTCCCTGTGTCCATGATGGGGTGTTGGCATGTTCCCCTGGGCAGCCTTCCGCTGCCCACCCATTCCTGCCCCCAGGCCGGAACCTCCAATCAGCTTCTTCGGTCCCATCTGGTCGGCCTTTCATCAGCCACTCAAACTCTTCACCTTCTCTCCGCAACAGAGCCCGCATTCCAAACAGGCACCTTGTTTCTTTGGACTGTCTCTCTCTCTCTCTCTCTCTCTCTCTCTCTCTCTCCTCCCCTCTCTCTCTCTCTCCCCCCCCTCCCTCCCTGCCTCTCCCCTCTGTCCTTTCTTCTTCCTCTTCTTTCTTCCTCTCCTCTTTCCCTTCTCAGGTCTTGGCATTTCAGGCTGGGGATCTGCTACAACAGCCTTCCCAGAGAGTTCTGTTTGCTCTCTCCTCAGAGCTGCCTCCGGGGCCTCTCCAGCTCCTGGGTGCACCCCGGCCACTGGTCCTCCTCCCGGGGGCCACAAGGAGCTGTCTGTGGGCGGCCGCCTGTCCTGCCCGCAGTTGCGTCCTCAGTGCCCAGGTGCCCCAGCTGTGCTGGTCGGAGCGGATGACAGCACTGCCTCCGCTCCAGACCCGCCCTTTCTGGGGTGTCTGCAGAGCCTGCAGGGCACACCCTTCCATGTGTGGGATCACCGGTCTTCCGGCTGCACTGATTTAGGGGAGCCCTTTGAAGGGTGTCAGGACTGGTTTCCTCCGAGCGGCACCACCCTGAGGGGTCCCTGCTCTGCCCTCTTCCTGTTGTTTTTCTCCCCAAAGGGCAAGGAGTCCAGGGGCCAAGGAGATGTGCCCACCTGAGCCCGTGTCCATCACTCCGAACCAGTTCTATCCGGTAGAAATGGGAGTTGCATGTACTTCAAATGTTTAAAAAAGTAAAAAGCAGCAGGCGGAATTCATTTGAAAGTATTTGTATTTAATCCAACATATTCCAAATATTATCACTTCAACATAGAATTGCTATGGCAAGTGTGCTTTCTCAGAGCAAGTGTTTGAAATCACCACGTTCAAGTTCAGAAGCCACACCTGGGTGGCGGCTCCCGCCCTGACGCACCCCTCCAGGTCACACCTGGGCACAGGAGACAATTCCCTCCGTGGCCCAGCCAGTTGCGAGGCCCTCCCCATCGGGGCTCCTGAGGGCAGATAGTACCCAGAAACTTGAGGATAGGAATGGCCAAGAGCCAGAATTGCTTCGAGGAGGTGGAGGGGAGAGCACATTCCCTACGGTTTGTTTTCCTTCTCAGTTCAACATCCTCTCTGATGCAGAAGCAGGGTGAGGGGACCCATGAGCTCCGAGGGGCAGAGGAGGCAGGGCACAGCTCAGGAGCAGCTGGGGCCCTTGGGGTGGGAGTGTGGGATCCCACAGAGCAGCCTGGCAGAGGAGCAGGGGCCGGGGCGGGGGGGGGACAGGTCCACAGACAGGTTAATGGCTCCTGCCTTGCACACAATTGGATTTGCCCTCCGAGCCTCCCAGTGTTGGGGAAAGGCCTCTCCGCCCCGAGCTCAGTGGACGCCCAGAGCCACAGGGCCTGTTCGATCAGGAGGAATGAAAGTGGGGCTCACAGGCAACCCAGTGCCCAGAGGGGCCCGTGGCTCCATCCAGAAAGACAAGGCTGGGAGGGCACATGGGGGCCACAGGTCCCCTCTCCTGAGGGCCTCCCTATACTCAAACACAACGGACAACGCTCTGCTCTGTACATCATCACCCCCTCCCACTTCCCACCCTTTCAAAGCTGGTTGCAGGATGGCTTAGTCAGAAAAGGTGGAACCAGCCTGTTTTCTCTTGTGTCTGTGGGGGTGGCTGTCCAGCGCATGCTGAGACAGGATGGGGAAGGGGGACAAAAAAGACTCTTTCTCTCTCTCTCTCTCTCTCTCTCTCTCTCTCTCTCTCTCTCTCTCTCTCTCCCTCCCTCCCTCCCTCCCTCCTCTCAGTATTTAATTTTGTTTCCAACGAAACTCCCAGACAGGCACCGTGTCCCTTCTCGGTGGAAGGCTGGGGAAACGGGACAAATTGCAAACTGGAGGTGAAGACAGCCCAGGACTCGTGCCCTCTCCCCGCCACGCCTCTGGCCAGGCAGTCCCTCCCCCGTGTAATGCCCCCCCCCCCCTGTTTTCCCTTGAATGCTAGGGGACCTCCTGCTCACCCCTAGAGGCTGCCTTCCCTCCGTGACCCCTCCCCGCTCACGCACCCCTGTTCCCACAGCACCGCGTTGGGCTCCATCACACAGTGCACTTGCTCATTCAACCTGCACCTAATTGTTGAGTGCCCCCCCCCCCCAGGTGCCTGGCACTGTTCTGGGGGCTGGAGACGTCACAGGGAACCAGCCGACAAGGGGAAAGACAATGAACATGTAAACAAATAATTAAACGAGATACACTCAGGGAGCGTTCGGTGCTGAAGGGGAAACAGCGGGGTACTTCAGTAATCAAGAGTGGGGGGGGGGGGGTCTGGATGCTGAGGTCTGGATGCTCGGAAGGAGGCAGTCCTGCAAGGCCCCGGCAGAGAGAGCCAGTCTCTGCAAACCTATTGTATCATCCCATTTGTGTGAGCTATCTGGAATGGAAGTCCGCAGAGGCAGAAAGCAGATTAATGGCTGGGGGGAGAATGGGGAGTGACTGCTAATGGCTGTGGGGTTTCCCTTGAGATGGTGAAAATGTTCTAGAACCGATAGTGCTGGAGGTTGCACAACATTGTGAGTGTACGAAATGCCACTGAATGGGATGCTTCAAAATGGTACTTTTATGTTATGTGTATTTTACCATAAAACAAAAACTCCCGAGACTAAAGGGAAGAGAAAGGATCCTGCGGGGAGGATGGTGGAGCGGGGCTGGAAGGTGGTGGGGCCGCCTGGAGGACGCTGGGGGCTGGCGAGGAGTTTGCGTTTCATTCTGGCGCAGGGGGAAGGAAGCCCCAGAGGTTTCAAGCAGGGACGCACCTCGACAGCACGTCCTGCTCCGGAAGGTCCTGTGGCTGGGGTGTGGGCCACGGTGGTGACCACAGGGTGCGGGCAGTGGGGGTGGAGCGGCGTGGACGGGTGTAGGGTCTGTTTTGGAGGCAGAACCCACGGAACTTGGATTGAAGGGAAAGAATGAGGAAAGGGGTGGTCGAGAAGGCGTGCTGCATTGTTAGCCTGAGCCGCCAAAAGGGTGGCGTCGCTGTTGGCAGAAAAGGGGACACTTATTGGGAAACGCTTTTCGGACACGTTGAGCTTGAGCTACTTGAATGGGGCTTGGTGGTGACAGGCCTGGGTTCACAGTCCTGCCCCAGAAACCTGAATTATTGGCAATGCCAGGTGGGCAGTTGGGTGCACTGTTCTGGGGTGAAGGACTGAGACACACATCTCACACCCCGCCGCCTGCCCCATGGAGCCGGTATTTAAACCTGGGCGGGGGCGGGGCTGCCCTGGGGATAGGAGTGGCTGTGGAAGACCGGAGGTGCAGGGCGGAGCGGGGAACCAGAGCTGGAGCTGCCGGAGAGGGGCAGGAGGAAACCCCGCAGAGCCCTGTCTGGGGAGGGAAGAAGTGTTTCCAATGGGCGGCCACTGTGTCCGGTGCTGCTGTGAGGGTGAGTGACGAGGACAGAGTCACTGTGAGGTTTAGCAATGTGATGAGAGGTCAGCCTCTCTGTGCGTCGAGTTCCCAGCACACAGTAGGTGCTTATGAAAAGGTTGGTGGACTTGAAATGATTATGTTCTGCCCTGTGCGACGTAGACCGCCCCGAGTTAGAAACCGGGTATTAAAGGGAAGTTACTGAGGTGCTTGGGACACCTAGGAGCGCTCGGCGGAGGGAGACCGGGGGCGGCCGGGGAGCCTGGGGCTGCTGGTGGAGGCTGAACCCAAAGGAGCGCCGGATTCCAGTCGCCCACTGGCTCCTTTGAGAGGGCCTTCCCTCCACTTCTTTCCCCTTTTTTCCTCTCAGGAGGTGATTCATATTTCAATATATTCCAGCTGAAAAAGGATCAGATTTTGAGCAGGTGGTAAGTCAGTACATGGAAATTTGATATATTTTGACTAATGCAATTTGAAATCTGAAAACTGCAGACAATTTTATTCAAGATCCATTTTTATACCAACTCGTTATTGGGGGGAAAGGCGAGATTTCAGGTTTCTGGGGGAGGACTATGAACCAGACCTGTCACCACCAAACCCCACTCAGGCAGCCTGACCTCGCCGCCAGCCCCCTGCCTGCTGCCTGCCTGCCCCCCAGGCTCCGCCGGAAAGGCTTTCTTTAGCGACGCTTTCAAGTATCCCCCTGGGATTACCAGTCCAATTTAATCTGACCTTCAGCCCCACCTCTGTCGCACCAACTCCAGCAAATCCCTGGGGCTGGCACTTAAGACAAGTTTTGTGATATTACACAGAATTTCCACTTCCTTCCCCATCTGCCTCGTCCCTTTCCCCAGCCTCATGAGTGTGAAGCACAAGAGAAGGAAATGGATAATGAAGACGGGGAGGCATGGAGCTGTTGGCAAGGGAGCAAGGACACAGTCATGGGAGGCGGGGAGCGGCCCGTTGGGGAGCTGGAGGGGAGAGGCGCGGTGAGGGGCTCTGAGGGGCAGTGGCCTTAAAGAGGGAGCTCTCTTCCCATTGTCGGATGCCCACATGGTGTTGGTTTGAGTCCTGGCTCCACCCTCTTGGGCCAATCGCCACACTTTGTGGAGCCTTATTTTTTCTGAGCTACAAAATGGGGGTGGGGTTTGTTGGGGGAGCATGCCATGTAGGTCTGACACATAGGAGGGACTCAACACCTGTTGGTCTCCTTTGCTTCCCCACCCAGCAATTTCCTCCTCATCTGCGCACGGAGCGCTGTCTCCCCTGGGTGGGCCGGGGTCTAGTTGGGAAGGCGGACAGAGGGAAGGTGAGCCTCTGAGAGCCCCCACAGTGGTGTCTTTCTGGGTGTTGAACTCCAGGCTTTCATGGGCTCCACTTTCTAGGAGGTGGTTTGTCCTTGCGCGTGAGAAGGAGCTTGACTCAGTGGATCTCTGGTGCAGAGCTTTCTGCACGAAGGTGTTCATTCCAATGTTATTTAGCTTTAATTTAATCGACTCTTAAAAGGATCTGTAGGTACATTCACATGGAAATCAATCAGAAATTTCTGATGGTCTCCTGGGAAGTCCCTTCACCCCAGTCCCCGAGCCCCCAGCCGCCCTCCCAGAAGGCCACAGACGTTACCGATTTTGTCATAATAAGTCATAACAGTGAAAAACGAGAAGCAATCCGAATGTCTCACAGAAACGATGGTCTGTCCATCCAGTGGGATACTCTGCAATCTCTAAAGACCATGCCTGTTACCACACTGTTCTTTTGTTATTTAATTCTGTGTTGCTTCTGGCCTCATGCCCTCAGCATATGCGGTTCTTTGTGCATGAAACCCCAAAACCTGCCCCAGTGGACTGTTCTCGCAGCTACCTGGATCTCTCTCCTTCATTCTTCCTTTTGGGGTGCGATTAGGATGTGGGTGTTTGGTGAGTGTCTGTTTCCCCATCGGACTAGACTCGCCTGGAGGGTGGGGTCACTGCCTGCTGGGCACCCCTGCTCTCCCCCGACCCCCCTCACCTTCTTGTAGCGCCTTCAGACACAGGCACCTGGAGAGGTGCCGAATGAATGAGTGGTTTTAGTTCAGCAGAAAACACACGCTACAGAGCTGCATCTATAGCGCGATCCCAATTTTATTGCTTGAAGTAAAATTTTTGTTGTTGTTGTTAAATACATTTTATTGATTTTTCACAGAGAGGAAGGGAGAGGGATAGAAAGTCAGAAACATCGATGAGAGGAACATCGATCAGCTGCCTCTTGCACACCCCCTGCTGGGGATGTGCCTGCAGCCACGGTACATGCCCTTGACCAGAATCGAACCTGGGACCTTTCAGTCCGCAGGCCGATGCTCTATCCACTGAGCCAAACCGGTTTTGGCCATTAAAGTTTTTACTTAAATTTTATGTATCTCTCCATAAGTGAAGGGAGTACTAAGAGAAGGTACAGCAAGGCACTGTGGATGGTTGTCAAGGATAATGGGATTTTGGTGATTTTTCTTTCTTTCTACTTTTATACGCTTTACTTTTTCACAATCGGCAAGTATTATTTTAAAGTTAAATTAAATGATGAAGACTGACTTTAAAGAAAATACTTATGGGGGAAAGAGGGTTTGGGGACCAGCCGGCAAGCCCATGCTGAGGGCTGGGGCCCAGGGCCAGGCATGCAATGTGGCTGCCAGAGGGGGCCCCGGAGGAAGTGCAGGGCTCAGGCCAGTGGGGAAGAGGGAGCGAGTCAAGGGCTGGGGCCCCGACATGCCCACTGGACTCTGCAGAACCTTCTTTTCTTTTTCATGACTTATTTCTTGTATTAAATAGTAAATGCATACTTCTGAATATATGTATAAAGTATAGAGGATAAGAAAATTAGCATCCCTGAGCCCACTGCTCAGTTTAACACTCAGAACACCAGACATACACTCCCTGACATGTGTCTAAGTGGACATCACGAGACATTCTGCAGGGGGGTCTGGGATGTAAGGCCTAAAATGCCTGGTAAATTATTTTATCTGCTTAGGCATGAGGTCTCTACCCTGGGGTTCTCCGGGGGCTAAAACTCACTGTATGTCTACATTTAGCCACCTCGGCTAGCTAAAGCACTCATTTGCTTTTACTAGAATTCCATCAGCTAAATCAGTGGT
Source organism: Antrozous pallidus (assembly GCA_027563665.1). NCBI lineage: Eukaryota > Metazoa > Chordata > Mammalia > Chiroptera > Vespertilionidae > Antrozous > Antrozous pallidus. Next base: position 17,752,404 of record CM050526.1, read on the forward strand.
CGGCAAGCCGCGGCTCGCGAGCCACATGCGGCTCTTTGCGGCTCTTTGGCCCCTTGAGTGTGGCCCTTCCACAAAACACCACGTGCGGGTGGGCACGCACAGTGCGATTGAAACTTCGTGGCCCATGCACAGAAGTCGGTTTTCGGCTCTCAAAAGAAACTTCAATCATTGTCCTGTTGATATTTGACTCTGTTGACTAATGGGTTTGCCATCCAGTGAGCTAAGTCATTCATTCACTCACTCACCAGACATGCATCTATGTACCAACCTCTGGTGAAGGCAGTGACTTTAAGAGTGGTGAGTACTGCCTGGCCAGTGTGGATCAGTGGTTGAGCATTGACCCAAGAACCAAGAAGTCACGGGTTCAATTCCTGGTCAAGGCACATGCCCGGGTTTCAGGATTGATCCCCAATAGGGGGGTGCAGGAGTCAGCTGATCGGTGATGTTTCTCTCTCTCTCTATCTCTCTCTCTCTCTCTCAAAAAAATCAATAAAAGCACTTTTTTAAAAAGCGTCGTTAGGCCGAAGCCGGTTTGGCTCAATGGATAGACCGTCGGCCTGCGGACTGAAGGGTCCCAGGTTCGATTCCGGTCAGGGGCATGTACCGAGGCTGCAGGCACATTCCCAGCAGGGGGTGTGCAGGAGGCAGCTGATCGGTGATTCTCTCTCATCGATGTTTCTGACTTTCTGTCCCTCTCTCTTCCTCTCTGTGAAAAATCAATAAAAAAATATATTTAAAAAAAATAAAATAAAAAGCGTCGTTAGGACTTTGAGAGGAGGGAGTGCTGACGAGGGTGGAGGGTCTCACACAAAGGAAGGGTCCGGAGAGAACTCGTGAGCAGGCCCCGTCGGAGCTGAGGCGCGCAGTTTCCGTCTGACCTAAGCTGGACTTGGGTTATAAGCAAGAGAAACCTGGTCTGGCGGACTATGCAACAGAGGAAATCCTTGGGAGGTGTTTGAGTTAGGACATTTTGGGCTGCAAGTAATTGTAAACCCAACTCAAAACGGCTAACCCAAGAAGAGGATTTATTTTGTCACATACCGGGAGGTTTTCAGACCCCGGAATTGGTTGGCTTCACAATAGCCATGTCATTATGAAGTCAGGTTCTCTCCATCTCTGCTCTGTATCCTTGCCAGGCTGGGTTTTAGCCTTTAGGTGATGGCTCCCCTGCTGCCTCAGCAGACTGTCTGTGTCCAATTGGTCAGCGTGAGTCACATGCTCCTGTCGACCGAATCACTGATCCACTCCCTAGGCTGGGGAGGAGCCTGCTCCTTAGGGCATATGGCTTCCTGATTAAGGAAATTGGGATCCTAATAGCCAAGAAGAGGGCTGTTGAGTGGATCTCTGCAGAAAGAAAGTGGGACCCAAAGGAGGAGCTGAACAGCCTAACTCTGGGGAGGGCAGAAACTGGGGTGGTGGGGTAAGGAGATGAGGGGGGGGGGGTGGTGGTCTTGGTGAGAACAACTACTAGGGCAGTGTCCTCAGAACAGCCCAGGAGGGTGAACCGGCTCCTGCTGAGTCACTCTGCTTCAAGTTCAGGTTCACATTTCTGGGAGAGAATCTCTGGCTGAGTCTGGCCACTGAATCGCCTGGGCCGTGTATGTGTGTGTGTGTGTGTGTTGGGGGGTGGTGTGCGGGGGGATTTGGGGGAGCTGCACCCTCAAGAAGGCAAGGAGAGGGGAGTGAGAAGCCCCTGAGATGAGAGGGGAAGAGCAGAAACGGGGGGAGCAGGGCTGGACCATGGATGGGCTTGTAAGCCATGCTCAGCGAGAGGGACCTTATATCTGTAAGGACTTTTATTTGCAAGCAACAGACACCAGCCTTGACTAATTTAAATAAAAATAAGATTTATTTAAAGGGTACTAGGTAAGCCCTAACCGGTTTGGCTCAGTGGATAGAGCGTCAGCCTGCAGACTGAAGGGTCCCAAAGTCCCAGGTTCGATTCTGGTCGGGGCATGCACCTTGGTTGCGGGCACCTCCCCAGTGGGAGGTGTGCAGGAGGCAGCTGATCAATGTTTTTCTCCCATCGATGTTTTTAACTCTCTATCCTTCTCCCTTCCTCTCTGAAAAAAAAAAAAATCAATAAATATATATATATTTTTAAAGGGTACAGGTAATTCACCGACTCTCTGGAGGGGTGGGGACACCCCAGACAGGAGCCATGTCCCAAATGAAGGCAAAGACACCTCCAAGCTCGCCCCTCGAGTGTTCCCGCCACAATCACTAGCCCAGGGCTCTGCCGCCACTGCCATCCTGGTACGCATGCATCCTGCGGGTGCTGCTCATTGGCATCGCTGACTCCTGGTTCTGAGTCGGGGGTACATGTGCGGAAGGGCTGAGCCCAGACCAGGGGGTTTTGTCCAACCTACAAGGGAGGCTTCCAAAGTGAGGGTTGACCTTTCCAGGTGCCACAGGGAGGGAAGGGCTCACTTACATAATAAATTGGGAGATCTCCCGAAATACAGGAAGAGGCTTTGTGACTGGGTGGCAAAAAAAAATGACAAATGTCAACACCGCGCTGTCCTGAAGGTATTTGGGGAACACTGTCAGCTTTTGAAGGCCAGAAACTGGGTCTCTTGTCCCCAGAGCCCTCTTGGCATGGTGCCTGGCCCAGAGGACGGGCGGAGTAAATATTTTCTGAGCTAGTGCCCTGTCAGCAGAGGAGGGACATGAGCAGACTTAATTGGACGGGCCAGATAGCTCCAGCAAGAGGGAGCGGGGAGCTTGGGCAAGGCCAGGGCAGTGGGTGGGCATTAGGAACCTATGTTTGCAAACCCCTTTACTTCCTTGTCCCCACAGACCCCTCCTGTGACTATGGGAGCTTGATTTCCCAGCACATGGAATGCCTGTTCCATTCTGTTCTTTTTCCCGAAACTCCCACTCTCCTCCTTCCCTGGACTCTGGGCCGATGACCCCCTCTTCTTTCATGGAGAAAACAGCTCTGGGAGGCCAACTCCATCTGTGTGTACCCAGTCCCTCCACTTACCGGCAGGAAGTGCTCCAGCTGAGCCCCGGTGGCCCTCTCACTCCTATTGCATCAGTTTTCCCCTCTCTCTCCTCCTGAATCATACTGGTGAGCATGCAAATGGGCTCTGCCTCTCTCTCTCTCTCTCTCTTTTTTTTTTTTTCCATCTTAAAACACACACACAACTACCTGGACCCCACCTGAGCCCCTCCACGCCCTGCCCTGTTTCTCTTCCCCCTTCACAGCAAAACTTGTGATCACAAATGCTGCTCCCTGACTCCCTTGTGAGTATTCTTCCCTACCCCAGACAAGCTGAGCCATGTGACTGATTTTGACCAATGAAATAGGAGGAGGAATGCCGCTTGTCACTTGAAACAAAAGCTGTAAAAGCCAGTAAGTAGTTGGCCAAGTCATTAGTTTTCTCTCCCAGGAGACTGAGCAGAGCCTCAGCTATCCTGCCTGAGCCATTGAGATTCTGGGATCGCTTGTTACGTCAGCATATACCCTAGCCTGTCCTAACTGATAGCAATGGTGTCTCCCCTTTCTCATAACCCATTTCTTTTATTTTGCATTTTAAAAATTTAAAAAAATTTTTAATGATAGTTGACACACAATATTATATTAGTTTCAGGTGTACAACATAGTGATTAGCCATTTATATACCTTACAAAGTGATCCGTCTGATAAGCCTAGTACCCATCTGGCACCATACATAGTTATTACAATATTATTGACTATATTCCCCATGCTGTACTTTACATCCCCGTAACTGTTTTTATAACTGGCAATTTACTTCTTAATCCCTTTCACCTTTTCACACATCCCCCCAAACCTTCTCCCATCTGGCAGTCGTCAGTTTGTTCTCTGTATCTGTGAGTTTGTTTCTGTTGTGTTTGTTTATTTTGTTTTTAGATTCCACATACAAGTGAAATCATATGGTATTTGTCTTTTTCAGACTTATTTCACTTGGCATTAATGCCCTCTTCCATGCACTTTCATCCCACTTGGCATGCCTTCTGCCCCCACCTTTCTACCAGAAACGAACTTGCTGGCACCACTAATGACCTCTGTGATGCCACATCGACCAGACACCTCTCTGTCCTCACATAAACCCTTAGCAGCCCTCGTCATGGCCTAGTCCTCCTTCCTTCTTGAAACACTCTTGGCTTCAGTCACATCACACTTCCTGGCTTTCCTCTCACCGCACTGGCCTTGCCCTCAGAATTGTTGTGTTGCCGGAAACCTCCGTCTTGAATCTCCTTTCCGGGGTGACCTCATCCATTCCCACGGATTGAAACACCGTCTCTATGCCAATGCCTCCCCAGTGTGCAGCTCGCCTCTGGGCTCTGGGTTTGCACTCCCAGCCGCCGCCAAGTAAACATCTCCGAAGGCTTCCCAGCCTGCATGTCCTCTTGTCTCATTTCCCAAGCTCCTCCAGTCTCACTGCAGCCTCATCCTCTCGGAGCCACCCATGGACCTCCCACCCCTTTCTCTCACTGGCTTATGGGTAGGTCCCATCAGCTCTATATCCCAGACACAGCTCCACGTCTGTCTCCACGGCCCCTCCGCCTTCCAGGCCGCCCACATCGCGCACAGATAACAGCCACAGGCCCCCCTACCTGACTGCCTGCTCTGCCTCAACCCATAGTCCAATAGCAGCCCCTCCCCCCAATCCAATCCCTCCTACTTCAGGCTCTTCATTGGCTTCTCGCCACACCCAGAATTAGATCCGAGCTCTCGACGGAGGCTTTGGAGGCCCTGGAAGGCCTGCCACCGCACTGCCGGCTGCGTCTCCTGCCCCCTTTCCTCGTCCACACCAAGTTCAGGCCAGTCCCAGGGCCTTTGCACCTGCTGCTCCCTCTTCCTGGAAAGCGGTTCCTTGGCTTCTTCTTAACCTTTAGGTTTCAACTCAGGCGCCGCTTGCCTCCGTGAACACACAAGCTAACGTCAGTCCCTTCGCTTGTCTTGATCTGAACCCATTGCCTCCCACCCGTTGCCAGCTTGGGCGGGGCCGGTTCCCCTTGTCTTTCCCCTGGAGGGTAGGCTCCGTGAAGGAGGCAGCACTGTCCCTGACGGCTGCAGCAGCAAGCACAGAGCTGTGTCTGGAATGAATGCAGGAGCTGAGGGACAGTCACAATGGTGTGATCGACACCCAGATGTGCGCTCTGAGTGTCTTTCTCTGACAGCAGCTGGGGACTAGAAACAGGAGCTTCTGGGGACTAGAAACAGGAGCTTCGGGCAGAGAGCTCTGCACCTGCTTCTCCAAGGCTGGTTTCAGCTCCTGTTGTGTGTTGCCCAGTGCCAGGGCCTTCAGGCCTTGGTAGAGCCCCACCCAATCCCTGCCCCTCTTACCCCCTCAGGAGCCCCAGGCAGGCATCTCAATGGACACTTGCCTCTGAGGACTGTCCCACTCTCACAGGCATTCCCTGCTCCACTAACCACCCCGGATCTCACTCTGGCTTCAGGGGGCCTGGCTGGTTGCAGGCAGATCCACCGCTCCCTGTGGTTTAGGGGAGGGACAGTTGGCTCCATGGGATTCAGAGGGAGGAGGGGGGCCCAGAGCCATCTCCAAACCTCCCAGGAAGAGGTGGCTCTCAGAGGCTCTCAAACCTCAATCTTGGAGTGTAGGTTGCCACAGCCCAGTTCTGGGTTCCCCAAACCGAGGAGCAAATGTGAGTAACATGGGACACATTTTATGAGCCCACGGAGGGCTTCACAAGGTGAAGGTGAGAGCCCACCGGCCCTGGGCTCCCTGCAGAGAGCTGACAGCTCCAGGCTGCGATGGCTGGGCTGGGAGAGAGAACGAAGCAGAGTCAAGAACCTATCTTCACCTGCTGTGCCATGGGGCAGCCAAGTTCTGGCAGGCAGCTTGAACCTGGGGTTGAGCCCCAACTCCATGACTCCATTCGTAGTCTGATCTCTCAGGTCCCTTTGCTGGGTCCTCGGGTCTGGGAGCACCTGGGTGGGTAGGGCAAAACCCAGGATTCCCCAGGGGTTGGGATGAGCCCCAAGGGAGTGTGCGGCAGCTCCCTTTGATCACAGTAGCAGAAAAACAAATCATCACCCTTGGGGAGCACCTTCCCGCAGCCCCCCTGGACCAGCCGTTCAAGGGCACAGCCTCACTGCCTGCTCTCAATACCAATGAGGCAAGTGCTTGACCCCGCTTCCAAACTAAGAAACTGAGGCCTCAGAGGTTAAGTGGCCTGCCCGAGGTGGCTTTGCTGAAATGTGCTCCTTCCGGACTGGTCCCAAACCCAGGCAATAGCTGGGTGCAGAGCTGTATGCACTAGCTGCCAACCCCCTTCCCAAGTGGGGACCCCCAGTGAGGAGGTGGTAGATCCTCATAAGCAGAGGATAGGGGAGCTGAGCTTGCTCCCACAGGCCTTCTGAGAGCTTGGCAGCCCAATTAGCATGGTGCTCCTGGCCAGGCCTGCTCGGGGGCCTGGGCGCAGCAGATGAAAGCTGAAAGGTTATTTCTATAAGGGGCCGCCCACTTGCCAGCTGAGATGATCCTGGTGTGCTGGAGGGACCTGGAGTCGTACATAATTCAGCGTGTCAGAAGGAGAGTGGGAGCTAAAGGCAAAGCCAGAGACAGGGCCAAGATAAGGGGATAAGAAGAGACATCACAGGCCAGGAGGTGTGCCTCTCCTCAGAGAGGGCTGCCCTCTCGGGATGGAGCTCAGGGATGTTTCGGGATGAAAGGTTTCGACTGACACCCCTCTTAATGGTCTCCAGAGACAGACATGTGCTTACATATGCACACACGTGTAGCCACGCCTATGCTAACACATGCCCACACTGCTCGTACACACATAGATAAATCCACACAAATGCACACGAACACAGGCACATGTGCACACACACAGGCTCCATCTGGGCCAGGACTGCCTCTGGGCTGCAGGCGCTGGGCCTGAGGTGCAGGTGTCTGGAGAAAACTCATGCTTCATGCCTGCCTCTGCCCCCTCCTCCGATGCCCAGAGAGGTTCTTTTGGCCAAGGCTGGGGCTGGGCACAGTCTTGGCCCCCAGGTAGGTGAGTAACTTTTCCTGGCTTGTTTGGGACTTCCCAGTTTTAAGACTGTTCCCCCCACCCATTTTTTATATGTTTCTATTGATTTTTAGAGAGAGAGGAAGGGAGAGGGATAGAGAGATAAAAACATCGATGAGAGCCTTAATTGGTTTGGCTCAGTGGATAGAGTGTCGGCCTGCAGACTGAAGGGTCTGGGGTTCAATTCCGGCCGAGAGCATATACCTTGGTTTTGGGCACATCCCCAGTGTGGGGTTTGCAGGAAGCAGCTGATAGATGTTTCTCTCTCATTAATGTTTCTAACTCCCTGTCCCTCTCCCTTCCTGTCTGTAAAAAATATTTTAAAAAAACATTGATGAGAGAGAAACATCATCAATTGACTGCCTTCTGCACACACCCTCCCCGGGGATTGAGCTCACAACCTGGGCATGTGCCCTGACTGGGAGTGAAACCAGCAGCCTCTTGGTTCCTGGGTCAGTGCCCAACTGCTGAGCCACACCGGCCGGGTAACATTGACAGTTAAGTCTTGGGAGACCCTGAGTCCCAGGCAAACCTGAGCTGGTCACCCTGCCCCCTGGTCTCAGGCAGGCCTGCTGTCCCCCCCTCCTCCCAGGTCTCTCTGTCCTGTCCCCTCTGCAATGGCCAAAGGGCCCTCCGGAGAGAGCCACAGCTGAGTCTTCTCACTCTGGAGGTCTCAGTATCAACAAGGACCACTGTGTTTCCTGAGTGCCTCCTGTGAGCCAGACCCAAGGCGTTTCTTCCTGAGCACCTACTGTGTGCCAGGCACTGCTCTAGACCCTGGGGTTGTACCAGGGAACACACCAGAAGAATCACTGTCCTCGTGGAGTTGACACTTAGTAGAGGGAGACAGAAAATAAACAAGATACATAAATGATATCATTTCGTAGAAGAGGATGGATGCTATGGGGAAAAGTAAACAGGAAGGGGCCCATTTAAAATAGGCTGCTGGGAAGGTGCTGGGGGAGAGACCGGAAGGGTGAGGAGAGGAGCCCAGCAGATATCCTGGGAAGCGTTCCAGGCGGTGGGAACAGCATGCGCACAGGGCTGGAGACAGGCCTAGCTGAGAGAGAGCAGCACGGAGAAAAGTGAGGGGAGGCAGAGGAGGAGGGGCAGTGGGCCGCCTCTGGGCCATGGTCGGAACTTGGGGGAGCGGCGGCTTAGCTTCGGACGGATTGTGTTTGGCCCGTGGAGATACGGGAGAGGCGGGTGGATACAGGCATCTGCAGACAGAGGGCCAGGCTACAGCTTTAAAGGACAATACCCATTTTACAGGTGAGGAAAATGAGGCTCACACAAGCAAGGGGACACACAACTGGGGAGCTGGGACCCAGGTCTCTCTGGCTCCAAAGCCTGTGACCGTCCTACTGCCCTGTGCTGGGAGACACCAGCCATCCCACTCAGCCCCCCAGGTCTGGCGGTGGGGTCTGAGGAGGGAAGCCCCGCTCTGCCCTGGCTGGCTTCCTTGTCTCCAGGCCTGAGCCAGGCTGAGGTGGTGGGGGAATGCCCACCAGGAAGTGGCCTGCGTTTGGGTACAGCGCAGAGGGACAGTGCCAAGTGACCTGCAGCGCCAGTAGCTCTGTGAACATAGCTGGCCCAGCCTGAGGCCATTATCTGACCACAAGAGCCATTCGGTTAGCATCGATTGGCTGAGAGAGAAGCATCTGGCAAGGCTGGGGGTGGGGGTGGGAGGGTGTGCAGGGCCAGAAGAATTGACCACGTGGCTATCAGTCTCCAAGACTCAGGAGCCCCGTGGACCTGCTGGGGGCCATGGGGATGCCAGCCCGTCAGGCTGTTCCTGCGCAGGTGTGTGGAGCGGGAGTCTGGGCCCAGGTGCTATCAGACTCAGGTCAGTGGGAGGCCTGAGATGTTGGGGTCAGAAAGGGCTGACAGCCCTCAGATGGGGCGGCTGTGCTCGCCCATGCAGCATGGAGCTTCTGGAGTCAGGGCCAGTCGGATGAGACCCTGCGCCACTGCCTGGCTCGCCAGCGGCGTGGCCTTGGCCAGCCACTTTCCTCTGCGCTTCGTGTCCTCTGGCCTGAAATGGCACGGCGCCCACGGGGTGTTGTGAGGAGCCCATGTGAAGAACCTGGCCCAGGCTGAGGGCCGGGTCTTCCCTGTTTAGCTCCCTTCCTGCTGCCAGGAGCAGGGCAGGTGCAGGGCCCACTAGCCATCTAACCTGGACTGGAGTCACAGCTGGTCCCAGCCCAGCTGAGCTGGTGTTACAGCCTCTGTGGGAGCTCTGGCTACTTAGAGCCTGAGAGAGAGTCAGGGTAAGAGGGGGGCCTGCTTCCCAGCCATCCCACCACATCCAGCCCCATGGGGCCGCTCATAAGCCCCTCTTAGGCACAGGCTGCTGAGTGGACCGGATGAGTCTATGCCCGGGCCACTCGCCTCTGCCCCAACAGGCGAAGGGTTTGGGGGTTTTGCAGGAAGGAGGACATGAAAACAATGCCTGCTTTTCATTCCTGCGCATCTTCTGTGCCGGCGGGGGAACGGAGGGCTTTGTGGAGGAGGTGACATGGGGCAGCAGGAGCCTTCCCTGAACTTGCCCACTCCTCCACGCACCCCTGGGTGCCTATTTTAGGCTCAGCACCTGGCCAGACTGCCTAGGGTTATGAGACCCCCTATCTGCCAGTTCATGAGGTCTTGCCCAGTTGGCCCAGGCCCCTCCCTGCCCTGGCATCCTGGATACTCTAAAATGTATCTGGCAGTAAGTGTTGAATGGAGGAAGGAGTGAATGAGGCTGCAGAGATCCAGGGAAGCTCAGATATGTGGGAGACCAGGAGGTTGGGGAGTAGTTGGCAAAGCAGTCAGCAGAGGCCATGCCCCTGGAGGAGGAGGAGGTGGAGGTGAAGGTGGAGCCTTGTGTTTTTCAGCCCCCTCAGGCAAAGCAACCCCTGCCTTACCAGGAAGGGGCTGAGGAGGCTGATGGGAGGGGGTGCAAGGCTCCTCCAGGGAGATTTGGATCCCTGCTAATTTGCAATCTTAAAATGCACAGCAAAGGCACCAGCCTCCTTGTTAGTGCGTTAATCAGCAATCAGTGGGTTGGGGCTCCCATGGGCCACGTGGAGGGGGCACAATAGTCTCTGCCATGTAATGCCAGCCTTCCTGAGGAGGAACCTGGCAGGATGAGGATCCAGGGCCAGAGCACCGCTGGCTCAGGCAGGGGTGCTGGAGGCAGGTGGGGTTGGCTGGGAGGGCTGGAGACGGGACCAGCTTCCGGAGTAGAGAAGCTCCAGTGCCCAGTGGGAGGGGGAAGCTTCTGTGGCATGGGTTCCCTGGCATCGGAGCAGTAATGAAGGATGGAGAGCAGATCCAAGCATCGGCTGGGCTCCTACCTCCTTCTGGGTCCCTCTCAAGAGGACAGGCAAGGTACCTCCTGCCCTGGGTCCTGCCTTCACCCCACCCCTTGTTATCTGACTCCCTCCTACCTGCCCAAGTGTGTTCAGGTCCCGGCTGCTAAGCTCACACCTAGATTTGGGGGCAGTTGGCTTTTTCACCCAAACCGAGGCCTTCCCCTGTGCCCCCAATATTCCCTGGAGATACCTGTTTGAGGAAGGGGTGTTGTTCTCTGTGGTCCTCCCCCCAGCTTCTCTGGGGATCATTTCAGATAAACCCATCCCATAACCTTAAAAAGACAGGGCCATAAAAGCAGGCAGAAGGGCTGTCTGACCCACCCCCCTCCCCCCAGGTCATGGGGCAGGAAACCCCTTAGGGTAATCCTGAGGACCAGGGAGCTTGAGCAGAAGGACTCTGTCAACTCCGTAAGCTGCACAAAGTCAGGTGGCATTAGCCTGCCCAAGCTCACCCCTGTCCCCATGGTGAGCAGCTTAAGGGAAGGAAACGCCTTTGTCTTTGCAGAACCCTCGAGATGGATGGTGGGTATGGCCATGGCCCTGGCCCTTCAGCACAGTGAGCACCGTGAACTCCCTTGAGCGAGGAGGAAACCTGGGCTCCCTCTGAGTGGCAGGGTGGGGGCTGCCTCCCTGGAACACAGCAGCCCGGGCAGGGGTGATCATGGAGTTGGGCGGAGGGAAAGGGAGTGTCAGGCTCTGGAAAGTGCAGCCAACGTGGGTTGGGCCCTCCTCCCAGCCCTGGGTGTTGCAGGTTCAAGGCAGCAGGCAGGTTCTGCAAGAGTCAGCTGGCATCTGGGGTCCAGGTTCCCATGCCCTCACACTCTCATCTCTCCTGTGGGGCTGGGATCCCCAGGGCCAGACTGAGGTGGGAAGTGGGGGGCTGGAAGTCAGACCCAAGCCTCCACATGGTTAGCATGGGGATCACTGACTCATGTTACAGGAGGGAAACGAGCTGAGGAGGTGTGCCAGCCTTGGGCCTGGCCTACAGGTTGCAGGCTGCCCGGTGGTCATGGTGACTGAGGGCACTGCGGGGCTGAGGTGAGCATGGCCTGGCCCAGAAAGGGTCCCCACAGCTGCACTGCCACCACCACCACCACCACCAAGGCCATAATTGCTCTGAAGTCGTAACTGAACCCAATTATGCAAAAACCAAATCATATGCAATGATTTTTATGTGTTGGAAACGTTGGGTTGAAGCCGGGTGATTACAGGGGGACGGGAAGCAGCTGCCACTCTCTGGGAGACCATAACTCCCAACAGCTGGGAGCTGTCACGTATTTATGACGCCATTTCTACCAGAAATGGGGGGTGGGGGTGGAGGGGCGTGCCTGAGCCTGGGCAGGCTGTCGGGGCAGAGGCAGGCCTGGGCGCCGGCGGGGTGGCCAGAAGGAGGATGGGCGCAGGACCTGCCGAGAGTGCCGGGGAGGCCGGTTCTCTCGTTCTGCACACTCTGGGCAGAGCTAGCAGCGGGCGGACTCGACAGAGCTGCCCCAGGCCCCTGGATCTTCTGAGAGGCCAGGCTGGCCAAGCTGGAAGGGGAGGGCAGGAGGCCAACCCGGGCAGTGAGGAGCCTGGAGCCTGTCCCCCCAACACCGGCGCGCCTGCCGGGCGGCCGGGGGCAGCTGCCACCCTGAAAAAGGCAAGTAATGACCGTCAGCCATAATGAGGCTGCTCCGATAATGAGCACAGGGCTATTATCCGACCACAGGCTGGACGCATCCGAAAATAAATTATTTTAAGGATCCATTAACGCATGCCTAATTAATGCCCAATTAGAGGGAAGCTACAGAGAAAATACTCGGACAGTCTCGAGGCATGGCTTGGTTTACAGCCACAGCCTGGGAGCAGAGTGAGGTGGGGAGAGGGGAGGAGCCAGGCGGGGACTTGAATGGCGGCAGCCTCTGTCTGGCAGCTTCTTGGGCCCAGAGCCCTGGCAGCCCTGGTCTCCCCGGCCCCTTGCACATCTGTGTCCTCTCAGTACCTCTTCACAGCTGGGCAAGGGACAACTGTTACTATCTAGAAGTGAGGGGTGTCACTTATTTGAGGATGTGGGAGGCCCTGTAAATGAGACACCTTCTGAAGTCAACTTTGGTGCCATGCATGCATGCTTTGCTTGTTTGGGGAAATAATTTAAATAAAGAGACTCCTCAGAACTCCATGTGATATATTTGCTTGGGTAGGACAGTAGGCTGCCCCACTATGTGTTCACACAGGAGGTCGACTGCTGTGTGACCCCCACCCCAAGGGCTGACAGCCTGGGGAGGTGGGGCTAGGAGGTTGGGGCGGGGCCAGGGTTTATGGGGCGGGGCTCAGGAGAAGGTGTGGGAATCGGAGCCTTCATTCATGTCCCAAGCTTATCTCACAGCCCAGGCTGGGGAGAGAAGCCCAGTAGAGGTGGGGTGTCAGAGTGTGGGGAGCAGTATCTAGCCCCAGATGGGAGTTGGCTTGGGCCTGACCCCTGCCTTCTTCCCATCAGAAGCCAGGCCCTGAAAGGGGGCCAACATCCCAGACAGGAGCAGACCAGACTGAGCCCCCAGCCGCCAAGGAGCATTGCGTGCCGTCCAGCTCTGCCACCCCCCCCCCCCCCCCGCAGCCCCTGACCCGCTGTGCTCTCCCCCCCTCCCCCCCAGGGTGCTGTGTGGAGCTGCTGCTGCTGCTGCTGGCCGGCGAGCTGCCCCTGGGCGGCGGCTGCCCGCGGGACTGCGTGTGCTACCCGGCGCCCATGACGGTCAGCTGCCAGGCGCACAACTTCGCCGCCATCCCCGAGGGCATCCCGGAGGACAGCGAGCGCATCTTCCTGCAGAACAACCGCATCAGCGTCCTGCGGCAGGGCCACTTCAGCCCCGCCATGGTCACCCTGTGGATCTACTCCAACAACATCACCTTCATCGACCCCCACACCTTCGAGGGCTTCGTGCACCTGGAGGAGCTGGACCTCGGCGACAACCGGCAGCTGCGGACGCTGGCGCCAGAGACCTTCCAGGGCCTGGGGCGGCTCCACGCCCTCTACCTCTACAAGTGCGGGCTGGGCGCCCTGCCCGCCCGCCTCTTCGGCGGCCTGCACAGCCTGCAGTACCTCTACCTGCAGGACAACCACCTCGAGTACCTGCAGGACGACATCTTCGCCGACCTGGTCAACCTCAGCCACCTGTTTCTGCACGGCAACAGGCTGCGCAGCCTGGGCCAGGACACCTTCCGGGGGCTGGTGAACCTGGACCGGCTGCTGCTGCACGAGAACCAGCTGCAGTGGGTGCACCCCCGGGCTTTCCACGACCTCCGCCGGCTCACCACGCTCTTCCTCTTCAACAATAGCCTCTCGGAGCTGCGGGGCGACTGCCTGGCCCCGCTGGGGGCCCTGGAGTTCCTGCGCCTCAACGGGAATGCCTGGGACTGCGGGTGCCGCGCGCGCTCCCTGTGGGAGTGGCTGCGGAGGTTCCGCGGCTCCAGCTCCGCGGTGCCCTGCGCGACCCCCGAGCTGCGGCAGGGCCAGGACCTGAAGCTGCTGAGCGCCGAGGACTTCCGGAACTGCTCCGGGCCGGCGTCCCCGCACCAGATTAAGTCTCACACGCTCACCACCACCGACAGGGCCGCCCGCAAGGAGCATCACCCGGCCCGCGGCCCCGCCAGGGACAAGGGCCACCCGCACGGCCATCCCCCCGGCTCCCGGGCGGGCTCCAGGAAGCCAGGCAAGAACTGCACCAGCCACAGGAATCGCAACCAGGTGTCCAAGGCGGGCGCGGGGAAGCAGGCGCCGGAGCAGCAGGACTATGCCCCTGACTACCCGCACAAGTTCAGCTTTGACATCATGCCCACCGCGAGGCCCAAGAGGAAGGGCAAATGCGCCCGCAGGACCCCCATGCGTGCCCCCAGCGGGGTGCAGCAGGCCTCCTCCAGCGGCTCCCTGGGGGCCTCCATCCTGGCCTGGATACTGGGGCTGGCGGTCACTCTGCGCTGAGGGCCCAGGGCACCAGCGCCCAGCACTGCCACATGTCCACCAAGAAACAGCGTTTTCTTTTTTTTCACAAGCGGAGGGTCTGCTGGGTTTTAGGCAGAGGCTGAGGAAGGCTTTGGCTGCTGTCTGGGTCCTGCCTGGCGGATTATAAACCCAAAGTGTACAGCCCCAAGCAGGAGGGGATTGGCACACCTCGCCCAGCTGCCCCAGCCAGCCCCCTCTGAGCAGCCCGGACAGCATCCAGCCAGCCGGGCGGTAAGCGGGCAGAGAGCGTCCTTCATTGGCAGCCACGGGACCGTGCCCCACGGGAGCTGAGCTCTGTGGAATCCCGGCGATTTGGAGCGGTCAGAAGGGCCCCGGCCCTTCTTGGAGGAAGTGGGACTCAGAGGAACAGATGATGGTCACCCAAGAGGCTGGGTTGACCGGCCGACTGGGAGCGCATGATCGGGTGTCATTTTGGCTTTTGCCTGAGGCCACTTAGTCACCTGCCCTGAATCCAACAGTGTGCCACCTTCAGTCCCTTCCCTGGAGTGACACCTCTCATTCCCGATGTCTCAGGCAACCCTGGTCCCCCCAGCCCAGACCCTGGGCTCCGAGAACCAGTTACCAAAGGAAAGATTGTCAGAGGCTGAAATTCAGAACCTCACATGCAATGAGGTTCTCACAGGAGGTGCCGTTTTATAACTATGTCCACTTATATATATACACACACACTCTCTACATCTATATATATACACACACAAAGACGCAGGCCCGTGCTCCACCCCCTTACCAAACTGTATGTCTTACCATGTTTATAAACTGTATGGAAAACTGTATCTGCTGAACTGAGAATTGTATTGGTGATTTCTAGCAAGGAAAGAGTTATAGGATTTTTGTCTAGAATCCCAATCTCCAACAGCAGCCCTCATGTAACCTGGGCTTGCCAGGGGCATGGACAAATGGTCAGTGGGCAGGGTCAGCAAGAAGAGGAGGCAGCAAGAATCACTTCAGGGGACCAATATTCTTAGCCCTTTAGAGCATCACCTTGTTTTTATATGCAACACAAGTCCCCTGCCGCCGGGAGCACCATCACCCCCACCACAGTAACTGTTGGCGTCGGGGCGAGATGTGAGAAGCAGCTTGTCGGACATCAGGGAGCCGGGTCCTGGGGACAGGCTGCAGGGAGAAGGGGCAGCAGGAGCGCTGGGCTCCGTAGGCCATCGGGTGAAGCAGCCTTCTCAGTGTTAGTTCCGGAGGTGGGCAGTGTCCTCAGCCCAGAGTTTGGCCAGCGATGGTCTGGACAGGCCAGGGAGACCCTGAGCATGAGCCCAGGCCTCCAGCTCAGCTGCTGAATTGGAGCTCTTTGATGGGACCTGGGTAGGATGACAGGACGGAAAGGACCTGGTGGCCTTAGCAGAAGGGGGACAGTGAGGGCATTTCAAGAACCATCTCAGGCACTTCTGCGCTACGGGGGCCCTGTCCCTACTGGTCCTTCTGAAGATGAGGGGGTAGGGGGGACAGGCAGACGTCAGGAAGCCAGACTCAGGAGTCCGGAGCGGGGACTTGCAGTGAATAAAGCAGGCAAGCCCGGGCAGGGCCAGGGCTCCAGCCAAGTTCAGCTATGCTGCTGCTGGCTGGCTGGGGCCTGAGTGGGCACGACCTCCCTTGCTTTGCACAAACCTGAACTCCCCACCAGAGAGGACGTGTATGAGGGGCAGGAAACACTGAATCCAATTAGGAGAGAAAAATAACAATAAAACTCGTTTCTCTTGGACAAGAACCCTGTTTCTCATTTCCTAACCCCGCATTCCTGAAGGGGCACAGCTCCCCAGCTTTTGGGGTGGGCGAGCCTGGCTGAGCACCGCTCTGAGACGCAGCACGTTTGTTGGCGGGAGGAGCTGTACGGGGCAGGGGCACGCCGACTCACTGGGGTGCATGGGCATATGCGTGTACACACACACACACACACACTCACACACATGCTCTTCGTTCCACACAGAACATGACTCACTCCCCACACTCTGACTGTGCCATCTCTGTGGTGGGCACAATCTCTGTAGCTTTCCCTGGAGCGGGTCGCTGGGTCCTTCCCAGCCTGTTCCCAAGGGCCTCACCCACAGCCACTGAGCTGTTGATTCTCAGGGGGCTGGGGGTGTCTAGAAAGGAACTGCCAGGTCCTGGGGCCCAGAGGGATTGCCGGAAGTCCAGGGGCCAAGCCAGACAGCAGTGAGAGAGTTCTCAGATAGAGGGAGGAGGGCTGTGTGTGTTTGTTTTTAAAATTCTCATCCAAGGATATGTGTTACTTATTTTAAAGAGAGGAAAATGGGGGGGGGGGGAGAGATGTATGAGAGAAACATCCATCAGTTGCCGTCCATATGCGTCCCCACTGGGGATTGAACCCACATCTTAGGTGTATGTCCTGACCCAGGATTCGAACTGGCAACCTTTCAGCAACCTTTCGATGTACAGGACTGCCCTCCAGCCACCTGAGCCGCACCGGCGGGCCGGGGCTTTTTCCAGTCCAGATAAATCCTCTCCACACAGGCTGGGAGCGGGCACTAAAGGGAGACCTCCAAGGGCAGAACAAATTGTCTTTGGCCTGTGGCTGCTCCCCACGGCCTGCCCGCTCTTATCCAGGCCTGTGCCAGCGCCTGGCTGTCCCTTCGCACCCAAGGATGTTGTTGGGTGGTTGATTTCATTTCCAACTTTAGATAGCAAAGCCCTCAGTGGGAAAAT
Source organism: Antrozous pallidus (assembly GCA_027563665.1). Classification (NCBI taxonomy): domain Eukaryota; kingdom Metazoa; phylum Chordata; class Mammalia; order Chiroptera; family Vespertilionidae; genus Antrozous; species Antrozous pallidus. The sequence goes on from CM050526.1 coordinate 17,769,441, forward strand.
CAAGAGTCCGAGTCCTTTATTAAATTTTTTTAAAGACTCAGTAAGTCCCTGTAATGTGGAAGTGAAATGTCAGAATGAGAAACGCTAATATTCTGTAACTGATCCACTTCTGTCAGGCATAAGCGCAGTCTCTGTTTGCCCACGGTTATTAGAGGCAAAGCAAAGGGGCCCAGGACGCCAGGCCCCTGTTCAGCGGCGTCCTCTAACAGGTAAAGGGGATGAAAGCAGTTCCACTGGGGATGACGTCATGGTCGCTCGGCAGGTTCCGTGCCACCCAGGCACAGCCGTTGCCCAAAACATCAGAGCAGCGGACAAATCGAGGGCTCAGGGGAGGCCCCTGTATTCACCAGGCTCAGCCTCCCTCCCGCGTGGTTCAGGGCCAGGAGGTGTGGGTTCCTGCCCCTGGAATTCTGTTCTCCTAGTGGCTGAGGGCACGCCTTTGTTCCTGTGGGGCCAATCCTGCAGCCATCTTCGCTCAGCACTTGCCCTAGGCCCCTGGATAAAGCCACCTCACCGCCCCCCGCAACCACTCAGCCCTCCACTCTAAGGGGTGATCTGCAGGAGGGGCTGGGTGGCCACTGGTGGTCTGACTCTCTCTACACAAGCTCCACCCAGGACCCCGGAGCTCTGCTGGCTCCCTACTCTTCACTTAGCAAGTACTGATTACGGGCTGGTGTGTGCCAGCCATTGGTCCAGGCTCTGGGACCCCAACGTGAGAATACAGGGCTCTCTCCTTCAGGAAGCTCAGAACCTAGGTGTGGAAACGAGTCTGGGATTGGTGCAACCAGGTAGTGCCTCCCCACTCCACTCCCTGCAGTGAGAAACTCACCTGGGGAGGAGGCATTCAGAGAGGGCTTCCAGGGAGAGGTGACACTCTATGGCCCTTAGAGGATGAGGTGGCCAGAGAAGAGTGTGGGCAGAGGGCTGGAGCCATGCAATAGCACCGCATTCGGGGTATCAGCAAAGAGCTGTGAGTAGAGGACCGAGAATGCTGTTTGGGGAGGTGCAGGAGGTGGATCTGGCAAGGGGGAGGTCTGGGGAGCCTACAGAGGGACTTGGACTCTGTCCTGGAAGTGGAGGTGTGTCCCCCCACTGAGGTCCTCTTTCCCTACCCCACACCCCCATTCCCTCTCCAGGCACATAGTTCCCGCCAATGCCATGCTTGCCAATGTTCAGCAGTGAGTTTCATCATCGCAACTTGCCTCTTCTGCTCAGTCAAATCCTTTCCCCGTGCCAGCACGCCGGAGAGCCCGCTGGAAATCTGCCTGGGCCGGAGGCCCATCCCCAGACACCTGCTGCTTCCAAGCTCCAGAGTGTCCCACACCCACGTCGCCCACACTCGCTCCTTCCCACCCTCAGAGGGCTCAGCCCTCAGCCCTCTCCTTGCTTCCCAGCACAGCTGCCCAGACACCCCCTCAGCCACCTTTAATGTGCCTGCTCTGGCTGTCAGCAACCCCCAAGCCTCCCAAACTGCATCTCCCCCCTTTTCTCTCCTGCTAGGGCTGTTCATTACCAGGGAGCCAGGAAGCCCATTTAGCAAATGTTTACTCATCACCTAACTAATCACTCAGCACTCTGCCGCCATGGCAAATGGGGCTCCAGAAGGCCTGTTGGCAGGCGTCAGGGGGCAGGAGGGCACGGAGGCTTCTTGGAGACAAGCTGTGGGACCTGCATCGGAGAGAGCATTTCCTGGGAAGGCTCCCTGGAGCCGGCTGGGAGCCTCAGAGCCTCAGAGCTCCCAGCAAAGCCCTCCTGGTTCTGTCACCACCACCCCCACCCGCCAGGCTGTCCCCACCTCCGGGACCCATCTGCTCAGGTTCCCACTCTGTGCTGGCCTGGAGGATGTCAGCCTTTCTATGTGCACGTTCTGTGATGGACCAGGGGCAAGTGTCCGGGGTCCTGGCCAGCTCCTGGCCTGGCTATGTCCACCTCTGGTTCCTCTGTCAGCCCCACTCGCTGGCCTCACCTTCCTCCCCTTGTCACCGACACCCGACCCTCAGCTCGAAATGGGCCAGCTCCCTTTTTCCTTCTGTCTACTTGGAAAATATCTCAAGAATCTCTGATCGTGCATTAAACTATCCTTTACAATTCCGTGCTCAACATCTCTTTCTGCTCCTCACATTGTCCCTTTTAACTCATTGCGCTTTCGAGGTATATTTCCTAGCCTCCCCTTTTGCAGGCTGTTAATAAATACACACTCTTAAAAAAATATACATGAGCATCTATTGTTGGCCAAATAACTCAGCACAATCAAGAAGCCGGGGAAGGGGAGGCTCGGAGCATGCCCAGCTGCTCTCCTGCTCGGGCTGTCCTCCGTGTCCTCCTGGAGAAGGCTGGGCTCTGAAACGTGCACCGGCTGAAGGGACCGAGGAGGCCCCGGGGAGAAAGAGAGGAAAAGGGAGCAGCTACCGCGCTGTGTTGATGGGTTCCCCTCAGGAGCAATTCGGTGGAGTGAGATGGAGGGGACAGTGCAGGGAGCAGTGGCTAATTTGCGGCACCTTCGTGGGCTGGTCCACAAGGCCTTACCTCCCGAAGGAAAGGGTCAGCCTCCCAGATCCGCCACCAGCTGCGCGGATGCGGCCTGCCCCCACCTCTCTCCTCTCAGCTCTTGTTTCTCATCAGAGCCGCGGGTCTCTGAGCGGGAGGGGAGGTGGGGCAGGCTGTGCCTTTTGTCGCCGGTTTCCGAGGCGGCGTGCACACTAATGGCTGCCTGAGTGGCAGAATTTGACACCGCTGCTGCGGGTGCTCGAGGGTCACGGTGCCGTCCAAATTGGCTGAGGCTCCGCCACCCCCTCTTGCTTTCACCCAGGCAGCTGGGGCGGGTGGGGGCTGCCAGCAACAGCTCCTGCTGCTCCCACTCAGGGCCTCAGAAAAGAGAGAGGAAGCGAGAGATGTATTAAACTCTTCAATCTCCGTAAGTGCCATTTCCCAGGGGACAGACTCTAAGGAAGAAGGAAATGCAAGTGCTCAGGACCCAAGCAGGTGGGAGGCCCCTGAGGCAACCGGCTCCATCTCCCCTACACACACACACACACACACATTCACACACACTCACACACACATTCACACACACTCACACACACTCACACACATTCACACACACACACACACACATTCACACTCTCACACTCACACACACATTCACACACACACATACACACACACACACACACACACACACACACATTCACACACACACACACACACACACATTCACACTCTCACACTCACACACACATTCACACACACATACACACACACACATTCACACACACTCACACACACATTCACACACACACACACACACTCACACACATTCACACACACACACACACACACTCACACACATTCACACACACATTCACACACACATACACACACACACATTCACACACACTCACACACACATTCACACACACACACACACACACATTCACACACACATACAGACACACACATTCACACACACTCACACACACATTCACACACACACACACACACACATTCACACACACACACACACACTCACACACATTCACACACACACTCACACACATTCACACACACATTCACACACACATACACACACACACACTCACACACATTCACACACACACACACACACACTCACACACATTCACACACACATTCACACACACATACACACACACACATTCACACACACTCACACACACATTCACACACACACACACACACATTCACACACACATACACACACACACATTCACACACACTCACACACACATTCACACACACACACACACACTCACACACATTCACACACACACACACACACACTCACACACATTCACACACACATTCACACACACACACACACTCACACACATTCACACACACACACACACACATTCACACACAGGCACACACACATTCACACACACACACACACACACACACACTCACACACACATTCACACACACACACACACATTCACATACACATACACACACACATTCACACTCTCACACTCACACACACATTCACATACACATACACACAGGCACACACACATTCACACACACACACACACACACACACACTCACACACACATTCACATACACACACACACACACATTCACACTCTCACACTCACACACACATTCACATACACATACACACAGGCACACACACATTCACACACACACACACACACACTCACACACACATTCACACACACACACACACACACATTCACACACACATTCACACACACACACACACACTCACACATACACACACACACACACATTCACACACACATACACACACACACATTCACACACATTCACACACACACACACATTCACACATACACACACATTCACACACACACACATCACACACACACACTCACACATACACACACACACATTCACACACACATACACACACACACACTCACACACATTCACACACACATTCACACACACATACACACATGCACACACACATTCACACACATACACATACACACACATTCACACACGCATACACATACACACATGCGCGCACACATGCACACATGCACACACATTCACACACATACACATACAAACACGCATACACATGCACACATGCACACATATTCACACACACATGCACACATGCACGCACATTCATACGCACACACATACACCCACCCCCCACATACACACACACATTCACACACACACACATTCACACACACACACACTCACACACACACACACACACATTCACACACACACACACACATCACACACACACACACACTCACACATACACACACACACACACATTCACACACACATACACACACACACATTCACACACATTCACACACACATTCACACACACATACACATACACACATGCACACACACATTCACACACACATACACACACATTCACACACGCATACACATACACACATGCGCACACACATGCACACATGCACACACATTCACATACAAACACGCACACACATACACATGCACACATGCACACATATTCACACACACATCCACACACATGCACACACATGCACACATGCACGCACATTCATACACACATGCACACACGCACATACACCCACCCCCCACATACACACACACACACACACACATTCACACACACATACACATACACACATACACACACGCTCCACACACACAAAAGCACACACAGGCACACATACACACACATACACATGCACGTGCGCACGCGCACACACACAAGCACACAAGGCACATGCACACGTACACACATGCACACACGCACACATACATACGCATGCACACGCATGCACACATATGCACAGGCACGCACATGCACATGCACACACACAGAGTTCAGGGACCATCAGGGGCAAGATATGGTGCCTGAGGAAGGGCAGCTGACTGGACATTGAGAAACCCAGGTGGCTGCTCACTGCCCAATCACCCGGTAAGCCTTTCTCGGTGATGAGGGGCCCGGGGCACATCGCAGAGAAAGAGCAGCAAGGGCAAGGGCAAGCATGGACGGAATAGGCAAGGCAAGGGGGAGCCTGGGCGAGACCCCCAAGAAGGCACACACACAGTGCCACTCGGAGAGAAGAGGTGCCGCCCCGGGGGGGGGGGGGGGGAGGCAGTCACACAGCCAGCGACAGAGGCAGGCAGAGACGCAGACAGACAGGAGGATGCAATACAGAGAGAGAGCCATTTTGCACACATGTGCATAGTCACACACACATCTCTCAGGCGATGCGCCCCGTCCCTGTCCCTCATGTGAGTGTGGGGCGTTCACGCAGTGCCCAGGTTCAGTCTGCCTGTCGTGGGCGTGGCTCGGGCAGGCCCTGAATGCCGAGGTGGACAAGTGTCTCCGGGAGGAGCTTACCTTCCAGCCACGCAGCCCCTTTGTTTGATTACACAGGCGGGGTCAGGGGAGGGACAGAGCTCTGTCACGCAGACACCCCGCCTCCCCCAGGAGAGTGAAGCCTGCCCTCCCCACACGCTGGTGACCTCCCAGCCCTGTGTGTGGGGAGGGCAGATTCCTGAGCCTGGGCCTCAGCTTTCCCTCTGAACCTTGACCCTGACAGGGTTTGTCCAGCTCCCAGCAGCGCAGAGGCTTCAAGAGACCTCCAGCCCTTAACCCCCGGCACGGCCCCTCGGGCATGTGCCTCTTGCCCAGCTAGGCCACGCCGTCATTCCCCTGCTAAGCTTCAGGTCACAGGGTGTCCAAGGAGTTTTTATTCTTCGTCTGAACCTCAGAGGCCCCGCGGTCCCTACCTCTTGGCTCGCCTGCACCCGGAGAGTCTCTCACCGCCGTGTCTGCGCATTTAGAGTGTCATCGAGTGTCTGGCACTTTGCAAGTCTGAGGTGCAGGCTCTACTGAATTTCCACACCACCCCCCTTCCCAGGGGTCGCCCCCGGCTCCCTGCCCTGCCCGCGCCTCTGCTGGTGCCACCAGCGCAACCTCAGGGAGCTTAGACCCACCCCTGTAGGTCCTGCCTCACTCTCCGCTCAAGACCCACGGAGGTGGGCACTAGAGGCTCTGGCTGGAAGCTGCTGTGGGCACAGGGGCTGTGAGCGCCACACCTGTGAGCTGCCCCCAATTTCAGGCCTGTTCTCCCTGCAATCACTCCTGCTGCCTTTGTAGCTCCTTTCTCCTCCCCCACGGCCTCACGCTGGCCCAGCGCTGGCCTGGCTTTCCCATCGCCCACCGTCAGGAGCTCAGGAGCTGCCTCCTCTGGCCCACGTGACCTCCGCTCACAGCTTCACCTCTGAGTCACTGACCCGCTTCTGCCCCTGGGACAGGCTTCAGCCAGGCCACGCCCCATCTCCTTACAGATCTTTGCTCCTCATCCATTTCCTCTCCTAAGGTCAGTGACCAGTGAAATGAAAAAGCAACTTCGAATTGGGCAGTATTTCAAGTTTTGAAGGTTCCCCCACAGATACAACCTCGTATGAAACTGGGAAGTGTCACCTCTGAAGAGATTTGACTGTAATTCCCTCTTAATGGACCTTCAGGTTGTTCAAACCCAAGCTGCTGAGTCCAGGACAGGGGCTCTTCCCCAACACAGCCCCGAGCCCCGTCCCCTGAGAGGCAGGGACCAGAGGCTCTGGGCAGTCCCACCCCATCCCACACAACCATGGCTAAGAGTGGGTCCACCCCAGGACCCACTTCTTTCCCACGCCCCGGAATTTCAAGCTTAGAAGACTCGACTTGCACAAGCCCGGGAGAAGTCAGAAGCTTTCCCTCCAGGGTCTCTCTGCTCTCCTGGCCCCTTACTCAAGCTTTCCCAGACTAGGTGCCAGGAGTCACCCACAGGGTGACTACAGGAGCTGGCAGAGCCCCGCTCTCTGCTTTCCTTCCCACCAAGAGCAGGTGTGAGCCCGGCGGCGTGGCTAGTGGGCGTCATGGTTCGATTCCCGGTCAGGGCACATGCCCGGGTTGCTGGCTCGATCCCTAGTGCGGGGCGCGCTGGAGGCAGCTGGTCAATGATTCTCTGTCTTCATTGATGTTTCTATCACTCTCTCCCTCACCCTTCCTCTCTGAAATCAATAAAATGTGTGTGTGTGTGTGTGTGTGTGTGTGTGTGTGTATATATATATATATATATATATATATATATATATATATAATTTTTTTTTTTCAAAAAGAACAGGTGTGTAGAAGCCGGAAACTCCCAGCCGGCCAGAGGTATTTTTCCAGTTTCCTGACAGCTGTTAGCTGGCTCCCCGTTTCTGAAAAGACCTCACATAAAGTGCCGGAGACTCCAATGGGGAGGCGGGGAAAGAAGACCCGGCATTGGTCCTTCCTCCTGCAGGGCACCCGAGGGTCCTCCCCCCACCCTGTGAAAGGGAGACAGTGGGCACGGGGTGAGTCTGAGCTGACAATCACGTGGGGGGGGGGGAGGGTTCCTGTGCACAAACATAACGTGGGTACCTTCCTAGATGCCCTCCCCGCAGGGCTGTATCTTTACAAGTCTTTGAGCTTCAAACATTTTGGCCTCACCTCCGAGCTTTTTTGTGAACCTTGAGACTGGGCTGGGAATCTGTATTTTCTTTTGGTTGGTTTTGTTCCTTTGGAAGATTCACTTAAAATCGCCATCATCATTTCCAGGCAAATATGTCTGCCTCGCTTGTTTGGATTATTTTTATCAAATTTTAAGTTGTCTAATAGCAAATTGGCTTTTAAAAATAAACAGGCACCTGGCAGGGGCGTGTAGGAGGCAGCCAACTGATGTTTCTCTCTCATCAATGTTTCTATCTCTCTCTCCCTCTCTCTGAAGTCAATAAAAATGTATTTTTAAAAATTGATCAGGTAACCACTAGTTCATGTATTAATCTATTCTAGGTGGTGTTATAACTTTTTACAATTTGTCTTAATTGAAAATTTTCTGTTAAATGTTTTTATTTGGAAATAATACAGGCTCATAAACAGTTCACCTCCCCAGCCGGAGCTGGTTTGGCTCAGAGGATAGAGCGTCAAACTGTGGACTAAAGGGTCCCGGGTTCGATTCTGGTCAAAGACACATGCCCAGGTGGCAGGTTCGCTCCCCAGAGGCATCCAATCAATGATTCCCTCTCATCATTGATGTTTCTGTCTCTCCCTTCCTCTCTGAAATCAATAAAGAAATATATATTAAAATATATATACATATTTTTTAAAAGTTGACCCCCCCATAAAAGGTACAGGGAGATCCTGTATCCTCTTCACCCAGTAACATCTTGCATAACTTCATGTTATTTTGCCTTTTCAATTCTAAATTTATTTTCAGTCCATGATATTTTCTTTACTTATTTGGGAAAGGTTTTCTTATATTTGAACAACTTTGATAATAAAAAATAAAGCACCCGACAGGGACAAAGATATGAATGGTCACACTTTTGCTTGGGTATTTGTGAATGAAACATTAGGATTTTTAGTGTAAATTTATCACCAAACTGAGAAATGGGAGATGAGAAATGTTTGCTCGGAGTCAGGGATTTTAACCAGGGTCCACACCAGAATCGGGGGAACGAAGGAGTGTGTCCATCAGCCTCCAGAGATTTGATGCCAGGCCTTCCGGGAATGTGCAGGTTTCCGGAGAGCGCTTTTCCTCAGATCCTCCTGAGTTTAAGGTGTGTTCCCTCAGTTCCGGTGGTGTGTGCACGGTAATGAACCCTTCAGGTAATCCTGGGCATTGCTGCACCTCCTCACCCTGACCCATAGGTGGCGCCCCGCCTTTGGGCTGACACCATTGGCTGGCTGTAAGGGCAACAGTGGCAGGAAAAGTTACCAAGTCTGCGGTGGAAATAGTCATTCTCCACCAATTTGGCTGTGACCAATTTGTCTACCTCCCCACTCTCCCTCACAAGGAAGAGGGGGCGAAGAAGACGGCAACAGCATTTAAACCCAGGCTCTTCTGCGCCCTCTTCGTTCCAAAAGCCGTGCACTGACGGGAGCAAAGCTCTCCGGGAACAGCGGTTTCCAAATGGCAGTTTGAAGATCAGAGGAGCCTGCAGTTGAGCCTTTACCGATTTGCCATGAAACATTAATGTGCGGGGCTTCTCATCGAGCCAAATTTACTCAATGTAAAGATAATCCTTTATTCTGAAATTGTGACCCTGTGTTTGGTCAGGAGAGCGGTTTCCTAAAGAGGTTTTTTTGGTGAAAGGAATGGATGGGTGCGCAGCAGCTGGCTGTTTCTCGCTGGCCACCCCAGGCAGGCCATCCAAATTATTTCCGGAATTTTACTGCTCTGGAGAGGCCCCAGACTCTGGGGTCGGTGATTTCGGAGAGGTGGAAAGTGTAGTCCTTGCTTGTATCTGCCTGGCCCCACCCCCACCCCATTCAGGCCAAGGGGCCTGCGTACCTGGGCCATCCCCTTTCACACACCATTCTTCCTCTTTATTACCTGCCTCTCTGGTATTTGTAGACAATTATCTTCAATAATTAGGCAATTATTCTTTAAGGCCATTATACTCTCCCATCAGCAAACAGTGATGTTCTCTTCTTGGGTCTTTTAATGAAACCGGTCTTAAGGAGACACTTTACATAAAGCCAAATGGCTCCTTTTGAGGAGGGTTCGGATCCAATGCTGACGTTAACGTTTAAATCTTAACCGAGGGGCTGGTGCTTGGGGCTGTTGGTTGGGGTAGGAAAGGAGTTGGGAGGACTTTTTCCTTGTTGGAACAAGAGGAGCTGCGGTGAAGGCTAAGGTGCCCAAAGGACCTGGCCCCAGGTGCACCTGCCCGCCCCCAGCTAATGAGTCTAAAGGACCAGCTCAGCCCTGCAAGAAAAGTCATTCAGAAGCACTGCCCTCACTGCGGGGCCAGCCTCTTACTGACCACAGCTGCCGTCTCCCCGCCCGGCCACTCTGGGGACCTCCAGAGCTCATCGCTCCGGGGAGCCTGATTGAAATGTGCTCCTCAGCCCCGGCTGCTCATAAAAGCTTTATCCCGGGCAGAGGCTGACCCAGAAGGAATGGAGGTGACTCGCGATTCAGGAGACCAAAGGTGCCGAGGCAGAGACGAGGCTCACAGACATGACTCCATTACGACGGGGCATTAAAAAGAGCGGAAAGCTACCATTTTATCTCCTCGCAAGAGCCCCCGCCTTTATGGTTTGGGCCCTGCCTGGTGGCTATTTGTACTTGACTGGTTGTGGGCAAAACAACAGTTAGATGCAGTTACTTTCAAAATTAGCAGGAAAAAAAGGCCCTGAAAGCTTGCTCCTGCTGGGTTCATAAAGAGCTGTTTTCTTCCTGAGCTCTATGGTATGGTGGCTCTAATCTGAAATTTCTTTTTAATCATAGCAGGAGTCCCAATTAGCATGTTGGGTAATCTTTCAAGTAGAACTGGGAGTTCCGTGACCGCACAGAGCAGAGGAAATATGCATGAAGCCCCCCGAGAAACAGGGTAGGGAAGGCAGAGCCGTCGGGCCCGCGCACACATGTGCGAATAAACATGCATTTGCAGGCTGGCTTCCCACTCACAAGACTGGGTGTGTGCAGCCCACATCTCTGGAACCCCAACACCGGACCGGGACCAGAACCAGAGAAAATGTGTGGAGCAGGAACACACATTCCCCCGGTGCAGGAACGCCGCCCTTGCCCGCCCATGAGCCAGTGTGCAAACACACAGTACATGTGCTCACAACTGCCCGCCCCACCTTGGGAATACGGGGGCAGCCACGCTCCATTTGTAAGGCAGTGGGCACGGAACTGGGGGCGTCCCTCTGCTCTCTGTGAGATAGGCTGCACCCCAGACTCAGCTGTCACCAGGGCCCAGCTCCAACCTGGAGCTGCCGGTGACCTAGTTTCCTTTGTTGTTGTGTTTGGAAGTGCTGATGTCGATGCAGAGCTCAGCACAGAGGCTGAGTGAGAAAGAAAGAGAGTGGGGGGGGGGGAGAAGGGAGAGAATAGATGGGAGAGGTGGAGGGGGCACGAGCATGTCAGAGCACGATAATGGAGCAGGTTCCTGCACCACTGCTAGCCACATACTGTTCCTTCCCACGGCCCGGGCCCTGCAGCATTGGGCTGAGGAAACAGGGTCCAGGCTTCCCACAGCTTCCTCATGGGCAGAGGTGACACCCCGGCAGGCAAGTCCAGATGTGCCTTCCTTGGGAGAAGGAGCCAAGCACTCTCCCCAGGCGCCTAGAGGTGCTGGGTTTACATCTATCTGCCAAGCCCCGAGGCAGCCACCCTGCCCTAGGGGGCGTGGTGCAGGCTCTGAGCACTGCTGGGCTGGGGGAAATTGGCCTTTGGGGACCCCGGAGGCAGTTTCCTGTGTCCACCTGCTCCTTGGTAACGCACATGACAGAGTGCAGTAGACTCCCTGCTCTCCACTCACAACCTCAGGCGCCTGCGAGCCCTGCAGGGCTGGGGAGGAGACCCTGCATGGGCCAGCGCGGGGCTGCAGGACTGGAGAGAATTTTTCCAAAATGCCACCCTTCTGGGTTCAGACTCTCATCCCTTATTCACTGCCTGGCGTTTCCATCCTACAGTTTGGGTTGAACTCCAGATCAAGGGTGACCAAGACCCTGCATTTCCTACCCTTTTGCAAACCCCATTTTTAAAAAGTTCTCATTAGTCCCAGCTGCTGCTCCATTGCCTGCGCAGGGCCACTGAGCAGAACCCACACTGAGCCTTCCTCATGACCCTGGGCCAACGATTCTTAATGAAAATACCATCCCAGGGCCATGAAACCTAAGGCCACAGCCTCCTGGCTCCACAGACACGCATTTCCTCCTCCAAGGTTGCACCCATGTGCCAAAGGGACTCCATTTCGATGGGGCTGGGGGCTGAGATGGGTCACATCCCCCTGCTCTCTCTCCCTCGGCCCTTTGACCCCCAGACAGGTGTGCTCCATAAGCTCGTGTATCTTTTGGGTGAAGAAATACACCAAGAAGACAAAGCCCTCATACACGGAAATTAGCCCCCCAAAATAGGTCACCTGACAATTGCTTGCTTCTAAGTGGAGCAAGATCTAGTGGCGGACGCACCGGTGGGCTGCAGGGACTGACTCCTTCTGCTCCCCACTTGCTGCCTCCTCACCTCTCGCCTGGCTTGGTTTGGAGGAGACAATCATTCTCTCCACCTCCCGACCTCCGTGGGCTGGCGGGGGCCGCAATGAATCAACATCTGAAGCGCTCGGAAGAGTCCAGGTCCAGGACGCCGCCGTGTGAGTACACAGCCTCGCCGCCAGCCACCTCTCGAATCGACACCCAGCTGATTTATTTACTTCCCGTGAAAGAGACAGCAATCATCGTATTTGCACTCCATGCAGCCGCTTCCTGCATCCCCCCCAGCGCCCCTCCCTGCTCCCACGAAGGACTCCATGGCGAAAGAGGCTTCCTTGGAAGGCAAACTGCTGAGAATTGGGAAGCAAAGCAGAGGTGCGTGTGTGAAGGACCCGTTTAAATGTGGCGTCGTGGGAAGACTGCCCTGGTGCTCGGGCCCCTCGGGACCGCAGGGCTGCAGAGCGGTGCACGGGCACTGCACCCCCGAGGGGCAGAGACACAGCCTTTCAGCGGCTGCTGGTGGGGGTAACGTTGGATTTTCCCTTTGCTTCCTGGCTTTGGACAACGCCTTTTATTTTCAGCAGCAGTCAGCACTCGGTGCTTTCACACAGAGAGAAAGGGAATATTAAAGGAGGAGAAAGGAGCCCTGGCTGGCATGGCTCAGTTGGGTGGGCATTGACCCGTGCACTGAAGGGTTGCCGGTTCGATTCCTGGTCAGGACACACGTCTGAGGCTTCCGGCTGATCCCCGGCAGGGGGCATGCAAGAGGCAGCTAGCGGATCAATGTTAGGCAGTCACAATGATGTGTCCCCCCCCCCTCCCGCCCCCACTCCCTTCCTCCGGGGGTGGAGAAGAAAGAAAGAGAGGAACAATTTTTAAAAGTTCTCATTAGTCCCGAGAATTGGGAAGACTGCTGTTCCTGAGCCATCGGAGCCTGGCTGGGAGACCGTGCCGCCAGAACCCGGAGGTTTCTGTCCTGTGGCCAGGTCTGGGCCTGCGCTCCCGGCCCCGCAAGATGGATGTGTCTTCTCTCCTCGGAGCACGGCCCAGGGACCGACTCCCCAATTCTGATGTGTGAGGGAGATGTCAACAGAGGTCTCCTAAAGAATGATGTCTCTATTTCCATGCTAATCCTAGGCGTGCAGAGAAGAAACGTGTCTTTCCGAAAAGCAGATGGGCCACCGTAGCTCCAAGAAGTGCACCCAGGGGTACAGGCGCTCTCCCCGGGGAGAGCGGGCGGGGCTGGGGGCTGCGGGGGGGGCAGGGGGGGGAATAACCCAGCCCCCCCCCACCCTTTCCTACGGTCTCCTTTTGGACGCGGGCTGTGCCTCATGCTTGTCTCCAATGGGCTGTCCCTGCAGGGCCTTCCAGTCATCTCCCGAGAGCTTCCGAGATCGGAACCCCTCACCCCCTTCACTGGAAACTGTGCCGAGGGAACACCACCCACTGAGGTGCAGAGGTGGGCCCATTCTCTCACCAAAGTGTTTCCGGTATGAAAACTCTGACAGTGGCGCTTGGCCACCTCGGGGTGGGAAGAAGATGCTGAGGAGCGGAGAGGAAAACAGCTGTGTCCCGGTCAGAACTGATTGGCTTTACGGCTGGCCGACGGGCCGGAAGCGGTTTATGGCGTGCTTGGTGCTACTTTTCTCTTCAGGTGATTTTCAGATGTTCTTCCTGTATGTGCAGTGCTTTCTTGGCAGGGGGCGTGGGCCTCGGGCCGCGGCCCGTGCTTCTCCGTGCTGCGGCTCAGACTGAAGCAATAAACCCCAGCCGCCAAGCACACGACACAACTGTGCCCGATGCGGAAGAAAGCGGGTGCCAGGAGGCATGTGGGGGCAGAGGAGGGGGGGTGCTGAGCCGAGTAGCTCACAGAAGAACCCAGGAGCTTCGTGGAATCGGAGGGAAATGGGTGAGCCCTAGCTCCCCCCACCCCTCTCCACCCCACCCCCACCCTCCCATGAAAGGCAGGAGAGACTGCAGGATGGCAGAACCGCCGCTGTGCGTGCTTTTGCGAATGGCCACAGCCTGGGTGACTGAAACCACAGAAATGTATTTGCTCCCGGTCTAGGGGCCGGAAATCTGAAATCAAGGCACCGACAGGGTTATTTTCTTCAGGGAGAATCGGTCCAGGCCTCTCGCCTCGTTCCTGGGAGCTGCCAGCCGGCCTGGCCTTCCCTGGCCTCCAGATACATCACTCCAGCCCTAGCCGGTTTGGCTCAGTGGATAGAGCGCCGGCTTGCAGACCAAAGGGTCCCGGGTTCGATTCCGGTCCAGGGTACGTACCTCAGTTGCAGGCACCTCCCCAGCCTGGGCTCTGGTCGAGGCCCTTGCAGGAGGCAGCCGATCCGATGTGTTCCTTTCACATCGATGTTTTTCTCTGTCTTTCCCCCTCTTCCACTCTCCCTATCAATGGGCGAAAAGAAATACCCTCAGGTGAGGATTAACAGCAACGGCAAAAGCGTCCTCCGGTCTCCGCTTCTGTCTTCTCGCCACCTTCTCCTGCGTGTATCTGCTTGCCTTCTCCTCTTGCTCAGGACACTGGTCATTGGACTTAGGCCCGACCTCATCTCGAGACCTTCGACATAGCTACATCGGCAAATAAGGTCACAGGCACAGGTTCTCTTGGGGAGTCACCACCGAACCCCCTGCGAGAGCCAAAGCCCCCTGGAGAGCTGCTCCCAGGACAAGGCCTCCTCTGGACGCTCCGCCTGCCCTGGAGGCTCCTGTGCCCCGGGCCGGGCCTCAAAGCCACAGGGACACAGCTCTCCTCAACGGCGGCCACACCTTTCACAGCCGCTCCCCGGTCTCCGCGCCCCTCAGCCCTGCATCCGGCTCTCTGAGGCGGTTCCTGAGCCGCAGCCTCGGCAGAGCGTCCTGCCCACAAGGCATCGAGGGAACCAAAGGCAAGCGCTAAGGGAACCGGAAGCCGGGCACCCCTCCTCACGCCCGTCCTCGCCCTGGGCTCTGAGCTGCACGGGCCAACCACAGGCTCCTCTCCTTCCAAGGTCTGCAGCCGCGCACCAGCCCTGCCAGAGTGGGAGAAGGATGGAGGCTCGCTGTATTCTAAAGTGACCTATTCCGTCATTGGTCACTCAGATCACTAGGAAACGCTTTCTTTGGTGGAGTCAAAACTGACCTGCCTGTGATGCCGGCCACTCACCGGCCCAGAGAGGCCTTCGGGGGATCTGGAAATGAAGCACTGGGCTCCCAGAAAGATGCCTCATTCCAATCACTTGAGGCGGTAAAAATACCCCTCCCCCAGCCCCTAGGTCACAGGGTACTGGCAGCTGGGCCAGACCCACCAAAGGAATTCCAGGCTTTCTACAAAAACGCACAGCAACTATCTCTGAGGTTTTATTTATTTTTTTAAAATATATTTTATTGATTTTTTACAGAGAGGAAGGGGGAGGGATAGAAAGTTAGAAACATCAATGAGAGAGAAACATTGATCAGCTGCCTCCTGCACATGCCTAATGGAAATGTGCCCGCAGCCAAGGTACATGCCCTTGACCGGAATCGAACCTGGGACCTTTCAGTCCGCAGCCTGACACTCTATCCATTGAACCAAACCGGTTTCGGCTATCACTGAGGTTTTAAAAGTGTAGCCCATTATATGCTAGATGCTTTATGTACATTATTATTATTATTATTATTATTATTATTATTATTGTTATTATTATTTACCATAAAGGGATTCTTTATTTGTAACATGAAAATTAAACTTTTGCTGAATGTTAAGTTTATAGATGTTATTTTTAAGTTACTGATGCTGATAGTGTAGTTTAAAAATCCCCTCAACTCTGTAATAACTTTGTGTTCCCACATACGGGATGATTCTTAATTTTACTGTTTATTTCTGAGAACTTTGAGTAAAACTTTCTTTGATACAGAATTTATATATGAATATACCAGTTATGATTTTCTTTTTTTTTATTCTTTAAAGTATTACAAATAATAGTACATATGTTTTCCTTTTCCCCCCCCATTGTCCTCCCCCCAGCCTCCCCTATCCCCCAGCACATGTCCTCACCTGCCCCCCCCCCCCCGCCCCAGTGTCTTGCATCCATTGGTTATGCTCATATGCATGCATACAAGTCCTTTGGTTGATCTCTTACAGCCCCCTGCCCCCCACCCTCCCCAGCTTCCCCCTGTAGTTTGACAGTCTGTTCAATGCTTCTTTGCCTCTATATCAATCTTTTTCCCCTGTTTCTTTTCTTTAAAAAGATTTTGCATCTGCATCCTGGAAATAAATGTATAAGAACAAAAAATGTTTGAGTCTCCGTTTCAATGTCCAACTGTTCTGAGTCCCAGTTTCAATGTCAAATAGTTCCTTATGTGTACATGTCAGCAATGGTTTCTGGATGGTGGACAAATGGTGGCAATGCAGGTTCTACCTTCTCTGGTTTGGTCCTGGGCCGCCTGCTGCGACGCACAGCTGCTGACTGCTAGCATGGCAAGGTGTCGTCAATGTCTTCCATCTCTGGACTGTCTTTGCGGTTGGAGCAGACCTGTCAGTTCCTCTTTGTTGCAGGAACCCATATGGTCTTGGAGTTGTTCTCTGAAAATATACAAACATATTCTCGACCAAAAGTTAATATAGGGATCTTTTCTGTAAATTAGACTTGGGATTCTTTTTATTTTTGCCCAAATGGTTTTCCTTTGGCTTATTTTGACACCATGTGTGTTTTTCATGGGTTATGTACATTATTTCTAATTCTCACAAGAGGCCTGAGAGGCATGCATCATTATCATCCATGCTTCGCCTACGAGGGAATGGATTCTGAGGCCGAGAGGTGGAAGATGTGAGGTCCAAGCCGAGCTCTGTCTGACCCCAGAGCAGCCACGTCGCCTCCCCTTCACGCTGCCTCTCTCCGGGTGGAGGGACCGTCTGCTTCCTGTGCCCGGGGGCCGGAAAGTGGGAAAGAATGAAAATCCTCAAAGGAGGGTGAGGATGGAATAGAAACTCCAGTTTCACATTTAAACCAAGCAATAACGTTTTATTTCCATTTCCCTGAACAACGTATAGTTCAGGTATACTCTGTTAAAAAAAAAAAAAAAAGAGCATAGCTGGCGCTTGAGAAATGTCAAGTATCACATTTCAGCGACGTGTACAGAACAATCAAAATGTTGAACATCCCCAAACAGATGCAAACCTTTACCACAGCCTCTTCCGGAGGCCCACGGCTGAGATTTGAAAAGAGCAGCTCGTGGGGCCAGCCCGGCTGATTTTTCCAGCGGAAAAGTGTCTGTCTGCCTCCCAAGTCTGGTTCAGCCGGAGGAGGAAACATACTTACTCCTCACACGCGTGTGGGATCTGGTACGTGTTCTCTCTCCCACTTCGCACTGCCTTTGATCCTTACGTCTGCCCTGTGGGGCGGGGGGCAGGCATTCCCCTCACTGCAAAGGTAAGGCCAGCAGGAGGTGAACAGGGTTCCCGGTGAGGAGCCCCCAGGAAGCAGGGCATAGCCAGGCCCCCTCTTTCTCTATTACCTGTTTTGCAGGAGCCCCACTGGGAACCTCAGAGTCCCAGGAAAGATGGGACCATTTAAGATCCCACCGAAGAGTTGTGGTGGGGGAGGAAAGATGGGAGAGGGAGAGGAAGGATGCGGCAAGATGGGGGGCGGGTGTCACTAAGAGGACCCCCTGGTGGAGTCCTCGAGGTCTGATTACAGCTTCCTCCAGGGACGCGGAGATGAGGAAGGACACCAGGCCCTTTCGAGGCGATGGGACCCCAAGGCTCTCAAAATGAAATGCTCTTCCTACCTGCAGGAGCTTCTCCTTGTGACGTGAGCTGGCGCCCAGCGGCGTGGGCTCCGGAGCCGCTGAGCCACGCGGCGCGGCCGGTGTGTGTGACCAGAGAGGCCTCAGATGCGGTGGCTTCTCCGAGCCCATGCTGTCTGATGAATGAAGGCGGACAGCCAAACAGAAAGGGCACTGACCTTTACTCTGCCACCACTGCGCTTCTAACCAACCACTCTGGGGACCGCCTCACGCAGCCGCAAATGCCAGCAGTTCCGGTGAATGGCGAGTGACGGCCGCGGAGAGGCCTTCGGAATACAGGAGCGGACCTGCTTCCCGCCCTCGTGGGCCAGGCAGGCCCCTGCCTTATGCCGGTGGCTTCCCACCTTTCTCATGAGGCGCACATAAGCTAGTTAGTGAAATTCGGCGGCACACCAAAATGTGTATTTTTTGCCCGCCTGACCGAAACAAAAAAGGGTGTGATTTTGATTCATTCACACCAGATGGCTATTGTCGTGTTGGCTGTTGTCATTTTTTTTCCTTTTTTTTAAAAAATCTTTATTGTTCAGTTTATTAATTACATTGTTCCCTTTTTTTTCACCCTAAAGTTCCCCTCCACCTGGTACCCATCCCACCCTCTGCCCTCACCCCCCTCCACTGTCCTCTCCCATAGTTTCATGATTTTTGTCCAGTCTCTTGCTGCACTTCCCACACCCCCTTTCTCTCCAAGAGTTGTCAGTCCATTCCCTCTCTATGTCTGTGATTCTGTTACATTCACCAGTTTATCCTGTTCATCAGCTTATTAATTCACTTGATTTTTAGATTCATTTGTTGATAGATGAGTATTTGTTGTTCCTAATTTACACTTTTATCTTTTTCTTCTTCCTCTTCTTAAAGAATATCTTTCATATAATATTGGTTTGGTGGTGATGAACTCCATTAGCTTTTTCTTATCTGCGAAGCACTTTATCTGACCTTCAATTCTGCATGATAGCTTTGCTGGATAGAGTAATCTTGGTTGTAGATTCTTGCTGTTCATCACCTTGAATATTTCTTGCCACTCCCGTCTGGCCTGCATTGTTTCTGTTGAGAAATCTGCTGACAATCGAATGGGTGCTCTCTTATAGGTAACCAACTGTTTTTCTCTTGCTGCTTTTAATATTCTCTCTTTGTCTTTTGCTCTTGGCATTTTAATTATGATGTGCCTTGGTGTGGTCCTCTTAGGGTTCCTATATATTGGGGTTCGGTGCGCTTCTTGGACTCCTAAGTCAATCTCTTTCACCAGGTGTGGGAAGTTTTTGGTCACTATTTCTTCAAATGTGTTTTCATTGTCTTGCTCTCTCTCTTTTTCTGGCCCCCCTATAATTCGGATGTTGGTATGTTTGAGGTTGTCCCAGAGGCCCCTTACACTATCTTCAATTTTTTGGATTCTTTTGGATTCTTGGTTTTTCAGCTGAGTGGATTTTACCTCTTTGTATTTCACATCTTTAACTTGGTTCTTGGGGTGCTCCAGAGCACTTTTAGGTCTTTGTATAATATATTTTATTTCAGTCAGTGTATGCTTAATTTCTGGTCGGTCCTTTTTCATATCCTTGAGAGTCTCCTTTATATCCTTGAGGGTCTCCTTCATTTCCTTGTAGGACTCATTCATTTCCACGTTGGTCTTGATAATTTCCTTGCAGGTCTCGTTCATATCCTTGAGGGTCTCGTTCATTTCCACGTTGGTCTTGATCATTTCCTTGCAGGTCTCGTTCATATCCTTGTAGGACTCACTCATTTCCTTTGCAGTCTTGCTTATTTCCTTATAGGCCTCGACCTTTTGTTGGAGCCTCTTGAAAAACCCTATAACCGTGGTTTTGAATTCCATGTCCAGTCGTTTTTTTCCCTCCATTTCTTTCACATCTGATTTCTTTCCATGTCTCTGCATGGTGGCTGCTTCCCTGAGTTGGTCAATTAGCTTTGTGTGGTAGACTTCCTACTAGGGACAGTGGCTCAGCCTCCCCAGTTACCTGAGGTGGATATGGGTTGCACAGTCTTGCTGAAGTTAAGCTCAGGTTAATGGTTGTTAGCACTTGGAGGGGTTGACCTCCAGGCCAATTGTCTGTGAAGCTCAGCTGTGCTCAGGTTGGATGGGCGGAGTCTCCGGGCCAAGCAGACAGCGTTAGCTCCGCCCTCTGCGGCCCCAGGGACCCTGAACCGGGGCCGCCAACACCTCTGAGAGAGAGCCGCTGCCGAGCCCCACCGGCTGCCGGGGAATTCAGACTCTCCCAAAATGACTCTGCACACCCAATGTCTCACCCAGGGTCCTAAAACAAAGCAGACTGACGGTTTTCCGAATGAGAGACAAGTCGCAGAGCGCTCTCTACACGGTCACGCAGCTGAGCTGTTCCCGCGCAAGCTGCCTTCTCCACAAGCCGGGAGAGCCCTGCAGCACCCGAGTTTCGGCGTGCCCTCCCACTGTCCAGTTTTCACCCTGTATGATAGTGGGTTCCCTGGACTTCGCCCAGAGCTGGAGAATCAGTCCAGTGGGATGTCTTTGTCTCCCTGTTCGAGAAAACTGGCCGGTTTTCAGCCGCCCGCCCTCTCCGCGGTGCGCGCTCCAAACCTCTCTCCGCGCGAATCTTTCAACGCTGTCCGCCGCCGCTCCTCCGAGTCACAGTGTCTTATCTTCACTTTTATTTGTGGAATTTTCACTCAGCCAGCTTTCTGGTGATTCTGGAAGGTGTTTGTTCTTTCGTTAAGTTGTAGTATTGAAATTGCTGAGTATGACGGCAAGATAGGTGTTTTACCTATGCCGCCATCTTGGTTCTCTCCCTGTTGTCATTTTTTATCTGACAATCTGAGGGAGGGACACGAGGCCCGGGCCCGGACTAAACAGTCAGGGGTTGCATGTTTTAGACATTATTGCAGCGCACCAGGGGGCTGCAGCACACAGGTTGAAAAGCGATGCTCATGCAAGGTCCCAGGACAAAGAAAACTGAACAATCACAGTCACAATTTCTGTTGGCTCAACAACTCTCACCCAGAAAAGTACTGGCTCCTGCAGCGATGGGCGTCTGGAAGCTGGCCCTTTCCCCCACAGCCTGGGAGAATCCTCCAGGCAGTTCCCCAGAGCCTACACTTCCTTTGGGGGAGGGGGAGTCCGAGAACTCTACCCCTGCACTGCAAAAGGAAGAGTGGAGCTTGGCCGATGTGGCTCAGCAGTTGAGTGTCAGTCAACAAAGGAACCAAGAGGTCACGGGTTCAATTCCCCATTCCCAGTTGGGGCACCTGCCCCGGGGTTTCCAGCTTGATCCCCAGTAGAGGGCGTGCGGGATGTTTCTCTCTCTCTCTCTTTCTTTCCCTTTCCCTCTAAAAATCAATAAAGGAAAAATTTGTTTAAAAAAGGAAGAGCTGGTTTTCACATGGTCATTTTTGTAACAGTAATAAAAGCCTTGAAATGATCACAAAAGGGAAATATGCCTCCTCAAAAGAGTGGAGGCAAATTATTCTAGCAACTGAATCCTAAAAGGAATTTTCAAGTAAAAATATGGCTCGTGTGAAGTTGTTATGGCAACTGACATTTAAAAGTAACTGGGTTTGGGCAAGTTTCTCCCTCCGCCGTTTCTGCAAAGTCTTGCAGGAACTTCATGCTAAAATTATGCTTTAATTTTAATTAGCCAAATAGGTCATAAATATAGCTTATTCCCAAATCCTTGCAAGCAGCTGATCTACTAATGAGAAAATATTCCTCTAAAAACCCACTTACCATTAAAAAATCCTAATATTTTTCTAATATAATTTATCAATTTAAACACATTGCATAATGTGATATTCTGTAGCATTCCATTAAAATGATAAATAGCAGCGGGTGTGTGTGGCGGGGGGTGGGGTGGGGGAGAACCAAGCAATTAAACAGATTGCGAGCAGTGTGACTACACTGCAATAACCTGGGCCTCTGCCGAGAAAAACACCCTCTTCTCTTCCTCAGATCCCGTCCACACCGAGCGGCATCCTCCTGACTATCAGGGTATTAACAGGACAAAAGAAGGGGGGCAATAAGAAATGACAGGCAACTTCAGAGGAAATAAAATTTCTATTAGCCTTTGCTATAAGATCACATCAAAGCAATTCATATGTTTTAATCTGGGGAGAGAATAAGCAACTACTTGGGGTTTGTGCCTGGGGGCCGCCTCTGTGCATTGAACCAGACAGTTTGCATAATGAACAATTTTCATTCAATCAGGATCTCAGCACAGATAGCTCCCACTCCGGGGTCTTGGGCACGGCCTGGGAGTTTTTATTCTCCCGGCTCCCCCTGCTGGGGAAACAGCACTTAACAGGGAGGAAAGGGGGCGCAGGGCATCTTTCCCAGGCCATTACTTTAAATTTAGATCCAGAAAGTTAAGAGACCCCACTGCACCGCGGGGGGGAGAGGGGGGGAGCGGCGCGGGGGGTGGGGCGCGCGCTCACATACACACACACACCCTCCCGAAAGCCCCTCTGTAAGACACCGGAGGAACTTCCTCCAACAACTCTTGCAGGAGCCAGGGAGGCTTGAAGGGGGTGTACCATGAACACCTTTGCCCTTTCTCCTATTTATTGAACTGGGATTTTAGAGATTGCTGTTTGCATTCTGAGCCAAACTTCTGGGAGACTGAAGTTGCAGGATGGGAAGTTTGCCCTGAATGGCTGGTGGACATGGTCACTGGTTTAAAACACCACGTGTCAACAAAACCGGTTTGGCTCAGTGGGAAGAGCGTCGGCCTGCGGACTGAAAGGTCCCAGGTTCCATTTAAGTCAAGGGCATGGACCTTGGTTGCGGCGCATCCCCAGTAGGGGGCGTGCAAGAGGCAGCTGATCGACGTTTCTCTCTCATCGATGTTTCTGACTTTCTATCCCTCTCCCTTCCTCTTTGTGAAAAATCAATAAAATATATTTTAAAAAATAAAATAAAAAAACACCACGTGTCATTCCACCTGGCTAATCATCTTCCAAGTGTCCCAGCTGTCCAGGTCTTTATAAAATAAAATGAGGGTTAAAAAATAAAAAGCTACCCCTACGGAATTGCATTTTCATGCATAAAGGAAAACTTAAAAGCAGAACAAATCATTCTGGCACAACCGAGATTGGCTTGGAGGAAAGAAAGTCCTGGGCGAGCCGGCTGCGCCAGGACCCGGGGCTACGGCCTAATCCCCCTTTATCCGGGGCTTTAGTTCGGCTCCCGTCGCCTTCGCTGAAGCCACAAAATGGCTAGGCTCCACCTGGCTCCATCGTGCGGCGGGAGGCCAGGCCAAGAGGGGCGGTGACATGAAGCCGTGTGAAACTGCTTTTGAAAACCTGGGATGGTCATTTAAATGTTTAAAATATGCACATGGTAATTCAAAACTAATTACCCTGAGCACATGGAAGCATTTATGCCATCCTCTCTGGACCCCGCCTGCAGACTGTGCACCGCAGCTCACCCTGGTGTTGCTATAAACTGCTCCAGCGACTTCAACTTCAGGCTAAATCAGGCCGCTGCAGGCCCTGCTCCTCCCCCCACCTCCAGGCCAGGAGGCTGCTCCCCGTTTCCCTGGAGGGCCATTTGTCATGGTCATGTAGTTCTGGCTGCGAATGATTGCTCTCATTGCTGTTCATAATTGTCATTTCCATTAGTTAATTTAGGCTAAAGTGACCTCTCTCCCCACCCAGGCTTTTCTCCCGGTCCCTCCCCATTCCCCTTCCTCTGTCTCAGCTTGTGGCCTCATTTCTAAACTCATTCAGGCACAGAAAAAGTCGCCTCGTCCTGGCTGGTGTGCTGCTAAGTGGTGAGCATGTCGGCCCACAGACTGAAGGGGTCACAGGTTCAGTTTCCCGGTCAAGGGCACATACCTGGTACATCGGTTGCAGGTTCGATCCCTGGCCCCAGTGGGGGCATGTGTGGGAGGAGGCAACCAATCGATGTGTCTTTCTCACATTGATGTTTCTCTCTCTCTCCACCTCCCTCTCTCCCTTCCACTCTGTCTAAAAAAATCAATGGGAAAATATCCTCCCGTGAGGATTAACAAACAAACAAAATTGCTTTGACATTCACATTGCACCCGGTTACTTCTCCATTTAGGAGTGAACATGGGAAATTTTCAAAAAGACAAAGGGGTTGTGGGGTGGCCACACCCACCGGCTCTCTTGAGAACAGAACCGAAAGCAGCCGACCTGAACAGACAGCAGCCACTGCTGAGCATATGATCCTAGCGAAGGGCACACATAAGCCCAAGGCACATGCATGTGCACACACACATCCTACACATACACACACTCCTCGTGTGTGGAGGAAACTCTGCTTACAGCCTGGGCTAATTAGACATGGGCGGGGTCCTGAGGCAAATTCCCTTCCCCGTTTTCCAGAATAAAACGGGTCCTCTTCCGGTGGGGGCACTAAACCAGCACACCAATGGCTAAGAGGAGGAGGATGCTGTGGCTGAAATAGCTCCAACTTCCCAAGTTTATCCAGAGACAATTGACCTCGGGCTGGGGAGCTGGAATTGGAAGAGACACAATTCCGGAGTCAAGAAATTAGCCATGGCTTATAAATATGCTCCAGGAAACAGAGAGTGAAGGCTGTCTCCTCATTCGCTCCTTGAAGGTGCCAGCGGCAGGTTTCGGATGTGTAGGAATAGGAAACTGGGTTAGATTCCCACAGCCGGCTGAAGGCTGATAGAATATTACCGGGTTTAACTAGAGCCATTCAGAGACTCTTCATTATCCCCACACCACCATGACCAAAGTTATCACATGAGCCATAATGCAAGAGAGAATTTCACTCCGTCAACAAGAGAGGGAGCCAGTCTATCTTTGTCCAGAGGAAATGAGCCGCCCAGCATGAAGCTTGTGAGGAATGAGTGCACAACACTCCAATAACATCCCGGCAGGACTCCTCAGGGTTTCGTGGGCTAAGCGGAGCGGGCTGCACGGAGCGACCTTCCTGGGGCCTGGCTTGCCAGGGCGCCCGCTCCAGGAGCAACCGAAAGGCCAGTTAAAGGCCAACACCCTCGCTGAGACTGCATTCCGAAGGAAGGGCTTAGTATTAAGGCCCAAGAGAATCAAGGCCAGGCTCCTCTAACGTTCAGAAACCTGTTTAAAATCTGCTCCTTGGCCCCAGCTGGTTTGGCTCAGTGGGTAGAGCGTCTGCCTGCGGACTGAAGGGCACAGGGTTTGATTCCAGCTAAGGGCACATGCCTGGGCTGTGGGCTCAATCCCCAGTGTTGGGTGTGCAAGAGCCAGCCAATCAATGATTCTCTCATCATTGATGTTTCTATCTCTCCCTCTCCCTCTCTGAAATCAATAAAAACATATTAAATAAACAAGTAAATAAATGCAAAATCGATTCCTTGGACCCGGCCAGTTCCCTGGGTATCACCCGCACCCGGTTTATTTTCCTCTACCCCCCGTGCCTACACCGGGTGCCATTCCTTCGGCTTGAAATGGCCCTTCTCCTGCTAAACTGCTTTTCTCACCTTTGCAACCACAACTCACTAGTTTGGAGACTGCCTCCACCGAGCTCTGTCCCCTCCTCTCCACCACACACGCCATCTGCTCTGTATCACTTTGTCTACAAAGTGTTCTTGCATTCTGGTGGGCCTTCCCCTCTCAGATTAAAATTTAGGGGAGGAAGGAAGCCTTATATTTCCTTTGCATTTCTTGTGGCATCTCAAATAGGATTTTCACGCCAGAGACACCCAGGTTAGATATACCGACTGACCTGGTGGTTTTATAGCTGGAGTTAGAAGATCCGTAAATGACCCAGCATCCCCTCCTCCCCCCCAACCCCCCGCCCCACACACACCAAGCAGAAATTGCACCCCTCATTCAGATGTTCCTGGCATCCTATAACTCGCCCAAAGCCAGATTTATTGCTCCAGCTGTAAAGTGTATCTTCTCTAAGCCTCACTTAAAAGCTACCACTTGGCAGAAGATCAAGCTGGAAGTGTAGGATAGTAGGCGATAGCGAGGGTAGGAGGGGGTGGGGGGGGCGGGGTGGAGCCAATAATGGAAGCTCGGAGCACTACCAGCTCAATATTTAACCTAACTGGTAATTTGCTGTGACAATTATGCTGCGAAGGGAACGCTGTGACTATGCAGGAATGTCGCGCCCCAATTAGGAGGGCTCCCGCCGCCGGCGCACGCGCACACAGTGAGGCTCGGCTCGGAGCTAAGGGTTCCATCAGCAGGCCTGTGCGGCACGCGGCGGTGGCACATCTGCCGGGAGTGATGCCGCCCGGTGAGCCTGCTCACACCTTCCACTCGCCTTCAGACGAGAAGGGAAGAGAGCTGCTCGGGC
Source organism: Antrozous pallidus (assembly GCA_027563665.1). Lineage (NCBI taxonomy): Eukaryota > Metazoa > Chordata > Mammalia > Chiroptera > Vespertilionidae > Antrozous > Antrozous pallidus. Next base: position 17,795,988 of record CM050526.1, read on the forward strand.
GTCTCACCAGCCGGCCCGCCTGACTGACAGGCATCTTCCCCGAACACCTGCGTGCCTCCACTGCAAATCGACCGCTTCCCCACAGCACCGCTCCCCAGCAGGCGGGTTCGGAGGGCCTGATCCTTAAAGAGGAACCTGAACCGGGGTTTTCATACCAATAAAAGTCCACGGAAACAAATTTTCCTCGTAAAGATGGAGAGGAAGACAGCAGGAACCGTCCCCCCTGCCTTCCTCCCCCCCCCCCCGCCCCCACACACCACACCCTACACGCTGCCGGAAAGACAAAAGAATATTAAAATCACAGCTATAAAGAAGGATGTTGCCATTTTCTAAATTGACTGCTAGATTCATGGATCGTGGCTAAGCAAGACAAACCGTTTTCTGCTTAATTAGTGGCTCCTTTGTGGAAGGTTTGCTGCCTGGAGAGAACCCATTAGAGGAGAGCTCATTTGCAGAGACGCACCTTCGAAAGCTATTGGAATCTTAAGTAAACAGTGGAGAAGGAGACGGGGTGGAGGTGGGAGCAGGGGTGCCGTGGAGGCAGGAAGGCGTCTACAAGAGGCCAGCTCTGCATTCCAAGCCCAGCGCCGGGGAGATGGGCAGGCTCAGAAGCCTCAAAATTTTAGGCCAATAGAAACGACCTCTGCGCCACGGCTGACTGAAGATATAAATAAACTCCAACGTGCACAGCAGTGTCAACTGTGCGAGGAGAGATGAGAGTCCAATCGGGGCTTATTTTTCCAAAAGTCCAGGTTGTTCTGACTCCGCTTCTGGGGGGACAGCATTCATGAGCACAAAGCGGCTGCTCCCCGCGGCGAGCCCCCTGCTTTACCGGGCGCCAGCCCCTCGCCGGTTACCTAACCACCCGGAGGAAGCAGCCCCACACACGAGTTAAATATAGGCCGAGTTACCTGCACTTTACCAGCACCAGGAATGTTATCTGAGGAAGCTGTCATTTATAATGACAGCACAAACCTCCAATTACCACCTGGGCAATCCTCCGGGGAGCAGGGGTGATTTCATAAGAACGGCTCACAATTATTAAAAGTTTACGTGGTTTCTTTGGCATTGGATATAAATACTCCTCCCGAGGCAGGCGGCATTAAATTTTTCAAGGGGACTATGTTCAAGGCTCGGGAGAAAGAAAAAAAAAAAAAAGATGGCTTTCTTCAAAATTCTGTGTTTCCAGATTTATCAACAGCAAAGCAGTGGGTGCGAGGTGACAACCATGAAGAGCCTAGAGAAGCTGGAAGGTTGTAACAACGGCCAGCGGGTTGGTTTGAAGTCTCAAGTACACCCACAAGTTCACGGCATCCACACAGCTTGGTGTGCCGGGCCGGACACAGGGTGAGCATTTCCGGGCGCTGCACACACCCTAACGCCCCAGACAGCCCTTGACCTACATGAAGGCTACAATGTGTGCGTGTTTCAAATCACCCAGTTCTTTGTGAAAACTTTCCTGGCGACGCTAGTCTCCAGTGATCTCCCGTTTATTGGATTTTAATTTGACTTGTGATATTGCTCCTTAGCTCCACGCCTTGCTCCAAATAGACCACAGTTCTTGGGGGGCAAGGCCTCTGGCTTTAAACCACCTACACAGAGGGTGCAACAGGCAGCCCCTGAAGACGAGTGCTACCTACTTTTCTCGACGACGTAACGAAAACTCACCGTCACAGATGTAATTAAGAGATTTGATAATCATTGACGACTAGATTCAGGTAAAGAATCAGGTTGATTTCTAAAGCAAGTCAAGAGGCCATTTCTGCTGCAGTAGCAGAAAACAGAGGGGAGGGGAGGCCTGGGCCAACACCACCCCCTCGTGTGCGAGGTGGGATGAACCACGGTGGTCTTCCCAGCCTTCTCTCCCCTCTCCTCCCTACATCCGTCTGTCTGCTTTTGCTCCAGGGGCTCCTAGGACCTGCTCAGAGTACCTGCCAGCCCTTCATGTTATACAGGTTCCAGGAGCTATCACCAGACTAAGGCAAAGGAAAAGCAACCAGGGAAACAAAGAGAACAAGACAGGAAGGCAGACATTGTCACAGCCCCACAAGGGATACATGCTCGGGCCATCGAAGGCTGAGTGCTTAGGATAACAATCACAATGTATAAGCATCCAGCGAAAGTGAATTAGCTCAATAAATTTACACATCCACACAGCCAAACACCAACTCAAATTGTGCAGGTCTATTTTTATTGAAATAGAATGTCCATGTTAGGAGTAAAGTATGCTTAGTAAAAAAGCAGTCAGCTATACAAGTGATTCTTGCTGACAGGTGGAATTATGGGTAAAGTTGTTCTTATCTGCAGGTTATTTTTCTACAATGAACACAAATTACTTCCTAAGAAATAATGATCCAAATAGTCCCTATTTCTTCCCCCCCCCCTTTTTTAAACAGTGTGTATCTTTTTAAAAAATATGTTTTTATTGATTTCAGAGAGGAAGAGAGGGGGAGAGACATCCATGATGAGAGAGAAACATGGGCCAGCTGCCTCCTGCATGACCCACACTGGGGATCGAGCCCGCAATCCAGGCACATGCCCTTGACCAGGAATTGAACCCTGACATCCTGGTTTCTAGGTCCACGTTCAACCACTGAGCCATGCCGGCCGGCTCTATCTTTTTATTTTAAATACATTTTTATTGATTTCAGAGGGAGGGAGTGAAGAAGGGAGAGGGGGAGAGAGAGAAATATCAATGATGAGAGAGGACCATTGATCAGCTGCCTTCTGGAATAGAGCCTGCAACCCCAGCACATGCCCTTGACCGGAATCTGGGATCCTTCAGTCTGCAGGCTGACACTATCCACTGAGCCAAGCTGATTAGGGCTCCTTTTTTCTTTTCTTTTCTTTTTTTAAAATATATTTTATTGATTTTTCACAGAGAGGAAGGGAGAGGGATAGAAAGTCAGAAACATCGATGGGAGAGAAACATCGATCAGCTGCCTCTTGCACACCTCCAACTGGGGCTGTGCCCACAGCCAAGGTATATGCCCTTGACCGGAATCGAACCTGGGACCTTTCAGTCCACAGGCTGACACTATCCACTGAGCCAAACTGATTAGGGCTCCTTTTTTCTTTAACAATACTTAACATTTGCTTTGTAAAAGGATTTACTTGCCTTAGCCAATTTGGCTCAGTGGATAGAACACTGGCCCTAGGGCTGAAGGGTCCTGGGCTTGATTCCAGGCAAGGACATGTGCTGCAGTTGCAGGCTTGATCTGCGGCCCCAGATCGGGGCACGTGCAGGAGGTCATTAACCGATGTGTCTCTCTCCCATTGTTTCTGTCTCTCCCCCTCTCTAAAAATCAATGGAAGAATATCCTTGGATGAGGATTAACAACAAACACACACACACACATGAAGCCCAATGCATGAAACCGTGCTCATGTATGGTCCCTAGGCCTAGCCTGCAATTGGGCAGGGACATCTTCCCCAGCTGCTGGCAGCTGGCCCCACCACCCGCTGCCACCTACCCTGGCTCCCCGTTTGCCATCGGTGATCGGAGCCTGCTGGGCAGGAGGTGGTCAGTGCACCTCATAGTGACTGGTCGAGCAGTTGTTCTGCCATTATGGTCGTTGGGCTTTTATTATATAGAATACACACTCACACACTCAGTAAAAATGTTTGTAAAAGCCAGAACTCTACCAACAGGGTGGGTTATAAATCTAGGAGCTAACCAACCACATAAAACAATGGCAGGGATGGGGGTGGGGAAGACACCCTCTCTGAGATAAGGAAACAATCAATCTACCAGGCAAGCAGCGGCCTTCTAACAAGTGAAAAGACTGAACAACCTGTTTTTTCTATAAATAAAACCTCGTAAGGCATATTGCCAAAGAAACACAAGTCAATATAAACCTTTACATACTGGGCTGCCAAACTTCACTTTTAGACAGTATATTAATTATGTAGTCAATAGCCATGGGTTTTGTTGGTGTATTAAATACCACGATCAATATTATTTATCCTTTCCGAAGACAGGCCACTGGAGGGGGGGTGGGGAGGGGAGAAGCAGCAAGGGGAGGGGAAATTTTTGACCCTGCAGTTCCAAAGAGTCAGGACAGCACACGCGAGATTAGCAAGGCTTTAATGGGAAGCATAAAACACTAAAAATATGGACAGAAATCAGATTATTACCCTGAGACTTTTTTCCCTGCCTCCTTCACAATGAGACTGGAGGGAATCCAAGAACCATTTAAAATAAAAGGCGAAATGATTAGATTTCTTCCCTAATTGCTTAACGCTGATGTCATGGTGTACGCAAAGTAAGCATCGATCTCGAAGTGAAAGATGAGAGATAGAACAACATGAACAGCCTTTAGAGTAAACTATATCCAAGACAATTCTAAGAATTGTGGGCCAGAATCTATTTAGGCAACCCTCAGGGACCCCGCTCTCTTAAAAGCGTAACAGTGGAGCCCGTTCCCGATGCTCCTCTACCAGCGATCTGATTTTCAGTAGGAAAACCTGCTAACCACCCTCCCCCAGAACCCGGTGGATTTCTCGTCACATCCATGTAGAATGCTGGTTTCATCAGTCACTGAGAACACGCGGTGACTGGTACCCTCTTGAGACATGTCGCAGACAGACGTACATGGGGGGGGGCGGGGAGAGAATGCTGGGAGTGGTATCCAACACTGGCCACTGGAATGGCAGCTAGTTGACCACTTCCAACCCACCATCTGTCAATCCAGAATAGGGCTCAAGACTTAACTTTCCAGCCAGCGCTTTGTGAGCCAGGTCAGACAGGAAAGAACTTCCACACAAAAACTGAGGCCTCGGCCAGAGAATCAAGTGCAGCCCAGTGACCGTCTTCTGAGACTAGAATGTGTCTAAACAGTTAGCGGGCCTTCGGAAAAGGCCCTGTGTCTGTTCTCAACCGTGGGAGCCATCCTGCCTGGAGCCGCTGGTTCCTCCTGAGGGGACAGCTAAGGATGAAACAGACGGACATCCGTCACTAGCGCTCCACGAGGGCCTCCCCGGCTGCTCGCCCAAATCAAACCCAGGTCCTGCCTCCAGGCCGACGGCAGTGCTGCCTGGGCACCTGGAGGGATGTGCAGCAAATGCCACGATAGGTAATTAGTGTGATTAGGGACCCGGAGCAGGCCTGCTCTCACTGACGGAAAAGCCCAGCAGCGTAATTACTGTTTTCTTACCAGCTCACTGTCTGTGCACATTTCAAAGCCTGGCTGGTGTTAGACTGCTGTGTAAACATCAATAAAACCCCAAAGTGTCTTATCATCAGCATTCCTGGGTACAATGGCTTTTTGTTTTCAGTGTTTTCATTCGTTTCAAGATGCATTTCAGGGCTGCAAACGTTAGGAAGAAGGATCTCCGAGCCTTGGACTAATCTTCTAGTTTGCAATGAGTTAACGTTTCTCCCCGCCAGTGAACATTTATTAGGAAGGCTAATTAACTGCTTTCTAGTTACAAGAGCCCTCTGCATTCAGAGAAAGGAGGATACACAAGCAAATACACTGTTTATTAAAGAAAGGCAAAATAACACAGTCTAAGTCAAGAAATGAAACACAATCGCAAGAAATATGTACAGGTAGAAAGTTGTGTGTTCACCTCTGAAATGCAATATTAATTCAAGTGAAAACGAAAGCAAAGCTTTGTAGGTGCCTGGATGCCCCTAGGGGACGGCAAGTCAATGCTTATCAGCCTTCCTCAGAAGAGACGATTTTGATTAATATCAGACCCATCTGACTTGGTCTATTACGCCCTGGAGGAAGGCTAGTCTTCAGATATAAGAGATAGGTCTTTGATTAATAATTCCACCGTATTGCCATTCTGGGCATTAACGATGTGGCACCTCTTCAAGGAGGGCATCTGAATTCTAGGCAGAAGACGCGCTTACTGACACCCAGGTTCCACAACCACCCGCACGCTCCCTCCCAGGAAGGAGCCCAGCTGTGAAGGTGTCCCCACTGGGGAAGAGCAGCTCTAGTTCTACGACTGACTTCACTGTCTGCAGGATTAGGGTCAATTACACGCGACATCAGCCCCGCTCGAAGATAATGAAGTCTTAATAAAAAGAACAAAAGCCTGAAGAGGGAGAGGCTGGTACGACACTGCCCGCCAGCTGACCCTTCGCTCTGACTGACACCACAGCCGTCTGAGCATGCTTCCCCTTGCCTACCGACGGGTTTTGAGATGCACATAAAGAGGAAATTGCTTAGTCCACCATAGAGAGGCTCTAGCCACTTGGAAGCTAATGTGAAATCGTCGCACGGGGGGGAGAGGAAATCGATTTCGTTTCGACCCCATTTCCGAACTTCGGCCCCGCAGCACGGCCCTCACATTGCTGCGTGTCTTCTGATGTTCGCCATCAGCCTCCGGCTGTACTCTCGGTAGTCCACGGGCTTCACGTCCATCACCGTGGCCTTAATGCGAGACTCGTCCTTAGAGAAGAGAAAAGCAGTCTGAGAACAAAGGGGAGCCCACGGCATGGAGCTGTGGTGATGACCCCCTTTGCTTCCCCGGTTTCAGTGACCCCAGCAGGAGGAAACAGACCCAGGCTGGATCCAGAGGCCAGCCGTTCCGATAAAGGAAAAACTGTGAGAGCCGAGTGCAGACTTTCGGGGGCTGGGAGAGGGGACAGAGGTCTCCCTGCAACACAGGCCTTCGTCCTTTCCTCACGCTCCCACACACTCAGACACCTTGGATCCACACGGGATGGACCTTAGAGGGCGTGTCAAGTTCAATGTGTTCTCTTTATAGAGGGGGGCAGAAGAACCCCGAGAAGGCCAGTCGCTTGCCTAAAGCCACACAGCGAGTTCTGAAAGCCGAGTGTGGTGTGAACCAAAAGCACCTGTGGCGGAGGGGGGAGCCCTGGTTCAGGTCTCATCTCAGCTGACCCAGAGAGGCAGCTCCCTGCACTTCGTCTTCCCCGTCCTCACCAGGAAGGGACTGCACAGCACCCCCCCCCTCCCTCCTGGCCCCACCTCACTCAGACGCCTGACTCCCATCTCATTTAACGCTTGTAAGAACAAACACACCCACCACCAGGGAGGAAGATGGAGGTCTAATAACAAAATGGAATGTGTCAACCCCGAAACAAGTGGCGATGTTCTGAGTTCTCCTCGGACCCGTCCATTTAGAATGGAACCGTCCCTTTAGAGGCAGAGCGAGGTGATGCCCACGGTGGCAGAGTCTAGCTCCAGGGCCCCCACCCTTCAGTGTGCTCAGTAATTACTCAACAGTCATATTTCCAGGCATGGCTAAGAGCAAAGCTCTGAAGGTGGACTGTCTGGGCTGGAATCGGCGCTCTGCCACTCATTAGGATGTGACTTTAGGCAAGTTACTTATTCTCTGTAGGCAACGTTTTTCATCGGGAAAAGGGAGATAACAATTGTTCCTACACATAGGGTTACTGTCAGGGTCTAGTGAGGGATCTATGGAAGGAAAAGGTGAAGAACAGTATCTGTCAGAAAGTAAATGTTAACACATGCTATCTTATTCTGACTGTACAACTATATGACGTTGGGGGCAATTTAAGGAATTTTCAAGGTAATTTTAACTACACGTGGTCTTTGCTTCACATACCGACGTCAGAACCCAAACCCTGTGGAAGATGTGAGTCCACTAGACACATTACCATTGGTCAGCATACCAACAAAAGCCCCAGGTTTCAAGGGAAAAGGCCATGTAGCATTTTCCTCCTTAGATGCCCCATACCGGACAGGGGACTCAATCCCTGAGTCCACTGCCTCATCTTACCAGGGGATGACCATGGTACCTCCATATTGGGAAGACTCAGTGAGTGCCACACGCAGGGTGCTTAGCTTAGGTCTGGCACAGAGCAAGCAATGAACTGACACAGAGACACGTGGGTGGCACACGGCAGTTTCCCACGCTAACCCTTCTGCAGCCCGGTGACCTCACTTACATTGTAGGTCTCTAGTTTGACTCTGATCTTGAATACGAAAGATCGAAAGTTGGCATTCTGAAAAATTTCCTCAAACGCCTGCTCATTCTGCAAAAAGAAACAGAAAACTTGAAGCTTGAACAGTACTGAACCATCAGATAATATCTATTAGAGTTTTTAAAAGACTTTAAGAAAAATCTCTGAGAAAATTATCACCCTAGTGGTTTGAAATTACTCAGGAATGACTAATCTACAGATAACAATTCATTATATAAATCTGTTTAAGTAGAATTGTATTTAAAATTAAAATACTTTTATCTAGACTATTCAATTTCACAAAGACAGAAAACAGAATGGCGGTTGACGGGTGGGTTTGCGGGGGGGGGGGGGGGGGGTTTCAGGTGGGAAAGGGGAACCCGTGTTTGATGGGAACAGAATTTCAGTTTGGGGAGATGAAAAGTTCTGGGGCTAGAGGGTGGCGATGGTCATACAACAATGCAAATGTACTTAATGAGTTGTACAACTTAAAATTGGTAAAAATGATAAATTTTATATGTATTTTACTACAATAAATAAATGGAAATACTTCTAAAGTTTGTGATGGAATACATCTGAGGCCCAGCATCTTCCTTATAAACTGAGATTAAAACAAAACAATCCTCTGGGCTTTTAGATATGTAAATAAAAGTGTGCTACACCTTCAGAAAATTATACCAGAGGCCATTATTCTTCCAACATCAGGGAAAGCATGGAGCACATGCTCCAGGAATATCCTAGGTCCTGAGGGAAGAGTTCCTTCCTCTATGTCCTCATTCACCAGCAGTAAAAACAGTCAAATGTAATAAGCTCATAAAAAACCCTGAAAGGCTGCTTGGAGCCTTAAAATCTGATATGAAAATAGAGGACCAGGCAAAACAGATAAAAGGCCATCATACTTTAAAGTCAGCACCAGCTATTTCTATGAACGCGCTTGTTGGGATTGCTTCCAGGGACCTCAGAGACATTTAAAAAGATGCGGGGCAGAGGCACACAAAGAGTACAAACCACACACCAAACAAATGTCAAACCCCTTTCCCATGCTTTTCCAGGTATTCTTCTAATGCCTTCGTGGAAATAGCGGGCAGGGGGAATCAATAGAGAGATGCCAATTCGTGACCCAGAAAATAGTCTTATTGTTTTTTTTACATGTTTTGAGCAAATATCTTTCCTAAGGTTAACATAATTAGTAATCTGTTCCCTGCACTAAATAAACTAAAATATAAAAATTCAAATTTATAAAAGTGAAATGGATAAAGTTAATATATGAAAGAAAGTTACTGCATTAAAAAAATCACATCTGATGACCTAAACTCTGTGATTTTAAACCAGGATTTGACTTGACTTTTCAGGAAGGTGTTTATTATGCTGAGAAGGACACTGGTGTTTCAGAAGATACCTTCCATGTCTCCAGGTACCACAAGCACACCATGGTGTGCCGACCGTAACAGGATAACAATGCCGCTCTGAGGCACGCTTGTCTGTGACTTCGTCACCCACTGTTAGCAAACCCAAGATGGGCAACAACAGATAAAATCAGATGTGCACCTCAAATGATCATCAGACTGAGAAACTGGATACAACACCCAAAAGAAACAAACACCACAATGTTAAAGAGCCGCGCTCCAGCACAGGAACTACAGCAGTGATGACGAAAGACGTGCTGACCTTCTCCTTTAACTCTCCGAGGTAAGCAGTGCTCTGTCCGAGGATAGCCTCTGCAGACTCCTGGAAACAAGTGACCCACTGATTCTCCTGATAATCGGCAATATTTACCTACAAGATACAACTCTTATTATTTCAGGAAAGAAATTATAAAAGAGAGACATTTGCAGGAGATGGGAGATTAACTTTTTCCACTCATTAAAATAATCACCAGGGGGAAAACTATTACCACCAGGTATATTATATTCTTTCCAGAGAATGTGAAAAGTACCATTCAAAAAGAGTCTAAAATGTAAGTGTGGCTCTGCCTGCTGAGCATCCTCCCGTGCACTGAAAGGTCACCGGTTCGGTGCAGGTGCATTTGGGAAGCAACTGATCAATGTCTCTCTCTCTCTCTCACAATGATGTTTTCCCTACCTCCATAATCAATAAAAACATATATATCCTATCTAGTAAAAGAATAATATGCAAATTGACCATACCTCCGATCAAGCCACACCCAAAGCCATGCCCATCAGCCAATCAAGAGCAAATTATGCAAATAAACCCCAACCAAGATGGCTACAGCCACTGAGAGCAGGAGGGAGGCTTGGGTTTCCCCAGCAATGGAGGGAGCCAAGCTTTCCTCCTGCCGTTGCCAACCTAGGCCTCCACTCGATGCTACAAAGTTTCAATTATATAAGACATATTCCAACAGAAATGGCGGCAGCCATGGAGCTGGAGAGAGCAGAGGCTAGATTTGCCGGGGCGATGGAGTAAGCCAAGCTTCTGTAGCCCTAGCACCTAGGCCTCCACTCTAGGCTACGAAGTTTCAATTATAGAATTTAAACAGAAATGGCTGTCGTCACAAAGCAAGCAGAAGGCTTGGCTCCACTCTAGGCTACAAAGTTTCAACTGTAGAACATAAATTAATCCCACGACCTCCGCTTGGGTTGCTGTGGGGCGTGGGCGGCCTGCAAACCACCACAGGCCCCTCGCTCAGGCTGCCCCTCGCCCCAAAGGAGCCCCCACCCTGATCCAGAACAGCCTTCAGGGCAAACCAGCTGGCCCCCACCCATGCACCAGGCCTCTATGCTACCTAATAAAAGAGTAATTTGCAGATTGACCATCACTCCAACACACAAGAGGGCTGCCTCCATGTGGTCAAAGATCCTGCCCCCATGTGGACACAAGATGGCCACTACAACATGGCCAGCAGGGGAGAGCTGTTGGGGAGGTCCCAGGCCTACAAGGAAGGGCAGTTGGGGACTATTAAGGGGAAGGCAGTTAGGGGTGACCAGGCTGGCAGAGGAGGGAAGTTGGGGGCAAACAGGCTGGCAGGGGAGCAATTAGACATCAATTAAACTGGCAAGGTAATGGTTAGGGGGTGATCAGGCTGGCAGGCAGAAGCGGTTAGGGGCAACCAGGGAGGCAGGCAGGTGAGCAGTTTGGAGCCAGCAGTCCTGGATTGTGAGTGAGAAGGATGTCTGACTGTCGGACATCCATCAAGGGGTCCCAGATTTGCGAGGGTGCAGGCTGGGCTGAGGGACATCCCCCAACTACCATGTGTGAATTTCATGCACCAGGCCTCTAGTGTGTGTGTGTGTGTGTGTGTGTGTGTGTGTGTGTGTGTGAGGGGGGGGGGGGGAGAGAACCGACACTGCTAGCAGTTCTCAACCTGTGGATTGAGAACTGCTGCTGTAGAGCCTAAGACCATCAGAAAACACAGATATTTATATTACAACTCATTAACAGTAGCAAAATAGAAAGGTTAAGAGCCACTGTCCTAGAGGCAAAAGGAACCCACTTTCCAGGTGAGAACATCAACAACAGGTACAGGGATAAGTGTCTCATGAAACCAGACGCCAGAGACTGCACTTAGAAGAAGCTTCTAATAGAAAGGCTAATGAAACGAGCTATATGAAACAATTTCCTTTATTTTAGTTCAACTGAAGTATGTAGTTTACAGACTATAAGAATTTTAAATTTGTAACTTTCCTCCTGAATTAATGTTTTGTTTTTTTTTTAAAGATTAGTGACAGATTAATGGACTTTATTTTATTTATTTATTTTTTAAAGTATATATTTTATTGATTTTTTACAGAGCAGAAGGAAGAGGGATAGAAAGTCAGAAACATCGATGAGAGAGAGACATCGATCAGCTGCCTCTTGCACGCCCCCTACTGGGGATGTGCCCGCAGCCAAGGTACATGCCCTTGCCGGAATCGAACCCGGGACCCTTCAGTCTGCAGGCCAACGCTCTATCCACTGAGCCAAACCGGTCTCGGCACTGAATTAATGTTTTAAGGGGCAATTAGAATATTGAAAGAATGATGGAATGCCTTACTTTAAAAAATATATTTTCACTTTTTTTTTTTTTTTTTTTTTAGAGCAAGGACAAGGTAGAAGGGAAGAAAGAAACATCAATTGGTTGCCTCCTGCATGCACACCAATTGAATACACAACCTTGGTATGTGCCCTGCCTGGAAATTGAACTGACGATCTTGGGGTGTACAGTTGATGTTTAACCAACTGAGCCACAATTGCCAGGGCTGGAATGCCTTATATATATTTTTTAATCTAAAAAGATTTTTAAAAAATTTCCTATTATAAGAGTATTCACTGCAAGGGGGAAAAAAAGAAATGCAAAAAATTATAAAGAAAATTAACCAGCCCTAGCTGGTTTGGCTTAGTGGATAGAGCAACTGAAGGTTCCCAGGTCTGATTCTGGTCAAGGGCACAAGCCCAGGTTATGGGCTCGATTCCCAGTAAGGGGCACGAAGGAGGCAGCCCATCAATGATTCTCTCTCATCCTTGTTTCTCTCTCTCTCCCCCTTCCTTCCTCTCTAAAATCAATAAAAATATATCCTATATAACCCTATATAATCAAAGACTAACAGGCAAATAGACCAAATGGTGGAAGGACTGGTCGCTCTGATGCTCACTGATCACCAGGGGGCAGGCACTCAACTCGGGGGAGGATCTCTGCTCAGCCAGAAGCCGGGCTCATGGCTGGTGAGCACAGTGGCAGTGGCAGGAGCCTCTCCCACCTCCACAGCAGCACTAAGGATGTCCGACTGCCGGCCTGGGCCCACTCCCCTCCCAAAGCCAGCAGTCGGACACCCCCCAAGGGCTCCTGGACTGTGAGAAGGTGCAGGCCGCGCTGAGGGATGCCGCCTACCCCTCCACCCCTGTCCCAAGTGCACGAATTTTGTGCACCGGGCCTCTAGTAGAGATTAAAAAAAAAAATCAACTAGCAATAACCATTATTCAGTCTGGTATTTGTACCCCTACTTGGTTTATATAACTCAAGACTATAAAACATACCACTTAAAAGTTGCTATTTTTAAGTAATAAAGCCTGAACATTTATGTACTTTTTTGTTAATCCTCAGCAGAGGGTATTTTTTTTTTCCATTGATTTTTTTTTTTTTTTTTTTTTTTTTAGAGGGGGAGAGGGAGAGGGAGAGAGAAAGAGAGAAATATCATGTGAGGGACACAGTGACCGGAAGCCTCCCTCAACCACCCGCCTGGGGCTGGGGACCAAACCTGCAGCCCAGGCCGTGTCGACTGGAATCAAACCTGTGCCCACTCTCACCACCGAACAAACCAGCCAGGCTATTTACGTCGTGTGACAGTCTTCGTTAGCATTGCTTTTCGCCTTTTTTAACTGTGGAAACTATCAAATAGCATATTCTAATGTCTTCATGGTATTCCACTCTACAGATATTCAATAAAGGAATTAACCAGTAGACTATGAAGGACATTTAAATTGTATCCCAGTTTTCAAAATAAGTAACAGGGAAATGTAAGATCTCCAATTATTTCTTTAGAAGAAACTCACTCCAGGTGCTTACTATATCAGAAAACATAAATATTTTTAAGGCTTCCGATATATTATCACCAAATCATCTTCTAGAGAAATGAGTGCCTGTTTTTTTGTGTTCCTTTATCATCATTTAGTATAAACTTTTAAGAAAACATACACCCTTCACTTTAAAGGTTTTTAAAACCTTTAAGGAAGTTCTGACAACGCAAAGAAGCCACAATCCCACATCAGCATGCAGTCACATTCCTCTGAAGTCAGCTCTACCGAGGCAAGATCATCCACAAGAAAAATAACTAAATATAGGCACCGGCTGCATAAGTATAATTACCGCTCTCCAGAAATGCCGCTGCAAATTAATTTATCTTCGTAACAGTTAGCGGGCAAGTGCCACCCATGCTGTAATTGCACTGCATGCGCAGCAGACCGAAATCAGCTGGGGAGCCCAATGCAGCTTTCTGACAGGAGAAATGCTTTCAGGGGGAGCAGACGGACTGCTGCTCAACGCAAGGCACGGCTTTTGTATTAATGGAACAACAAACTCGTCAGCACCTAGTCAGCCGCAGGACTCCTACCACGAGTGACCGTTTTTGCTGTTTCTACATCGCCCGGCCCTCGCAGGAGACTCAAGTCCCACAGGGGTTCGCGTCTACCCCTTCTACTTACCGACAGGATCATGCGGTACTTGAAGTTGGGAAACTCGCGGTCACACTTCTCACAGCGGTATAATCCGTTCTGCTGATCAATCACTTTCTTATTGCAGTCCTGAGTCGGGCAGGCCTGATACATAGAGTTCTCTTTGCGAAGATACACCACCGTTGCCACCGAGCTAAAATAGTCCGCCTTCAAGAGAAAAGAGTGCCAGGAGACACTGAGCAGCCAGGCTTACCTCAGGACTGAGCTTCGGGGCGCCCAAGGTGGGCCCTGACACAGAAGTGCAGGTGTTCCTAATCACAACGTGACCACAGGGAACAAGTCATTGTGTAGTTTTACAAATCACTTGTGCCCACCACAAAACCCACGAAAAGGTAATAAACCAAGCATATGATTCCTTAACAATAAAAGAGTTGATTATAAAACAAACTAATTAAAATGGAAATAGAGTATATGAAAAATAAAGACTTCAAGACACAAAGACTGGCTTTCCTGCTCCTCTGACCTCCGAAAGTAAGAGACTAGAAAATACTGAGTAAGGCAGAAAACCTAATTCTAGTACACCTACGTCCAACCATCCCCCCACATTAAAAACAACAGCAGTCACCCTAGCTGGTTTGGCTCAGTGGATAGAGCATCGGTCTGAGGACTGAAGGGTCCTGGGTTCAATTCCGGTCAAGGGCACATGCCCAGGTTGCAGGCTCGATCCCCAGTGGGCGGCATGCAGGAGGCAGACAATCAATGACTCTCTCTCATCATTTATGTTTCTATCTCTCCCTCTCTGAAATATATATATATAACAAAACAAAAAAACCAGCAGTGATTTCTAGGGCTCAGAGTCACCTTAATCTTTTCTAGACTAGGGGTCAGCAAACTTTTTCTGTAAAAAGCCACACAGTAAATATTTCAGGCTTCACAAGCCATTCGGTCATAGTCTGCTATTGTGGGCGAAGCATCCACAAACAATATGTAAATCAAAACATGTGGCTGTGTGCCAGCAAAAATTATTTACACCCGACAGCAGGCTGGATTTGGCCTTTGGGCTGGCTGTCAAGCCCCAGTCTGTCATCAAACTCAGTAGAAGCCAACAATAACAGAACAAGGGCATTCAAAGTGGAGAAATCACTGATAAGTAAGTGTAGGGAGAACTAAGTCACATGCTGGGCTTTATGCTGTTGCTCTTTGTTTTGCCTTTTAACTCTCATAGAAAGGATAGGGGATGGATCCTTTACGGGGGTGGGGTGGGGGGGGGTGGGGGTGTGAACAGATCCCTCTGGGTATACTCCGAATTCAGGGCCACATCAGCAATTCTGGGGCTTTCCCATGTTTCAGACCAAAACAGGCAAAACAATCATGTGGATGTTTAAAGAGCTTGGATGAGTCCTCACTCTAGAAAGCTCAAGAGGAAAGCAATGTCTCCGAGGAGAATGTCTAGAGTTTGTCATATTTCTCAAATTTTTAAAAAATCCTCCTCTGAGAACATGTTCAGAGAGAGGGGGAGGGAGAGAAAGCGAGAGTGAGAGCGAGAGGTCGATGTGAGAAACAGTGTTGGCTGCCCTATGCATACTCCCCCTGGGGATCAAACCTGCAGCCAGCTGTGTGCCCTGACGAGGAGCTGGACCGGGACCCCTTGGTGCACCGGAGGACACCCAACAAGCCGCTCTGGCTGGGCGCGTCTTTCTGTATTTCCCGATGAGGGCGATTCAAAGCACAGTTGAAAGTTTGTGTGCAAACAGGAACTCTCTAGGTCTGGTTTCTTATTGCAGACTGTCTGTCTTTAGATCTCAGAGAGAACTGGGTGACGAGAACCAAACGGGCCAACAGATCTGTCTAATGCTTCGCTCTCAAAGTGCTGTGCAAGTCGCAGCCGATGACAATGATAGATAGAGGAATACAGCAAAATGAGACAGTAAGAGTAAAAACCATATGGTATAATATAAAAGCAGGAATCGCTGTTCTGGGGAAGCATAAAGGAGAAATAATTTATATATTAAACTGTGGACAGAATACAGGTTTGGATCAAGGAGGGAAAGGGTCATTCTATACAAACACTGGAAGGGAAGCTGCATCTAAAGGCAAATGCTAGAGCTGTTTCCTGTCAGACACACTGGCCACTCTGAGTCCAGGAGGGGTTAATGCTCTGCAGCCAGTGAGAGAGCAGTGAACTGCCTGACGCCTGTCACTGGGCCAACCGAGCTCCATGGCGGTGCATCTATAACCTCAAAACCTCTCTTCTTGGCATACGGGCATTTCAGTCTGCAGGACAATCGCGGAAAAGAAATATGGACCCGAAGGCAGTTTATACTGTCGCGCATGGCTTGGTCAGGAGCACTCTGTTAAGACCCTCTAACAATCGAACACCTCTCTAAGTCAGAGTTCTTAACATTTTCTGCCTCCGGGGCTCAGGGGTGCGACCCATTCCTCGAGGAAGCCCGGCCGCTGCTCCCCGGCAGGATTCCCAACCGTCACCCCACACTCTGGCCAGAGCCCGGCCAGGACTCAGAGCTCTGGATTCTGTCTGACAGCCGGTGCCAGAAACCAGACTCGGGAACGCACCCCTCTGCACACTGCGTGCTTTTGTGAGGAAAGTTAGGAATGTAGGCTACCTTGTCACCGTGGCCCAGGTTCTCCAATTTAACCTCATACAAAGTCTTCCAGTTGGTGTTGCCTCCTGCGGCTCCACCCTTTACATCTGAGATGGAAACACCATCCAAGGCTTGTCCTTCCGAGTCAAACCTGAGAAACAAACAAATGGCAGACTATGTGCTTATTGAATATGCCAGTCATTTCTTTATGCCCAATACAGGCTACCCACCACCACCCAACTTTCACAGGTCGCGGTCATGTGGGCTGCAGTGCGTGTCTTCCTCGTTGTACCTTCAGCCACTGAAGAAAGGAATGACCTCTTTTTATCTCAGTTGCTTTGATGCCCCCCAGTGGTCAAAAAAGACAGTGCCGAGTACCACGGAAGCTCTTCCTAAATTAGCCTTCCTGACAACATTGGCCCCGGGGCCAGGGCCAAAGATACAGTAACCTGGAGAAGCAGCAACAGAAAAGCAGCAACAGAAAAGCAGTAACGACAGCTCGACAGCTCCAGCATGTTCTTTGGGCCACTGATGCTCATTCTCCACCCGCAGCTACATTTTCGCCATCACTGAAATGTATCAGTATAGAAAGTGACAGCCAACATATTGCAACGGTAGCAAAAAACTGTTCCCCTGGTGAAAGAGCTTTTAAACCCGATAGACACAGAGTCCAAAAGATTACATAACCCAAAGGAGCCGGCTGGAAGGCATTGTGTTTCCTTATAGATTTACCTTCTTAGTGAGGCTTTTACTTACGCCAATATGAAAGTTAAAATTAACTGGTATTGAATTATTATTAAAATTGATTCTATTTCTTGATCGATTATCAGCCAATACGGAGGAAAAAATGGCTCCGAAACCTATTTGTGGCAGGGAAGCAGGAGCCACTGCCATCCACAGGGAGGATGACGACAAGCTGACCACACCCAGAGCAGGCACTCAGAAAGACCGGCTACCGCCATGGCTGCTGCCCTAAGCTGCAGAAGATTGCCTGCTCATTCTGTCAGGCGAGCAGCTAAATCCGTCACGGAGGCACAGCAAGGCCCATAAATCTATTCTGCCGCGACTAGCTACACAAGTTTACGATTTCAAAAACTCCAAGGAGACACTCGCCACCAAAGACAGCTCATCAGGCGTCAACAGAGCAAGGAGAGAGGCAGCCCTTCTTACAATAGAAACTCCCCATTGTTACAACCAAGACCTGAACCTCGCCAGTCCTTGCCGAGTGGATCGGGTGCACTGAACCTCTTAGATCAATGTTCAGTGATTTTATTTTGGAGACAGCAATGCCTTTTGATGTTGACTGGGACGATGGTTATTGACAAGTAAAATATAAAGACCTTCATGTGAGTATGCCATTAACCTGGGGTCAAGCCCCAGAGCCTGAAAGAAAATAAAGCAATAAGGATCTAAAGCAGTGGTTATTCCTAGTCAGACTACCAACAGGCCCCCATCTTAGAATACAATGCCAGCTACCAGAATAGTTACGCAGAGACATGAGGCCCACACTCACGAGGCTGGCTTAAGTGACCTGGGTACGCCAGTCGATGTTTCATGAAAATATTCAGATGCTAGTACTACTGGTTTGCATCAGACACCAGACAAAAGCAAGGAGTATGCAAGGCGAGTTAATTCTTTAGTTCCTGAAGCACTAAAACAGCTGGAAACCGACCCCCTCCCCGTGGCTACAGCCAGCAAATTATTTAAGCTCAAGCTTACATGTTCTCCCTGACCACATCAACCCCGCATACCGTGTTTCAGTGTGAAGCGCTCTCCTGAGGCAGAGTTTTAACACCCTAAAGAGCTAGATACAGCAAGATTTTACCAGGCTCCCCTCATCCCTTGAGTGCTTTGGGAGTAACAATAAAATGCCAACAAAAGCCCACTGTTCTCACGGGGCACCTCATCAGGGTCCAGTGAATACACACTAGAAGATGCCATGAGCACCAAAGACTGGACAGAACAAGAAAGCACTCCCCACCCCGCCCAACAGTAGCCCAGGGCTTTAAACCCAGGAAAGAGAGACGCCGTCAGCACCAGCTGCTAAAGCCCGCCTCATCCTGCTTTGGCGGGAGTGGGGTCAGCACGCAGCACTTCCATTCTAATTGCCTCCTCCTCCAAGGCTCCAGGTTTGTCATGGGATTAGAGGTTTGTCAGTTTAAGGGCTTTTATCCTCTCAGAAGGTGTAATGCCACCAAGAAACATAGGCACTGCTTCATTCAGTAACAAAGTCCTCCGGCAGGCAGACAGCTCACACACTGATCATAAGAACCAACGGAACCAGCTCTTCTCAAAGCTCAGGCTCAAACATCCCCCTTGTTTAGCCCCAGAGCACTTACCATCCACGAAGCTTATAGGCCTCTGGGATGTCAGGATTCAAAATGATTGTGCTTGAAGACAGTACAGAGAGGCTCCGTCCGCCAAAATCAGAGACTCTGGCTCCTTTGATAGCCATCACGGGTTGTCTAGAACCATCAAACTTATCAGCCTGCATCACAACAAAAATCCGAAACAAATACAATCAGGCATCACTGGCAGGAAGAACACACAGAACATTTTTATAGAAAACAAGGATAACAGTCAATAGCAGAGTGAATGCAATAAATGCAATAAGTACATGGCATCTATACAAGGTAATCTCACACAACAGGAATCTGCTTAGAGATACGTCAAAGCTAATGTAGAAGAAATAGCATTTCGCTATATAAAACTTAAACCATTCCGATCTCACAGAAGTAAATCCAATGAAGGATTTCCAACGGTCTGTGGACAGCCCGATCCCTCATTAGGAAGGTCTCCAGGGCAAGTCACCCCCTTCTGCACATGCTCTGACTGCTCCACACAAGAACTTACATCTTCTCCCCACAGAGTAGCGGACACCACTTTCCCTGACATGTCCATCAAATAGATATTTCTCTTAGAAACTTCTCGGTTGTTGGACTTCACTGTGATTTTAATGGCATCTTCATAGCTCTTGCAGATCCCAATTATGTCTAAAACACAGGCACAACGTTTTCACTGGAGACCGTCAAGACTCCCAAAGGGTGACCAGCAAGCAGGCAAGCCTCCCGCCGCCCCTGTGCGATGAGCACCCCTCCCTGCGCTCAGACAGTCTTACCGATGAGGGAGTCCTTGGGCTTGCTCTCGAGGTCGTCGATCTTTGTGAAATCAAACTGAACGGTCGGTAAGTTATGGCCGTCTTCGCAGGGCACAACCGAAGTCTCGTTATTGAAGGTCATCTCATAGTCGTTCTTAACGGCTGAGAACTGTTTGTTGGCGATCTTCAGAGTGCCTTTAGTGAAATAATAGACCTGCAAGAGCCCAAGCCAGGGAACACGGGGCAGTCTGTCAAGTCAGGCGTACAGACCCGTCACCGCCACACAGCTCTCTTCGGGATGGGAGCCGCCTCATCCTCAAACCGTTTCAGTTCTGCACTCAGCACTACATACCTTGTTCACGTCGATGAGGGGAAAGAACTTGTCCACTTGCTCATTGAAAGCAGTAGCTCTGATTTCCCCCTGTGAACGTAGGCAAGAGGTTAGAACTGTCGTGGTCAGCGAGTTCTGCGCTGATCGGGGCACTTTAGTGTCAGATGACACCTTTAAGGAAACACGTCCTATGGTCACATATTCGTTATTAACCCCGTGAAACCATGTAAAGTTTAGTCAGCCGATACTGTTATCACGCTTCATCAACCTCAAGTTAGAAACCTAAAAAAAGGAAATATAAAAACAACCAACTAACCCAGTGGTGAGTTAGATATCCCGACAACAAAAATAAAACAACTCTGAACGCTGAGTGACACACCGCCAAGCCCACGGAGGTGGGCTGAGCCGCGGTGACTCACCAGCTTCCCTCGCGTTCGCACTAGGCAAGGAATTAGTCCACATTCAGGAGTCACTGCCAAAAATGTTACAGTAAAACATGTTTTTAAGTTGCTCGTGACTTGATTTTCACTTTTGCTTTTCATCAGTCCAAATGCTACAGATGGATAAACTTAAACGGCTGGAACTTTTGCCAACTGTCAGAATGAATAGGCCAATAATTTGATAAAAAAACTAAGTTCTGATATTGATTCAGACATCACAGTCAATAGAATATTTCCATCTTCCAGAAATAAAAACACAAACTACCTATTTTGTATCTGCTCTTAGAGGCTTGAACAAATAGGAAAGCTGTTTGAAAAGGATGCTTCAGCCCTAGTCGGACAGAGCATCGGCCTGTGGACCAAAGGTCCCTTGATTTCGGTCAAGGGCACGTACCTTGGTTGCGGGTTCCTCCCCAGCCTGGGCTCTGGTGGGGCACATGCAGGAGGCAACCAATCCATGTGTTTCTCTCACATCAATATTTCTCTCTTTCCCTCTCTCTTCCACTCTCTCTAAAAAGTCAATGGAAAAATACCCTTGGGAGGAAGATTAACAAAACAAAAACGAATGCTTCAAGTACATATAGTATTAGGAAGTATAAATGAAACTAATGGACAGAAGACTGTAAAGATTTCACAACTTGGATTTTTTGTCTCCTCGTCATGGTCATGTTTAAGGAACCCGTGTAGTCTGAACAGTCAGAATCCATCTCCCACAAAACCATTTGCTTATCACCATGGCTACTGTGTGCCTTTCACTGTGACGCAAAGCCCCACTTTGCTCCCGAGCACACATCACCTCCTGCAGCTTCAACGAAGCCAGCCAGCAAGTCAGACCGAGTACTCTGCTTCCTCCTGCCCAGGAGGCTACTTATACACTCAGAAAGCTAATTTTCACTGCTGCAAATGCTTCCGTTTAAGGTCAAGGATTTTATTTATGACCTTTGCTCTCAGATAGCATCAAAGACTACAAAAGAGGAAAAACAACAATTATGGCTCTTTTTGGCCTACTCCGGTTTTCACCCGAGGGCTGCACAGCGGCCGCTCTGCTCCTCGGAGTAGACCGCTGCCTGACAGATACTCACACTCTCATCGACTAGTTCTAGAGAGAAAAGCTTCCCTTCCCCTCGGGAGTTGCTCCAGGTCCGGATCTGACTTTTGTTGGTAACACGAGCACAAATAGTCCACCTAAAAAATCAAACAGAGTACATTAGTATTCCAAGTCTTACTTGGGAAAGATCTGAAAGGTTCCCTAACATCTTCCTGTAGCCTTTCTTTTCTTTTACAGACTTCATTTTTTTCAATATAAGCTGTATTTTTTTAAAAAATATATATTTTATTGATTTTTTACAGAGCGGAAGGGAGAGGGATAAAGTCAGAAACATCGATGAGAGACATCGATCAGCTGCCTCTTGCACGCCCCCTACTGGGGATGTGCCCGCAGCCAAGGTACATGCCCTTGACCAGAATCGAACCCGGAACCCTTCAGTCCGCAGTCCGACGCTCTATACACTGAGTCAAACTGGTCTCGGCAATATAAGCTGTATTTTAATCCACCTAATTAAACCCAAAGATGACACAAAGTTTATAGAATAAGCAAATAGTAAAACACACAGGTGATTTAACACTAACTCATTCTTCTGTCAAATAAGTAAATTTATAAACTCTCTCCCTTCTCCAAAAAGCATCACCAAGGCAACAATATCTCCTTAATGAAAGGTTTGAAGCTAGAAAATGCCTTAATACCAGCCATTATATTTTGCCACTATTTTCATTATGGGAAGCGACACAGCTGGTGTCAAACTTCTGTCTCATTTCTCTCACTGAGGAGAGTAAAGGCTATGGAACATGGCGTTGGAGAGGCACCAAAGCAACACACACGGAAGCAGCATGAACTCAGAAGGCACGAGATCCGACATGCAGTCCTGGTGACCATCCTGCCCGTGGGCGTAGGGACATCAGTTTCTCTTCTTATAATTTCACAGGGATCAGATCTCCCTGCATTGCAAAGAACTGAAGAACGCAACTGCTAAGATTAATTTTTAGTGGAACAAAGTAATATAAAAGACACGTCTCGTCAGGGTATGTTAATGTGGTCAATACAGACAGAACAGATTCTTTTAGCCAACGATATCAGGGTAACATTTTTTAGACTGAAAGTCAGCTGTTTATATGATGAGAAGATAAACACCTTCTGAATTAGAACAAATGTTTAGTTTTACAAGACTACCAACAGATTTTTTTTTTGAGACCTGTTTACCTAAAAAAAAAATTTCTTTATTGATTTTAGAGAGGAAGGGAGAGGAGTAGAAAGATAGAAACATCAATGACAGAGAAACATCAACTGCTGCCTCCTACACGCCCCCTATCGGAGACTGAGCCTGCAACCCAGGCACGTGCCCTGGCTGGGAACTGAACCGGTGACCTCTTGGTTCATGGGTCAACGCTCAACCACGGAGCCACACTAGCCAAGCTACCAGATGATTCTTAAAGCGTTAAGTATTTTAAATTTCAAAATGAATGAAGCCCAATATGCTACGGCAGACTGGTCTTTTGGCCATTCTTGTCTGATAAGAGTATTCAAAGTTGCAACAATTTGTACCCTCCTGCCCTGGGGGAGGGGAAGGGAAGAGGAAACCTATTTTGTGTGTGGTAGCAGTTCACTCATAAATAAGACAAGAGCCCATAATAACCTCTTATACTGTTTTTGTTTTTTGTTAATCCAAGGATTTTTTCCCATTGATTTTTACGGAGTGGAGGACAGAGAAACATCAATGTGAGAGAAACACATCAATTGGTTGCCTTCTGCACACACCCTGACCAGGGCCCAGCCAGGGGAGGAGCCCACAACCAAGGTGCATTCCCCTGACTGGAATCAAACCTGGGACCCCCCCTTTAGTCCGCAGGCTGAAGCTTTATCCACTGAGCCAAACTGGCCGGGGCCTCTTCTACTGCTTTGTAAGTACACTCTGAACTTACTCTACGGAGTAACTCACTTGGACTGGTAAGGGGTGAGGCTGGCAATGGGTACCACTTTGGCCTGTGATCCCCCGGAACTGTTCACTAGGCTGGTACCTCCAGTTTTTCCAAATATCTTCGAGGCACCGTAAGCCTTAGGTACAGTGGAACCTTTAAAAACAAAAAGAAGGATGATCATTATTCTATTTAAATTAACTCTCAATTACTGAGGTGTCACTGGTGAAATCGTAACAAAATAAGAAGCAAAGTTTTTCCTTTTGAGCAAACAGAGATATGGAAATCAAACAGAGACCAAAAAAACAATTTAGAGAGCGAACTGGGCCCACAAAAGTTCACCATTTGCTGATTTAATCCTGAGGTCAAGATAATGATGGCAGTGATCCCAGATCCTGATCCACCCTCCTTAAACTTTTCTCTTGTGTCAGTGGGCAAGATCACGGGTCAGAGAAATAAAATGAACCTCCCTGACTGGTAAAACTGATGCAAGTCACTAGCTGCATAAGGAAAAGAGCAAAAAGAAAGGTTAGGAAGTAAGGGTCAGAGTGGATGAACCATCCAAGGTGAAGGATGCCTGTCACAATTATATCACTTCAAAACACCCCCAGAAAACTCCCAGTCCTCCACTGGTCTCCGGGACTGACCAGTGCAGAAAGTTATGGGATCGAGTTTAGTTGGGAGCAAAGGGCAAGAATCAGTTGTTGGTCCAGGACAAGCAGGTGGCCGGCCACCAGGACCCCTTCTGCCTCCTCAATCCAAGCCCACGCAGCTGCCCCCGCTGGAAAAGAACAGGTGATGAAAGCTTATAAGCACATGAACTCCTTTGCACACTGTTTCTGTAAAGCTTCAATCTCCAAATTCAGAAAATGTATTTTAGTCCAATGATTTCATATCTTCTATATCAAAACATTTCTTCCTAATGGAATTTGGCTGGAAGTATAAATCTACCATTATTCAGCACTTACTGAGTTTCCACAGCAGGCACACACTATTCTAGGTTTTTGTAGCACTTAGTAAAAATATCCAGAGACGGTCCCAGATTTTAAAATGTTCTAACTGCGGAATTGAGCGAGGGCTACATACACAACAATGATTATGCAAAGAAGCACATGTGCTTTGTAGAATATGTATGTATGTATATCTACCTAACACATAACATACAATTATGCAAAATACACAAACGCATCCAGTGTTCATGCCGGCAGCTTCCCCTCAAAACATATCCATTCTTCTTTCTTTTACCACCCAGCTGATGTGTGTTTCGAGAACAGATTTTAAAGATTAAATATTAATATAAGCCAAAGACAGACAACAGAGAACATAAGACTGTGGGAGGAGAGATAAGAATAATATACTCCTATCTGTATTTCAGCACAAGGAAGTGACTTTTTGGTTATTTACCATTTATCTATTTATTTTTTAAATAGATTTTTTTCGTTGATTTCAGAGAGAGAGGGGAGAGAGAGAAACATCAATGAGGGAGAATCATCATGAACTCCTGGTCCACGGTCGACACTCAACTGCTGGGCCGGGCCAGCGGGCAGTTTATTTACCATTTTAGCTCATTTACTCTACCGCCGCCCTTTAACAGTAGTTGGGAGTTGTGTATGAACAGATGCACTTCTAGAGAAACAGAAAACAGGCAGATAGATTTTGTAAGGTAAATAAAAACATCAACAACAATGGGGGAAAGTCACATGTCTTGACAGTGGCACAGAAACGTCACTGATGTGCTAACTTTGCCTTTTTTGGACTCTCAGCATTGGACAACAGAAACCAGCTGAGAGGAGAGGGTTTGGTGTGCGTGAAGCCGTACAGAGAAAGGGCGGCTCTAAAGAGGATCCAACTGAATTCTACAAATCATCACTTCCGATGCTGGTTCCTGAAATAAAGGCCAGGAGGACCCAAAATGATTCCGCCACGGCCGCTGGGGGCCAGCTGCGGAGAAAGTGAAAAGAAGACACCATCTCTCACCCATAAGACTGAGGAGCAAATCTATGACCGATATAAATGGCACTGTCTTCAAGCTAAGATAAATACTCAAGGGCCCTAAATGGGAAACTTGGAGACAAGCCACATTTAATACGCAGGTCCTAGATAGTGAAAAGGCTAGAATTTAAAAGCTATGCAAATTCACAAAGTCAAGAGGGTGTAAAACTCCAAGATGTGAGAAACTACCAGACATACTATTAACAGAGAACTATCTATCATACCGATTAAAAATGGCATATTAAGTATCTTTAAAAATATTATCTTTAATCACTTTTTCAATCAGATACATTGTAATAGGAATTGGACTTATTCTTCGTCACGGATGGCATTCTCAACATTCCCTTCAGTCCCAGATTGAATTTCAAACATTATTCAAAAGCCTGACACTCGCAACCGCGCAGCCTCCGAGGCGGGCCTTACCCGCTCCCGAGCTCCCGTTGTGCGGCTGGGCCTTGCCGGCGGGCGGGCTGGCTGCTGGGGCTGGAGCAGGAACTGCTGGCTGCTGCCCGTGTCCTGGAGATCAAAAGAGAAAGACCGATTTGGTGCAAACAATCTGGGTTCGGAGATTTAAACTTAAGTAGAAGAAATATTCTGACAAAATGTGAATGTTCTGATTTTGTCAAAGACTCCGATGGTTCAGAATTCACGCTGGGGCAGGCCGTGGCATGCAGTGAATGTGCTAGGCGGTTCACTTTTGTTTTCATTACATAAAAGGTCGGCTTCATTTACCTTTCACCTGCGTATAATTGATAGCCTTCGGTTTTAATGAGGTTCTCCCCTAAAGCCTTGCCCATTTCTCTCGCATGAACCTGAGGCAAAGTCACTGGGCTGGATCTGTGACAATGCCACTATTTCCATAGCAACAAATCGATGTCATCAACAGAACTCTGTTCACGGCAGGCTCTATTACAAGAAAAGGCTGGGTGGTAGGAAAAACCTAAAAGCAGCTCAATTGTCTCTGAAGTGCTCCAGCTTCAAAGGAAAGCAGACATTCAGAAAGAATTCTACCCCTTCCCTCCCAAACAAAGCCGCCTTATTTTGCAGCTGACAGCGGCGGAAAATGAGAGCTGAACGAGATTCAGGTACCATGAAGGGCTGGAGAGCCGTCACAGCAGGCAGAGGTGCCGGCCGAGTTCAGAAGCAGGGATGTCAAGGAAACAGGAAGATTAAAAGGAAAGGAGGGGATATGTACATGTCTCTCAAGCCGAAAATAAGAAATGCCCGCATTCTTCCTACAAATGTTTATGAAGTTGAAAATGTTAAAATAGCAAAATACACCTAAGTGGGGGGAAAAAAAAAGAGAGAGAGAGTGAGAGAGAGATTTATGGAATTTGACTTGCCTAATTGGCACTAAAAGTACAAGTCAACCTAATCTGGGCTGCTCACCAAGAGTGCTTACAGCTCAGAAAAAAATTTCCTAGAGAGCCCTAAGAACAAAAACGGTGAGCACAGCCCACCAGCTCCCCTCCTGCCGCCTCGCCTCGGCCTTCTGCCTCGGCTTCTCCCATCGCCGGCTCCCTCCTGTGCTCCGTCTCCAGGGCCCTCACTCACACGGGCCCATTCCACACTGATGTCATCTCCTCCTGCCAACACTGCTCTCACTGGGACAACTACATGAGAGCGAGCTGTGCCGCAGAGTAAAATTAATTTAGCATAAAATTAAAAAGGTTAAACAGAACTGTTTATTCTTTAGTTCTTCCTATGGAGAGAAAAACGGTCCTATTTACATAGAAAGAGTCTAGATTCTTGATAATACTGTTCGATTTTCCACTATCTCTGAATTTACGAAGTGTCACAGAAATTGAATGGGAGAATTGCTCTTCTTTGATAATGTTTCTTACAAAGGAACGTTTTGAGATTCTACAGTGAACTTTTTTTTTTAATCAGTAGGAAAAACATGAGTTGCTCAGTAAATAATATTAGGAGCTAATTGAGGGCTGGGGGTAGAAAGGGGGAGAGAATGCATCCCCCTTCCCCTGCTTTGCTTCATCAAATATACTATTAAAAAGAATGGAAAGATTTAAACATTCAAAGATGTTACCATAAAAATACACAAAGCCCTGCTCTACTCTCCCCCTAGTTCTTCTCTCTCTTCCACTGTCTCAAATATGCACAAACTCTCAAGTCCTTTTCTCATTACCATGCCTGCTTCTTCAAATATCTTATTAAACAGACCATGGTCATGGGACCATGCTGATCGCTTACCTTTCAGTTTCTATCAGAACGTAACCATAAGAGGTCAACCAAAGGATTTGCATGCATGCGTATGAGCATAACCAATGGACACAGATAGTAGGGGGTAAGGTCATGTGTTGGGGGGCAGGAGCAGCTGGGGAGAGGTCAATGGGGGGAAAAGGAGACTCATGTAATACTTTAAACAATAAAAATTTTAACTTAAAAATATAAAAAACAACAACAAAACGTATCCAACCTTGCCCTAGCTGGTTTGGCTCAGTAGTTATAGCATCAGACTGCGGACTGAAGGGTCCCAGATTCAATTCCAATAAAGGGCACATGCCCGGGCTGTGGGCTCAATCCCCAGAGGGGGTGTTGGAGGCAACCGATCCATGGTTCTCTATCACCATTGATGTTTCTATCTCTCTCTCCCTCTCCTCTGTGAAATCAATTAAAAAATATATTTTTTAAAGTAACCAACCTTGATGAGGTACCTAGAGTAGTCAAATTCAGAGAAAGAAAGGAGAACAATGGAGTGGAAAATGGGGAGTGACGGTTTCATGGGTGCGGACTTTCAATTTGGGATGGCTGCCTACGACGAGCATGGACTTAAACGCCACTAAACTGCACACTTAAAAGGCGGCGGAGGAGCGGGGCCAGTGTGCCTCAGGTGAGCTGGGTGGAGCATCACCCTGTGTACCGCAGGGTCTCAGGTTCTAGCCCCAGTCGGGGCATAAACAGGAGGCAACCGATTGGTGTTTCTCTCTTGCATCAATTTCTCTCTCACACATACCAACGACAAAATATCCTTTGGTGAGGATTTAAAAAATGGTTATAGTATAAATTTTGTCATGTATACTTTACAACAATTTTTATTTAGATTGTTGATTTTTTAGAGAAAGTAGGCATTGATATTAGTTACCATATTTTGAGTGCTTACTATGTATGCACCAGGTACAAAATTAAGTGCATTGTTCCATTTCATCTTTAACTCTATGATATAGATAGTATTATTATACCCATTTACCAGATGAGAAAACTGCGTCACAGAGGTCAAGTAACTTGCCCAAAGTCACACAGCTAGGAAGAGGCAAAACGTCATCTTGAACCCAGGTTTATCTGATTAGATCCATCTGCTTCAGTACGCAGTTAATTTTTAATTGTAAGCGATCAATCCTGGCAGCTAAAATTCTAATTACATAGAACATAACTAATAACCCTAATATCTGGTAGCTGGGAAAAGCTACTAATCTACTTATCATAGCAACGATCCGCTCCTGCTTTGGACCACACTTGCAAATCTGGCACAGGACACAAGGGACAGCCTCAAAGTAAACGGACGGCAAGGGTCCTGGTGCATCAACAGCAACAAGCGCCCTTCAGTGTAGCGCACTGCAGCACAGCCACTGACCACAGACCTGAGAGAAGAGAAATTAGCCTACAGCTAAATTAAAATCTTTCTAAAACTTAAAATTATACCCCAAAACAGAAAAGCAGACTCAACTTCGGATAATCTGTATTGTGCCACCTGCAAACAGAACCATTTCAGTAAGAAGGATCAAGATTGTAATTCGCAGACTCTTTTGCTCTATGCTGGCTTAACATAACTAGCTCTGACCCAAGGAGGAAAATGGGATATTTAAAAGTAGGCTCTAGCCCTAACCAGTTTGGCTCAGTGGTTAGAGCGTCAGCCTGCGGACTGAAGGGTCCCAGGTTCGATTCTGGTCAAGAGCATGTATCTTGGTTTCTGGCACATCCCCATTAGGGGCTGTGCAGGAGGCAGCTTATCAACGTTTCTCTCTCATTGATGTTTCTGACTCTCTGACTCTCTACCCCTCTCTCTTCCTCTCTGTAAAAAATCAATAAAATGTATTTATAAATAAATAAATAACTAGATAGATAGATAGATAGATAGATAAATAAATAAAAAGTAGATTCTACCCTAGCTTGTTTGGCTCAATGAATAGAGTGTCGGCCTGCGAATTGAAGGGTCACAGGTTTGATTCTGGCCAAGGGCACATGCCCGGGTTGTGGGCTCGATCCCCAGTAGGGGGCGTGCAGGAGGCAGCCAATCAATGACCTCTCTCTCTCTCTCTCTCTCTCTCTCTCTCTCTCTCTCTCTCTGGAATCAATAAAAATATATTAAATATATATATTTTTAAAGTAGACTCTAGCTCCTCAAGTTACTTGCACTCACACCTATCTTTTTGTTGTTATTGTTAATCTCACCCGAGAATATTTTTCCATTGATTTTTAGAGAAAGTGGAAGAGAAGGGGAGAGACAAAGAGCAAGAGAAAAAAACACCATGTAAGAAAGACACATCGATTGTTTGCCTCCCACACACACCTTGACCAGGGCCAGGGATCAAGCCTGCAACTGAAGGACTTGCCCTTGACAGGAATCAAACCCGGGATCCTTCAGATCTGGGCCAACCCTCTACCCACTGAGCCAAACCAACCGGCGTCTATCACTTTTATTATCATTACGATGGTAAGTGCGCCACCAGCAGAGAAAAATTAGGTAACACACGATGGAGTGCACAGAGTGACAAAAACTCAATTTATATTAACAAGTGCTTTCTTAACAACAGGCACAAAGAATATAAAGAGTCAATCCAATAGTTATAATTTCCTGCTGGCAGAGACAGAATTGGGCTAGCAAAAAAAAAAATCCAACTAGTAATAAGTAATACTATGAAGTATCATGTAAGAAATTTAAATCTAAGTAAAATATTATAGCTAGAAATAGTATAGGTACATAGAATATACATACTGACAAAAATATACAGTGGTTAATATGAGAGATTTAAAATCACCCAATCCAGTATTGTAAGAAATACGAATTGTGTTTGAAGTTTCATTTCTCTACATTTTGAAAATCCTGTAAATATTTATTTGATGTAGTTTGTGTTACGACCATAGAACAATGTCAGTGGACATTTTGGAATTCCTCTGGCTACTTCTGGGCTGGAGTTAGCCAATCATTTGACTGGTCACCCTATGTCACAGGTTCTGGGTTAGGTGCTGGGAGGATGGATACACACCTAACTTCAGTTCTCACCCACTAATAGCAGTTCCCTTGCTCTCACGATAGACAATTAGCAAACATTTCTGTGAAATTGGTAGAAATCATTGTAACAAAGCCATTTCTATCACAGGCTCAAGTAACACCCGCGATTGACCTAGTTACCAAGACATTCGATAGCAAATAACCCTAAACAGAAAAATTTTCTCATTCTCCTGCACTTAAACAGATCCAGAAGAAAGGGAAGAACCAGTGGAACTGGATACTGAAACAAGTTTTACCCACAGCTCTACAGTTCTAACCCCAAACAGTAATTAACTTTTAACCCTTTATCTTTATTCCAAATGCTTTTGCCCTTGAAACACAAAATGTCCAATCATTCAATGAAATACAACATAAAAAAACAACATTAGAAATTTGGCCAAAGGTGTTAATATTGGGCACCACCATCTCTCCCTTATCTCTACAGCATGCAAAGACTTCCTGGAGATGCCGAGACACGCTGTTTTGGATAGCCCTCCTGAAAGCTCAGAGGAAGATAAACCAACCCCTTCCTGGTCAGGGCACACCCCTGGGGTGCAGGTTTGATCCCTGGGCAGGGAGCCTATGGTAAGGTTTTCTTTCTCTCTCTCCCCCATTCCTCTCTCTCAGCATGTCCTTGGGTGAGGAAAAAAAAAAACCTACCAAATAAAAGAGTAATATGCAAATGGATCTCACTTCTGGCAATTAAACCCCATCTGCCCATAGACCTGCATATATACAAAGTTATTCATTGCAGTAGTATTGTAACAATAAAAAACAACTCAAGTACCCATGAATAGTTACATTATGGAGCAGCCATACAACAGAACACTCTATAACCATTAAAAAAAGGGGGGGGGGGGGGGCAGGGCTTGGTGGTTG
Organism: Antrozous pallidus; assembly: GCA_027563665.1. Taxonomy (NCBI): domain Eukaryota; kingdom Metazoa; phylum Chordata; class Mammalia; order Chiroptera; family Vespertilionidae; genus Antrozous; species Antrozous pallidus. The sequence continues at coordinate 17,827,538 of CM050526.1, forward strand.
AACATAGACCTATATGCACCAAGGGATTGTGGTTCAATTCCTGGTCAGGGCACATGCCCAGGTTGCAGGCTCCATCCTCAGTGTGGGATGTGCTGGAGACAGCCGACTGATCAATGATTCTCATCATTGATGTTTCTCTCTCTCTCCCCCATTCCCTTCCTTTCTGAAATAAACAAAAATACATTAAAAATAAATAAATAAAAAAAGGAAGATCTCCAAGTGTATATACATAAGCTGGAAGTGTTTTAAAAAGCAGAATAAAAAATAGCCCTGGCCACCGCGGCTCAGTCGATAGGAATGTCATCCATCCACACACCAAAAGGTCCTGGGTTTGACTCCCAGGCAGGGCACATACCTAGGTTGTGGGTTTCATCCTTGGCCACAGTCCGGGCACATGCAAGAGATAAGCAATTGATATATCTATCTATCTCTATCTCTCTCTCTCTCTCTCTCTCCCCCCCCCCCCCCCATCTCCCTCCTTCCTCTCTCTCTCAAAATCAATGAAAATGTCCTTAGGTTGAGGATTTTTTTTTTTTTCAAGACAAGATAGTGTACACAGTATCCTGAATTTTTGTACATATTCATTCATTAAAACATATAACGTTTAAAAATGGAAATAAATTAAGATATTCAGATAGCTTTTAAAAGAAAACATTAATTGTTGAATAGATTATAGTTACATGCTTCAAGTCAAAACTACAAATTAAGTATTCAGAGAAATCTTACTCCTACCCCTGCCTCTTGCCACACTGTCCCTATCCACCGCTAACCCCTTTAGGGAACCAATTTTAGAGGTTTCTTTTTCCTCTTCATGTGTTTGTTTTTATCAAACTTGGTGGTAAAGCAGACAAGCCTTCTCCTTTTAGAAGAGCAATGATAGAAGATTTTTTGCCTTTTTCTAGACCTATTATTGCCTCTCTTAAAGTCATGGAATGTTTCTGATTTAATGTTTTTCTACATATTTTCACAAGAACGTGAAAATCATTACCAAAAGATAACCAGTGCCCTGCCGGTGTGGCAAAGTGGTTGAGTGTCAATCCATGAACCAAAGGTCAACGATTCAATTCCCGTTGGGGCACATCCTGGGTTTCGGGCTCGATTCCCAGTAGGAGCATGCAGGAGGCACTGTTTCTCTCTCCCTCTCCCTTCCTCTCTCCCTTAAAAGCAATAAAAACATTATATATAAATAAATAAGAAATCACTGTTGCCCAGGCCAGGTGGTTCAGATGGTTAGAGCATCATCCCAATACGCTAAGGATGCAGGCTTAATCCCCCATCAGGGCACATGCAAGAAGCAACCAATGAATGCATTAATAAGTGGAACGACAAACCAATGCTTCTCTCTCCCCCCCTTTCTCTCTAATATCAGTAAATAAATAAAAAATAAAAAGATAACTACTGTTGAGAGGACTCTGGGAAAATGGCAAGCATAGGAAGCACCAGTAACCTAACTTCCAACCTAAACTACAGCTGCGCTGGCAGAATCTGATATAGCGATTCTGGAGGAAGCAGTCCTGTGGGATTGAGCCGCCAGCCTGCGGGATCTGATGCTAACTCGGAGCAGGTAGTATCTGAACTGAACTGAACTGAATTACAGGACTCCCAGCGGGTGTCCACAGAGAATTCAAGAACTGGTTAGTGCAGGGAAACCCTCCCTACATCTAGTCACTGAAGTGCTGGAAATGTGAGTGTTGAGTAATGAGAAAAACAGAGGAGAGATTTTTCCTTTATGGAATCTAATCATCATTTCTTCAGTCCTAAACAAAGCGGAAAGAACCTGGGTCCCAGGCCCCCAAATCACTAGTTTTATTAAGACTAACAAATCAAACTGAATCCAAAAGGTAGAATTCCAGATCTACAGAGAGGTATTCATCTGAGCGCTACAACCTATGAAAAGCATTTTACCTTCATTATAGGGCACTGGATTGCCAATCTTTGCTCCAACTGCTTCCGCTGATTTCAAAACGTCTAACTCCATCAAAATAACTACTCTCCTACAAAGGGAGAGAAAGAGAAACAAGTTAGAAAAAATAAATTCAGAAGCCCTTCACATGACAAGCTGCTTTAAAAGCTTTCCCCCAATAATCATTTTGATAAAAACTACTTCCCTTTGTCAGCTGGTTTTCATTACTGAATAACCTGAGAAATACATGATAGCACTTCCTGCATAAATATTTCCCTAATCTTTCACTGCATCATTATCAAGGCTTTTTATGATGGCAGGGTTTTCATTTCTCACCAGGCCCCTTAATTAAAATGCAGTGTCCTTACGATGTACCGATGTACCGTACCTTCAAGGAGTCAATGATATGATAAGAACTGAGACTGATAAGCACAGGAATATGTGGCACAACAGACGATTATCTATTTTTAGAAACAAAACACTTATCTGAGCAATTACCTTTCCCGGTGAAAACCAATATGAGTGTAGGTTTCTTTTTAGGTGCTTATTATCTAAGAATATACAGTTCTTTGACCTATTTTTAACTCTGATTAAAACCCATCAGTAACTTCCCCAGGGCCACGGGCCAGAAAAACCCTTTCCGGGGCCTTCAGGCTCTGTGCGGTCTGGCCTTGCTAATCCGCCGCTCATCTCACACGAGTTCCCCAAGGATCCCTGCTCTACAGGCCAGTTTCCTTCCAGCTTTGGATACATGCTGAGCTCTCTCTTGCCACAGGGCCTTTGCACATGCACTCTGATGGGGCGGCCTTCTCTTATTCTGCCTCATCTAATACTCATTTTTTTGGCTTTCATCTCGTATCACTTCTCCAAGAGACACTTCCCTAAACATTAGTTTAGATCGGTTTCTGTTATCCTCTCTTCTAGAGCCATGACTGCTTCCCTTCAGTTCATCTCCATGGGGTTTAATTAACATATATGAAGATAAAATTAATATACTCGAGGCCCAGTGCACTGGGGGCGAAGGGGTCCCCCCTCAGCCTGGCCTATGCCCTCTTGCAGTCCGGAAGCCCTCAGGGGATGTCCGACTGGCAACTCTGTGGGGGAACGGGCCTAAACCTCAGTCTGGCCTCCCTCTGCACGAGGCAACTAGCAGGCCAATCAAGGGATGGTGCTGGGCAGCCCCACCCGGACCTACCCTCTGCCACCCCACCAATTGCCATCCCCTCCCTCTGCCCTGGCAAGCACCTTGGTTGACCTGGTGCTACCTGCTCACTGTCCCCCACCCCCCACTGCTGGCCAGTCATTCTGCCATTTGGGCGATTTGCATATCATGCTTTTATTATATAGGATAGTATATATGTTCACTATTTATTTTTTCAAGCATGCAGGAGTAGGCAAAATAGGTTTACAGTTATTCATATGGAAAATACAATAATTAATGATGATATAAGTATAAACCGTTTTGCATTCACAACTGCAAACCTACTTTTGCCCACCCCTGTATATATTATTGCATATTCATGATCTGATCATCTATTTCTCCTATGAGCGCAGGTATCCTCCTGTGCTTAATGCACAACTGGTCCACAATTGTTGCTCTATACAAACCTGTAAGAATATCATGATCATATATGTATTTTAAAGAAAACACAGCATGAAAAAGGAATTTTAGGGAAACACGAGAGTAAGCAGAGAGACCAACAGAAAATGATAGTGACAACCCAGATAAAAACTTTTAAAAGGTGGGTGAAGCAATATTTATTTAAGGAGTTATAAACCCAATTTCACCATGTTGCATCCTTTAAATGATCTGATGGCCATTATTTTGAATTTTTGCATACAAATGATCAGTTTGTACTACTTTTGATCAGTTTCAAGGTAATATTATTTCAATAAAATAAGTTTAAATCTATCCCTAAAAATCAGATACAGATTCTCTATAAAAACTATCCTATATTTAGTGATGGATATTTCTCTCCAAAATTATACAAATTACTTCCTGAAAGAAAAGGAAGGTTTATCAATCACTTAGCATTACCTTAAGACTAAAACACATTAAAAAAAACACCCCAAAATGTGTTTTATAATATACATACATGCTAAACAAAATGTTAGCAAGATGAATCCAGCAGCATATCACAAGCACACACCAATCCAAACGTACAGAAAACATAGATAAAAACACATCACGACTTTAGAGGGATATAACCAGCAACATCCAGACAGAGAGAAACTGCATGAGGGTAAAGAATGAACTGTATGGCCCTGGCAGTGGGGCTCAGTGGTGGGGCGTCGGCCTGCGCACAGAAGGGTTGTGGTTTGATTTCCAGGCACAAACCTAGGTTGCAGGTTTCATCCCAGCTGGGGCGTGTGCAGGAAGCAACCATTGGTATGTCTCCATCACACTGATGTTCCTCTTCCCGCACCCCACTCTTCCCTTCCAATCTCTCTTAAAAACAAAATACCAAACAAAAGACAAAAAAAGGGAAAAATATCCTCTGGTGAGAATTAACAAAAACAAAACAAACAAACAAAAAGAATGAATTGCCTGGTTTCTTCAACAACTAAAACAATAAGGGGGGAAATTTATGGAGGAGAAAGCCACAGATTCAGAGACTTAAAAGAACTATCGCCCTACTGTAGTGTGAACTTTACTTTGAATCCTGATTCAGATAAATTATTTATACAAACACAGACATGAATAGTTTGTTTCTAGTTGTTTCTCTCTCCCTGCTCTCTCCCTCCCCTCTCTCTCGAAAAAGCAATGGAAAAAATATCCTTGGGTGAGGATTAACAATAGCAACAAAAAAGGGTTCCTTGTCTTTCAAGATATATACTAAGGTATCTATGGACAAAATAATATACGTAAGATTTGTTTCAAAAGTATAGAGAATAAATGTGGAAGGGACAAGACAAAACTACATTGAATATCAGGTGATACAATTTGAAGCTGTATGATGGAACATATGGGTATTCATATACTACATTCTTTTTATTAAATATGTTTTTATTAATTTTAGAGAGAGGAAGAGAGGAAGAGAGGGAGAAAGAAGCATCTTAGGCTGCCTCCTGCACGTACCCTACCCAGGATCAAGCCCAAAACCTGGGCATGTGCCCCAACCAGGAATCGAACTGGTGACCTCTCAGTGCACGGGGCTACACTCGCCAAACGGAGCCACAACAGCCAGGGCTTCACACATTACCCTGGAGGCCCGCGGCATTAAATTCATGCACGGTGCGGCCCCTAGGCCCGACCAGCGATAGAAGTGTGAGCATCCGGTGAGGAAGGGCAGGTTCCAGCTGACCTCTGGGCCTTTGGCAGCACCTGGGCCCCCAGATCCCTGCACAGCTCCCTCCACCTGAGTCACCCTGAACCCCAGCAGAGATGCAGTGAGCATGGACTGGACGCACCAGGGCACAGTGTGGGCCTCTGGGCGGCCCTGCACGGAAGCCGGGTGGACAGTGCGCGCTCTCCTGGCTGGCCTTGCAGACCCACTCCTGTGTGAACCCACGGACAGCCAGACCAGCCCCTGCAGGTCCAGCCCCTGGTTGAGATCCAGGCAGCTGCAGCCCGGCTCACCTAGAAGAGGTCACTCGGGTGTGAGGCGGGCTCCTCACAGGTGCCAGGCACATGAGCAAGGGGGCTTTCCCGGTGCATGAGCTCTAACATCCCAAGGGAGGTTAGCTGGGGAAGTGAGCAAGCTTGGTAGACACCACACATTCTCACCGCATCTCCACCCCCGTCACCCCCAACCCCAGGAAGCCGGCGAGAGGTCGCAGCCCCCTCCTGGGCGTCACCGGAGGTTGGTCGCCACCACCCACCCCCAGTTCCTGGTCCCAGCCTGGGCCCAGGCTGATCAGGAGACCAGGGTCTGCAGGCCGCTGGTTGGTCTGCAGTGTGCTGGTCGGGCTGGGCCCTCCACCCAGCTCCCTCAGCACCTGGGAGCTGAGCAGCGGCCCTGCCCCCACTTCTGCCACTGGTTACTCTCTGTGGGGTGATGGGCCCCCACTCACACCTGCCTTGGCCTGGCGCCGCCTGCTCACCTGTTCCACCATCCCACCACAGTCTCACTCCCATGGGGGCCCATCGGGGCCAGCACCCCTCCACTGCCACCCGCTGCCTGTGAGGCATCGCCAGCGCCCACCATGTTCCACACTGCCCCTTGGTGGTCAGTGCACATCATAGCAAGCAGTCGAACACCCAGTCAAGCATTTTGGATATTAGGCTAAAAAGACTATCGAAAACTATACACTGAGTGGCCAGATTATTATGATCTTTGAAAGCATAATAATCTGGCCACTCAGTGCATATCCTATCTAATAAAAGACTAACATGCAAATTGTCCCCTCGACCAGCAGGCAGGCTGGAAAACTGCCCATGTGTCCCGCCCACCCATGGCCAGGCTGGCTGGACCCCACCTATGCACAAATTCATGCACCAGGCCTCTAATATATATATATCCTATCTAATAAAAGAGTAATATGCAAATTGAAGGTACCTCCACTACACCCACCAATCAGAAGTATGCAAATTAACCCAAGATGGCTGCAGTCACGAAGAGAGCAGGAGGCTTGGGTTTCCTTGGCAATGGAGAAAGCCAAGTTTTCCATACACCCTGGCCTGGTTTGGCCTCCACTTAAGGTTACAAAGTTCCAATTATAGAAGGTAAATAAATCCCAACAAAAATGGCAGCAACCATAGAGCTGGAGAGAGCAGGAGGCTTGAATTGCCCCTGGCAATGGAGGAAGCCAAGTTTCCCCAGCCCTGGCCTTTGCTTAAGGCTACAAAGTTTCAATTATAGAAGATAAATAAATCTCAGATACCAAGGCCTCAGCTTGGGTCACCAGGGGGCGTGGCCAGCTTGCAAACCACCACAGGGCCCTTGCCCAGGCCGCCCCATGCTCCAAGGGAACCCCCATCCTGATCTGGGACACCCTTCAGGGCAAACCAGCCAGCCCCCAACTGTGCACCAGGCCTCTATCCTATCTAATCCTATCTAATAGAATAATATGCAAATTGACCATCACTCCAACACACAAGATGGCTGCCCCCATTTGGTCAAAGATGACTGCCTCCATGTGGATGCAAGATGGCTGCCACAAGATGGCCAGCAGGGGAGGGCAATTGTGGGCGATCAGGCCAGCAGGGAAGGGCAGTTGGAGGGACAATGCCTGCAAGGGAGGGCAGTTGGGGCCAATCAAGTCTGTAGGGGAGGGCAGTTAGGGGTGACCAGGCTGGCAGAGGAGAGAAGTTGGGGGCGACCAGGCCTGCAGAGAAGGGCAGTTAGGGGTGACCAGGCCTGCAGGGGAGGGTAGTTACGGGCAAATAGGCTGGCAGGGGAGCAGGCATCAATCAGGCTGGCAAGAGAGTGGTTAGGGGCAATCAGGAAGACAGGCAGGCGAACAGTTGGAAGCCAGCAGTCCTGGTTGGAGAGGGTGCAGGCTGGGCTGAGGAACAACCCCCCCCCCAAGCACGAATTTCATGCACCAGGCCTCTAGATACACACGCGCGCACGGACACACACACACAGGCACACACAGAGTGGACAGATTATTATGCGTTCAGAAATCATAATAATCTGGCCACTCAGTGTATAAATTTAATGCAATTCTTTGCATTCCAACATGACTTTTGTCCTTTTTGACTATATAACTAGAATTCATATGGAAGGATAAACATAGAACTGCCAACAAAATCTGGGCAGGGGGAGTAGAGGAAGACATCACCTACAAGTTATTACAATATTCTACGGATAACACTTTAGCTAAAAACAGTATGGCACATGTTCCATCTGTGTTTGTGAAGATGTGGAGAAACGGAACCCTCATACATTGCTAGTGTGAATGCAAACTGGAATAGCCACTTTGGAAAACAGTCTGGTAGTTCCTCAAAAAAATTGATCATAGCCCTGGCAAGTGTGGCTCAGTTGGCTGGGCATTGTCCCATGCACCAGGAGGCCACCAGTGTGACCCCGACAGGGCACATGCCTGGGTTGCAGGCTCAACCCAGTAGGGGGAGTGCAGGAGGCAGCCAATGGATGCTTCTGTCTCTTCTCTCCCTCCCTCCCTCTCTAAAATCAATAAAAAAGATATTTTTAAAAAATCAATCATTTGAAACAAAATTCTACTCATAAACAGATATATACAAAAGAAATTAAAATATGCCCACACAAAAACTTGTACTCAAATGTCTAGTATTATTCATAATAGTGAAGAGGTGGAAAACAACTAAATGTTCAAATACATAAACAAAATGTGACATAGCCATACAATGGAATATTATTTGGCGGTAAAAGGAATGAAGAACATTCAACATGGATTGACTTGAAAACATTATGCTGAGTAGAGGCTGGTCACAAGGGACCACATAGTATATGATTTCATTTATATGAAATATCTAAAATAAACAAATCTATAGAGACAGAAAGCTTTGTGGTTGTTGATGGCTGGGAAGGATGGTGAGTTTGGGAAGAATGGTTAAAGGGTTCAGGGCTTATCTGGAGGGGTGATAATCTAAAATTAATTGTGGTCATGGCTGTACAAGTGAATGTACTAAAAACCATTTTTCACTTTATTTTATTTTATTTTTTTAAATATATATTTTATTGATTTTTTACAGAGCGGAAGGGAGAGGGAGAGAAAGTTAGAAACATCGATGAGAGAGAGACATCGATCAGCTGCCTCTTGCACGCCCCCTACTGGGGATGTGCCCGCAGCCAAGGTACATGCCCTTGCCGGAATCGAACCCAGGACCCTTCAGTCCGCAGTCCAACGCTCTATCCACTGAGCCAAACCGGTCTTGGCCCATTTTTCACTTTAAATTGATGAATTGTATGACATGTGAATTGTATCTCATTAAACCTATTAGCATCCCAGCCGGTGTGGCTCAGTGGCTAGAGCACTGGCCCATGGACTGAAGGCTCCCAGGTTGGTTCCAGTCAAGGGCACATGCCTTGGGTTGCAGGTTCGCTCTCCAGTGGGGAGCATACAGGAGGTAGCTGATCAATGATTCTCATCATTGATGTTTCTCTCTCTCTCTCCCTTCTCCCTGAAATCAATAAAAAAATTAAAAAATGAAGATATCATACCGTAAAATTCACCTTTAAAGTATAATTCAATCGTTTTTAGTATACTCAGGGTTGCAGAGACATCAACAGTACCTAACTTCACACCCAAAAGACACCCTATGGCCCTGACCGGTTTGGCTCAGTGGATAGAGCATCGGCCTGCAGACTCAAGGGTCCCAGGTTCGATTCCAGTAAAGGGGATGTACCTTGGTTGCAGGCATATCCCCAGTAGGGGGTGTGTAGGAGGCAGCTGATCAATGTTTCTCTCTCATCAATGTTTCTAACTCTCTATCCCTCTCCCTTCCTCTCTATGAAAATCAATAAAATATTTATATTTTAAAAAAAACTAAAAAAACAAGACACCCTATGGCAGTTACACTCCATCTCCCGCCCTTGGGTACCCACTAATCTAACTTTTGTATCTCCGGATACAAATAGAAATAGAAATGCGTACACAATATTATGAATATGTTAATTGGTGTACTCTCTACAACAGATGTTCTTTGGCCCACAATAGTAATTCCCAGTATAACCTACTCAAAGATAATAGCATGAGCATGTAATATACAAGGATGATTGTTAAAGCTCTGCCTGGGATAATCCTAAATGACCATCAAAAAGGTAAGGAGTAAATAAACCACAATGTACGCATACCGGCTCCTAGCACAGGTAGGAGAGAATACAGACATGCCACCGGCTGAGGTAAGTGGA